>JAJTUR010000048.1:0-378784 GCA_021399475.1 Hyaloscypha finlandica | reverse complement strand
TATAGCCTATACCCTTTATATAGCCTTCGGGGGAGTAAATATCTCTAGCTATAGTAACTAAATATACTAATACTTAAGCCTCTCGTCTAATAGGGATACCGGGAGGTCTTACTCTCTTCGCGAGAGTATATCTACTCTCTGTTCATATAACCTAGTATATACTAGATTATGAAGTTATACTATAAAAGAGTAAGGGACTAACATATCTAGCGCTCTATAAGCTTCCGGACTATTATAAAGTATTCTAGGCTCTTATAATCTATATGGATCTAGAAGTCCTTTATACTTCTTAGCTCTATATCCACTTATTAAGATACTACATAATTACTAATATCTCCTATTATAGATCTCGTAATTACATTTAGTAGGGGAGTTCTTCTTTAAGAAGTAGCTATATAGTCGGAGTACCTATTATCTCTATACTATATAAGAGTGCCCCTAATACATTACCTAGATAAGTTAGTCTCGATAATTGTCATATAATTAGCGTCGAATAATACTAGTACTAGCGCTTCTATAAAGATCCTTAAGCTATTTAAATACTTAATCTACCTTAGTTATCTATACGAATATAGTATCCTTCTTTACTAGCTTATTATTAGCTATATAATGTCTAAGAACCCTTAGATAAACTTCTAGTAGAAGTTTGCGAAGCTAATAAAGCTCTATACTCCTTTTATAGACCTCGGGCTTCCTAGCTAAGGATAGCCTTTACTTTCTCGGGATTCATCTATATACCTACCCCCGCCTTAATTATAAACCTAAGGTACTTCGTAGACTAGACCTTAAACTCGCACTTATTAATGTCTAACTATAGTCCTACTTCTTATAGCCGGCGTAGTACCTTCCATATATACTCCCTATACTTAGCTAGTATTCCCTTAGAGTATACTAAGACATTATTAATATATACTAAGTAGAACTCGTCGAGGTAGTCTCTTAATATCTAGTTAATATACTTCTAGAAAGTACTTAGGGCATTAGCTAGCCCAAATAGCGTTATGAGCCACTTATAGAGTCTATACCTTATATAGAAAGCTATCTTCTACTTATCTCCTTCTATAATCCGGATCTTATAGAAAGCTGTAATTACGTTAAGCTTCGTAAACTACTTCGCTTTACTAATTATATAAAGCGTCTCGTGGATTAAGGGTAGCGGGTATTAGTCTTTCCTTAAGATCCGGTTTAGAGCCTAATAGTCTATATAAAACCATAGACTACTACCTAGCTTCTATATAAAGAGAACTAGAGCCGCTACTAGAGAGTTACTTACTCGAATAAACTACTTATTAAGTAAGCCTATTAAGGTCTTCTAGAGTACTATAAGCTCGTCTCATAATATATTATATAGGGGACCCTAAGGTACTATAGGTTCTTTCCTATTAACCTTCTCTAGCTTAATAGTATAGTTAGTCCCGGGACCACGAAGTAGTAGTAACTTCTCGGCTTCTAAATAGTTAAATATACTCAGGAACTTAGAGTAGTACTCTAGGAGCTTTATATAAGGGTTAGTTTCTTTCCGGACTATAAGTACCTTCTCGATATTAGCTATACTTATAGAAAACACTTCTACTCACTACCCTTATACTTCCTTTTCATATTCTATATAAAGGCTATAGCTAAGATAAGTACTATATTCGCTTAAAAGAGCCCCTCCTATTTTAGTTCTAGATATAGGTCCTTTAGCTCCCTATTATTAACGATAAATAATCTATACTTAAGAGTACCTAGTTCTTCTATATTTAAGCTAAGCCAAGTATTAAATTATATAATATTAGCTTTAGAGCTATATAAAAGAATACCTTATTATCTATATAGCTATCGATATTAGTTCAAATAGTAATAACCTTATTAATCCTTCCTATAACTTATTCTCCTATTCCAATAAGCTTATGAGGAGTAATTTTAATACGCTAGAGGTTATATTTCCGGGTAAAACGAGAATTAATTACTCTATATAATAGGTATCCTAAATTAACTAAGGTTTCTATAAAGGCTTCCTTATTTATTAGAGTTAATATTAAAAAGGGTAGCTTATCTATTAAAGGCTTAAACGTTTTCTAATCCCATATCATATCCTCCTTCTACTCTATATAGCGCTTTTTATATAGAGTTATTCTTTTCCTAAGTCATTACTCTTAGATAACTCCTTAATAACCCAAGTAGTTAATAAGGATACCTTCTAAGTTAACTCTTCTTTATATAACTCCTTATAATCCTATATAATATACCTTACCTTTCTATACTTAAAGTAAGAGCGAGTTTCCTTCTTTAGCTTCTTCTTCTATTAGACTTAAGTCCCTTTCGGCTTCTCTTATTATATGAACGCCCCTTATATTATCCTTATAGGTTCCTATTCTATACTATTAACTACTTAGGTACTATGTCTTAGCGGGGAAGCTAGTCTCTACTCCCTCCTCTTTCTCGTATATATTACTTCCAAGTTCTAGCTCACTATATAGAGCTATGAGTAGTAGTTAGTATATAACACTAGTATCGGGACTATAAGGAGAGTCCTTTGAATATTAATAGAAAGGCCACGTAATAGAAAGGCCTTCTTTATAGTATTATCCTAGGAGAGACCTCCCGCTTCGAGAAGTATATATTTAAAGCGCGCTAGGTATCTTGCAAAGGAGCTCATACCTTACTAGAGGGTATTAAGCTTCCATATAGCTTATCCCACTAACTCTGGGTTATTATATATATTCCGGAGTTACTAGATAAGCCCGTCTAGGGTATCTCCGTCTAAGGTAGACTTCTTCTCGACTAGAGCAGAGACCTATAGTATTACCTAACTAAGGGCAGCGCTATTAAGTCTACTATAAATATACCAGAATCTTACGTCGCCCCGTTCGTCGCCCATATTAACTAAAAGCTTTGCCTATACCTAAGCTAGCTATAGTTTGAATTCTGACCGCTTACCTTCGTATACTAGAGGGTTAGGTAATCGCTTACGTTACTAGTTCATTCGTAGTATACTAAGTAAGTCATTAGCGGTAAACTGGGCTCTACCTCTATAGTTCTGGTTCTTTGACTACTAACTGTCCGGGCTCTATACTAGCTCTCTCTAGTCATCGTCTATTCGCTAGTCCACCGGATTCTATACTAGTAAGGACGAGGCTATCTATTGAGCTACGCCGCGCGTAAGCTCTCTCGTACGAAGCTTAATAGCTTCGAGTCAGTTCACGAGATACTCAGCCTATACTAGCATCTCTATTACTAGGGTCATTAATCCCAGGCTCGTGGGGGAGCTTATCGTGTATAGACAGGAGTCGTACGGTAAGGCTAAGTCAATAGCTTATCTCGATAAGCGATAGGGAGAGATTATTCTAATGTCACGGGTCGGTAGTGATATACTTAATCAAAATAGTTTCCCTAAATATAAGAAGAATAATCTAAGGAGAGAAACTAAGTCTGGGCTCTATGCGATAATTTGTGTTCCGTACGGAGCCGTTAGTAGGACAACGCAAGTGCCTAGGGCTCTTAGGTACCTAGTCTCTCCACGGGTCTTAACCTATTACAGACGAAGCGGGAGTTAAAGATACGTACCTCCTATAGTATCTAAGATCTAGGAATAACCTCAAATACGCCCTTTTCTAGGAGGCTAGTAACTTTAGTTTAACGGGAATCCTTATATAAGTCGTCGTCCTATAGGAATACTATTATATTAGGGTTCTTATAGGGTCTACCTCTACTACGCTTTAGTAGAATAGGTAGTATAGTAGGAGGAATTATACTTGTATTACCTTCGCTATTACCTTTGCTATAGTATTTAGGATTATCCTTAGGACCCTTAGAACTAACCTTAATATCTCTTATATAGAATAGCTTTATAGAGGTTAAGCGAAAGGTAGTATTACCGTGTAATAAAGCTAGTACACACGACTCCTCTTCTATTACTACTAGCTTATATAGTCCTTACTAATTACCTAGTTAACCTATATTCCCCTTATACTATACTAGAATATCTGAATTTAATATAAGTTCGTAGATATCGTTTATAGAGGGGCTATTATATATGTTTAGGGTATCTTCGACTTAATACTTAGCTCATAGCTTCTAAATCTCTACTATTACCTTCTTTAGGGCATTGAATATTGGGAAATAGTAGGTATAGGGGCATCGTATTCGCTTAATCGAGGTAGGGCCTATAGACTAGGAGTATAGGAATGATCCTACTAATTCCTATAGTATTATTAAGAGCCTTAAAGGCTATCTATAGGGCTATCTCCTTACTAATTCCCTTGATTTCGGCTACGATAATTAAGTAGGCTCGTTAAACTAGCCTATAGTAGTATTCGATAATTCCTATAGAGTTATGAGCTTCTATAGGGACGATTTTCACCTTTGTTCCTATTATATTTATAAGCTAAGCGAACTCCTTACTAGTGAACTATTTCCCGGTATCTACTATAATCTAATCGGGAGGGCCTAAATAGGTATTAATCTAGTATATCTTTAGGGTATCCCAGGTATATATAGTACTAATATTCTAGAGCTAATAGCCCCTGTAATATCTAGTACCCTCGTTAATAATATAGAGAATAGGCTTCCCGAGGATATAGAATATATCGACAATAATCGAGAGGTTAAAGCTAATATCGTCTCTTAGGTTAAACTTAAATTAACTAGGTGATTTACTATTCTTCTAGTATTACTTATAGTATTTCGTAAGGTATTCCAGGGCTTCTATATCGACTTCGTAGCTAGCTCGCTCTAGTAAGTTTCGGAGCTTACTAACTAATAGATAACTAAATTAGTAATAGAGACGTCGTAATTTAGTCTCTATAAGGAAGCATGGATTATAAGTAAAGGATTCGGAAATAAGGCTTTATAATATATTATTCTAAAGCAGAAAAGAGTAACTGAAATATTATATAATAGGTATATAATATCTAATAGAAGTAATAATATAATTAGTGAGATTATTAAAGTAGACCTATAGCTTATCTATATTATCTAAGCTAAGTAGGAATAGAGTCTTTAAGAGTATAATATAGAATTATACTTACCTAATTAGTATTTCTATAACTATAAAACTAATAGAAGTAGAAGAGCCTATACTAAAGTAGACTATAACTTAACCTTTAGTACTCTCGTTAAGCGCGATACTATTATTAGTTCGCTATAGAGCTTGGAATTAATCGAGACTAGTAGTTAAGTATTTAGAGGCTCTAGTATTAATTATAATTCCGTAAAAGCATTAATTACTATATCTAGATGTACCTCCTACTATAAAGGTCTAGGTATCCTCTATAAGTAGTTCTTTAGGTTCTACGGTATAGTTCTCACCTATTAACTAGTATATAAAGGAAAGAGAGGTAAGTTCATTTATAAGGCTATTAGCTATAGTTATTAGTACTTCAGGAGCTCGTATATTAAGAGCTTAATTATTAGGTAATTATATATCTAAAGTAGCTAAGAGACTCTCGATAGAAGTAAAGAAGGAATCTGAGTATTAATATTTGTCCTCTACTTCTACTTCGTCTATATCATTGATTATATCTATTAAAAGAGCCTTAAAATCATTACCTAGGTTATCCTCACAATTCTAGTATATCTCCTATTCGCCTTCTATATGAGCTATATATTATAGGTATAAGCGGCTAAACTCCTTATTAAAGTTTCGAGAATTCGGGGCCTTGAACTAATAGAGGTTTCTAGCTCTAAATCGAGCCTTCTCGTCTTATTATTCCTCTAGCGAATACTTCTAGGAGCGGTAATCTAGTCTCTTATATATAAAGTATGACTTCGGGGCGTTTAGATTACTATTACTATAGCGGGGCTTATAAGGAGTTAAGTAGCTATTACGGTAGTTATTACGATTTCTGTAGTCGTTGTGATTTCTGCTTCCGTGACTATAACTATAGTTATTTTGACGGTTTCTAAACTAATAGTTATTTGAATAGAATTATTAATTAGTAAAGAAAGTGGATTCGTTATTAATCTATTATTACTCCTTCTCATATATAGTGATAGAGGACTATAGCTTATAGATAAGCTAGCCGAGATCTATAGGAGGGTCTGAAACTACGTATTAGTATACTAGAGAGCTTTAATAAGTAGTAATAATCTTATTATATAGGAATTTAGTACTTCGTAAGGTAGTCGTAAGTCCGAACTATAGTTAATATAACTCGTTAATTAGAATCTAAATAACCTCAAATATCGACTTTTCAGGGTACTTAGTTATCGTAGAATTTAAGTTAGTAGTATTCTATTTATCTAGGTTTTGTCGTTAATATTTAGGACCTTCGAAGAAGTTACGAATATTCGTATAGGCTACTTCGTAGGTTTATTGAGATAAGCTATTATTATAAAAGAAGTCTTATACTAAGCCCTTTAGTATTATAGGGAAAGCTCTTATAAGTATATCTTATAGGAGATCTATATATTAATAGATATTAAGGAAGATAGTGAGTTTATAGTTAAAACTACTATTAGTTCCGTTATACTTCTAATCTTTAGTATAGATTCTAGCTACTTCTCTAATAAGCTTTATAGCCGGGATTACCTAAGGAGCTCCCGGGTTAAATAGTAATAGTAGTAGTAACGGTAGAGGAGGTTAGTTAATGTTTTATACGCCTTATTCCGGTAGTAATAGTAGAGGTTAAGGTTAAGGTTAAGGTTAAGGTAATAGAGGTAGTAGTTAAATATTTAGTATATTAGAGTATCTAGCTCCTTCTAAAGTTACGAAAACCGAAGTAATCAGTGTGTCAAATGAATAGAGTAGAATAGAATAACGGCCGTTACTCTTATTTTATTCAAGCTAAAAACCCGTTACTCTTATTTTATTCATATATTATTCAAGTTATTCATGAATAACTTGAATAACGCACGTGATCTATACACGTGATTGAGCTAGCCTAATCGGGTAAGGCTTCTGGGGAGCCCGCACCTAGCGTCACCTCGCTATCCAATCAGGTAATAGTAGTGCTTAGTAAGCGAATTAAACCTTAGCGATAATTAGTTTATTTATTATAGAAAACCAGCATTTAAGTAGACTTATATGAGTATTAGCTTAGCTTATATAAGGCTTCTTAATAAATACCTTAGTTCTTTTTTTAAAATTTAAATATATGTTAATTTAGTATAATTAATTGACTTTCACGTGACTTTCACGTGGTTATTCATGGTTATTCATGTTATTCATGAATAATTATTTTATTTTACTCAAGTTATTTAAGATATTCGTTACTCATATTCTATTCAAGTTATTCGTGAATTATTCATGAATAACTTGAATAACTTGAATAATCCTTTAACACACTAGAAGTAATAGGCCTATTCTTGAGATCTACTCTCACTAGACCAAATTACGTAATATTATCTTCGTTCTATATACGCTTTGTCTCCTCATTAACGATATTAAGTAAGGATTAGGCTATAGTAAGGTAGTTTATATTCTAGTTAATAGAAATACTACTATACCGAAGATAAGATCAAAGGTACTATAATTCGGTATAGTTATATTAATTAAAGGCTAGAAGGTTAAAGCTTTTGAAGTTATCCTTAAATAGATCCTATAGGTTATTATCTATAGTTCTATCTATAGAGTACTAGTATAACTTAGTATCTAGATACTCCTAAAGATCCTCCTTCGTCGTAGTTACTAGGTTAATCCTATTCTCCTATTTCTTAATCTTCTCCTTCTACTTATCTTCGTCTATATTAACTCTTTAGAATATGTGTGGTTTTGATAAGGGAATAGTTTGAAGGTAAGGTAGTTTATAGTAGGTTTATAGAAAGGTATTAGTAGTTCGTAAATATCTTAGTCGCAAAAATTTCATCTATAATAAGTAATTTAGGGAGTGAAATATCGAGTTTTCCGGAGGTATTCTAAAGCTTAAGGGGGCTTAACTTGATAGTAAAATCGAAGTAAGAGCGAGTCCGTAGGGCTTTAGGGTTATATAGTTCCGGAGGAGGGTCTATAGTAGTATATAAGTAGAAAGTTAGTTACTAAGAAGGTGGTCTTAGTATTAAATGAGGTTATTTTTGAAGGATAATTAAACTAGATAGTTTAGTTAAATAGTTAAAGGGCTAACTGCTTTCTAATTAGTAAGAGCTAATCTCTTCTCCTTAGGCTACCGAATACTTTACTAGAGTTAATATTAGTTCCCTTCTTCGACTAGGAGTAGATATTACTATCTTAGGCTACCGAATACTTTACTAATAGTAGGACCTTCCTCTAATCTAAATCTTCTAATTTGAATATAGACTAATTAGTGTCGGTTTACTAGTAACGTGTAGCACCGTCACGTAGTCGTGGAATACTAATTACGTAGGTTAGTGAAGTAGTTGTATTCTATAAGTAGGGATTATAGTATCGAGGTTCTAATATGTAATCCCTAAATACGCTAAGCCTAATTAGTACTAGTGTCTAGTATGTCCCGTTTCCCGTATGTCCCATGTCCCATGTCCTATGTCCTATATGCAGGAAGCGAGGTCATGTGATATAAATCACATGACCTCTGGGAAACCATACCAACACTTTTACTATAACTCCGGGTACTACCCTAGGGGCCTTAATTAATTATATACTCCTTTAATATCCTCCGTAATAGCTCCTTCTCAGCTTCTACTTCTGAACTAAGTATTCTACGGTGTAGCCCTATTACTCTATATACTTAGTGAAGGAGTCGTATATTAGGAATATTATAGTTAAGTGATTAGAGGTTATAAAGCATATTCTCGTCTATTATATAAGTGGTTAAAAAAAAGAACGCTATTAAGGCCTTTAGCTCTTTTAATAGAGTAAAGGTAGCCCTACGGCGAATACTCTATTTAGTAAGACTTCGCTGTAGTATAGGAATAGTAGTATTAAATTCAAATTCTATTATAAGACGCTTAATAATCGCCTCGCGGGAGAAGCCTTTATTTAAATATAAATTAGAAATAAACTCCCTATAGGGCTTAAGAGTATTCGGCGGACGACCTATTATAAGGAATAAAAGTAGTTCTAATAATTAGAATTAGGTAAAGTATTATAGAATCGTAGAGGAAAGTAAGTTAAGATATAGAGAATAGGGGTAAATCACGTGCGATGACTTTTACTACCCATATTACTATCTATATTACTTATAGGCTTGGAATTTAATAGGAAAGCAGTTCAATGGTATATAATCACGTTCCAAATGAAGAGGTTAGCCTTAAATAGCTTTATTTTATTAAATTCCTTGAAATATTGATTTTTACGATTTTCGGTTTTCTCGCATTCCATGAGTTTTGAGCCGAACGTCGCTAAATCAGCCCGTACCAGCTCAATCCATGACTTTCACCTCATGTATCTCTAGTCGATTTCACTATGTCATTAAAAAAAACTCTAAAAGTAGATTTGAAGTAATATTTTTGTAATTAATAATTGAAATTCAAATCATAAAGCGCTTCTTCTTCTTCTCAAAGAATGGGGGGGAAAAAGAAAAAAAGGGACCTCGAAAGAAATTAAGTGGTCGTTACAAAAGCTCAAAGGTTTTCACGTTAACCCCTAAATGTTTCAGGAGCTCTGGCGTTAAAGTTGAACCTGCGTACTTGCCTCGATCTCCTTGATCTGAGCAAATACTATCGACTCCGAGTAATCCCTTCATTCTCGGATCCATAACCTGGGTCTCTCCAGTCTCTGTATCCAGAAAGGCAGGGATATGATCTTTAGAGGCATCATCGAACATAAGGATGGGGTGGTATTTCCGATCCAGTTGCCCAAGGAAGGCCTCGCCATGCATCAACCCGTATACGTAACATTCTCCTACGACTTGGTACCTAGTTTCCTGGGTCCGACGGAGCAGTAAAGGCGACTGGCATCCAAGAAGGACGCAAATCTCATCCCCTGGCTTTGCCGCTCTCGGGGCGAGTCCGATGTAGCCCTCTACCGACTTGAAAAATGATCTGCCTTGAAGGAAGTTCCACGCCCAGTCAAGGTACTTCGCCGGGCCGCTAGATGGAGTTAAATCTACGGCAGAATCTCCGTCTTGTGTGAGAAAGGAAACCAAAGCTTCCCTGCTCTCCTGAAAGGTTGGAAAGTGCGAGAGCCTTGGAAGGTAGCTTTCGCCAAAGTAATCGCAGCAAATTGTACGGCAATATGCATCGAGAAGGCTCACGCCGCCTACGGTTGACCCGCAAAGGACATCAGCAGGAGCATGCCTTCTGATAGTTGCAATTAGCTCTGGATTCGAAGAGTTTACGAAGTTGATTTTCTCGGCACTCTCAACACTTGCAGCGTTAACGCCTGCAGCACTCAACACCCCATTGCCCAGGTACTCTGCAGCCGCGGGTGATTGTGCGTCAGCAAGCGGACTCCACAAAGGGTCAGCAATATTCCCCACAGACCAATTTGGAACCCATGTGGGCATGTCCAAAGGCTTTTCTTGCATCTCACAAGACGCCAAAACCTTGAGCGTGTTAAAGTGGTGAATGAAACGAAGCACCACGCCTTGGTAGACTTGACCCGTTGTCAAAGAGTAATCGGGCTTGATCCCGATCTCCCTTTCCGATTTCTGAAGCATACTCAGCAACCCGTAGACCCGATCCCTTGGATCAGAGCATTTGCAATATTTAGTCATGCGGACAAGCCTTCCGAATGGGACCGGGCTGGCATCGTCGCTCAGTTGGTAAACCATTTCTATGCGTTCATGGAAGGGAACAGCCTTGACGCCAAGAAATTCCTTTTTCTTTGATTTGTGCCGCAAGCAGAAAATAGCATTGCGGAAAGCTTGCCAAGGGATAGACGTGTTTCCGCACATCTAGAATATGTTGAGGTTAGCCTTGCTTCATCCGGACTCAGACAAGAGTGCTGAGAGCGACGCGGACTTTGGCTCAGACAGAATTGGTACTCTTCGCTTAAGAGGTGAGAGTAAATTAGGGATAGGGAAGTGGGGAGAGTATACATACAATGATGGACCTCTTGCTGGCCAAACGGATTTCTTGCCGGATCCAAAGCCTTTCAAACCACGAGCGATGAAGCAGAGAGTATATGGCATCCAGCTCCTTGCCCTCGTACGGTAACGGTTTGCTTCGATCAGTCCAATCTGGCTCGTCCTCTCCCAGCATAGAAGGCTTCATCACAACTAATAACCAATCTACCTCTATCTTAGAACTCAAAGTACTCATGAGCTGCAAAGCATATGTACTGTTCTGCTCCTCGGCGCCAAGCCAAACAACGACTCTATCTGCTAGCGTATATATATCGCGCATCCTTTCTACCTGCTGGCCCCTCTCCTTGGTGTTCTTCTGGTCAATACATACAGCATCAATCCATAGAACTCGCACCTTTTTGACATGTCGAAGATGCTGCAACGCAACTGCCAAGTTTCTAGTGACTGAGAGGACGTCGTTTCCACTGGGTCCAACACGGATGTCATGTAGGTTTTCCATGGAGCCCCAAGTGTAAGAGAGAGCTTCAAAAGCCGGAGTGTTACTCTTTGTGAGTGTTTCATTGTGAAGCACGACGTATATTTCTGAATTGAAAAGGCCAGGATGGAGAGTAAGCAGTCTAATCTCCCCCCCCTCTTCCTTGAGCGGGGAGTATTGGTATTGTGCCATGAAGTAGTTGAGATCGATGCCAAGTATGCTGGGAAGACGGCGAGAGCAATGTCTATTGAGCTGGCCGTAGAAAGTGGTATCTCAAGAGTTGGTAACATGAAGTTCAACATTTGAAAGTTTTAGGCAGCAACATTGGCGTTGAGTTGTGGCTGGGTTTGAGAGTCCAATGACACAGGGGCAAATATGTAGTGGCTTCGTGGGCCTCAGCCTTGTCCTATGTGTCACGGATCAGCTAACATAGTCACGTGAAGAAAAATTTGATCTTCAGTGAATGGATACAAAAGGAGTGTGCCCCTCCTAATCCCTGTACCCCCCCTGTACTGCTCGCGTAGCATTCCTAAAACATGGGTATACGCTCAAAGCAGTAATTTTCGATCTCGACTCTCTTTTGGATGCATAAGCACCCATTCTAGGGTCTACCCAGAGAGGGTGCTTATGCATTTGAGAATCAAGTTCTACTCTAGCCCCCTTCCCCCGCACGTGCTAAGCTAATTTTTGTAATTTTATCGTAAAGTAAGGTTTTCCTTTTCGGCTACTTTTTAGCCTGTGGCGTGCGCACGAAAGGTAAGCAAGACGCACGTCCCTCTCTCCCTTCCTTATAGTCGCTTAGAAAGTATATCCTCAAGGTATACGCTCCGTACGCTGTGACGCTCCGTACGCTGTGACGCTCCGTACGCTGTGACGCTCTATACACTATAACGCTTCGCACACTGTGAGGCGCCGAAGGCGCCGAACACCGTGCCCCTAGCCTATTAAGGTCCTTCTATTAGTTAGTAGAGAATTTAAATGTGCTTTGCACGTAGTTATACCCCGTACGCCGTGAGGCGCCGAACGCCGTGCCCCTAGCCTACTAAGCTCCTAGTATTAGTAGAGAATATACTTTAAATATAGATATGTTTTATACGTAGATATGCTTTATACGTAGATATGCTTTATACGTAGATATGCTTTATACGTAGATATGCTTTATACGTAGATATGCTTTATACGTAGATATGCTTTATACGTAGATATGCTTTATACGTAGATATGCTTTATACGTAGATGTGTCCCGTACGTAGATATGTGGTGCCCTACACGCAGATATACCCCGCACGCCGTGACGCGCCGAAGGCGCGTGCCCCTGGCCTATTTAAGGTCCTAATATTAGTAGAGATACTCCGTAAGCTTTAGAACTCCCAGAACTAGCGTTCTGTCTAGTTTATACTAATTAACCATGGGCGTCGTAAGCACTACGTAATAATTAACCAAACTACACTTCACTGCTCAAGAGATCAAGCAATTTTTTTAAGGGGGCCGGAACTATTCACAGTTGGTTAGCGGCGCCGCTCCGCAGTCAATGGGGATAGCTGGGAATAGCTTTATTTTAGACTCGGGGTAAGACAAACCTTGACATGGAAGTAGCCTCAAAAGTGGCCCAGCACGCAAAATAAGCAATGAGGCTGTTTCCTCGTCTCTAGCTTGAAAATGATTAGGAACCATTAACCCAACATTGTTTGATGGTTCGAGAAGCGCGAATGCTGAAACAAATAGTCGATTATTCTCAAGAAAACAGGACACATCGTGTAACTAGTCTTCAAGAGGCGGCCTTAACCAAAGAGCTTGACCATGGGGTGAATTTATGCGTTACAAGAGCAAGGATGAGTGTTGGTATCACTATTGGATGCTACGCTCCTATTGCATATGCCTCAATTGATTGATTCTTGTTGTTCGTAAGGGTAGCTAACAAGGGTCCATAATATTTACATCGCAAGCACCAGCCTTACGCTCCTGCCTTAGGCGCTGCAGAAGCCCATCTTGGTCCAGGCAGTGTCAAATCAACGATGACGATGATGGTTCAAACGACAACGATTCCCATTTGGGCCACTAAAAAAAGATTTGTTTGAACAAGAGCAGGCACAGTGAGAAGTCAGTCTTGGACGAACAGCGCATTGCACATTAGGCACGCGCTGGAACATGATACGGCTGCTATGACAAATGTCTGGAAGGGTTTTATCTTTCTTTCTTTCAGCTAGTCTAGACTGTTTTTTCCCTCCGTAATCCTGCTTCAGGTGTTACTATCCAGTATTAACTGTAATTATCACAGTTAATATCAAATATAATAAACTCAATAACCTTATTTATATATCATATGAGTCGCTCTCTCAACTGTACCTGCGCATTACTGTTTGCGATTTGTATATCATCGCCACGATCTACCGTATCTCTACGTCCTCCTACACGCATTCCCAACATTCTTTAAGCACCATGTAGTGGTTCAGTGGTTTGCTAGAGGGCTAAGCTGACGTGTGCTGAGTACCTTCGATCCACACATATATAAGCTAGGCTTTTGACAATTACTTACAATTAAGGCAGACCTATATACAGCATCTCTTTGCTTTCGCTTCCACTATCGACTATCTTATCTACAGAATCACAGCTTTTTACTCATGGCCGCGACTCATTATAGACTCCGGCCAACAACAAGCGACTCTAATAAATCTTCAGAGGACGATTAGAAAATTATTTCAAAATCCACCAAGGCCCAAATTTTATTATCTTACTGTTATGTCTAGCGCAGTTACAGTAGTTCGAATTGTATTGCTGCAGCCCTGACTACTTTGGCTTAAGTAAAAGTAAAGCACATACGCCTTTTTGTAGTATATGCAGGTATTGTACTTCCGAGGTAATCACTTCAAAGTATGGTCTTCGAAACCGATGCACTCGTAATTATAGTACTCTGAATACCAAAATAGACCTGGAGGTCCGGAAAGGGCCCCCTCAAAATATAGAAACTATAGCCGATCCGCAAGGGACCGAAAGAGGACACCTGAGCAAAATCCAGCTGACTCATTAGCGTAATCAGGACTCGGGACTCTGCTCAGGTTATAGCAGCGACCGCTCAGGTTCAAAGACGGAACTGGACTTTGGTGGGCAAAATTGTCGTCTGAGATTATAATGGAAATTCGAACGTACTAGACTCATCAATATTCAACTATACAGAGCAAAACTTTCCGTTCTAAACCCCCATCAAAACCGTAAACTAAGAGACCAGAACGGCAAACAGTTTCTTAAACTAGATGATCAGATCTAAAGGTGTAAAGATAAACGAAAACCATGACATTAAAAAAATGAGAAAGGTTATTAAGTATGTTTGTTTTCATTCCTCAAGCTATGAATGTCTCTATCTAAAGTAATTTCCATGAAAATGCGAAGAAATAAAATCAGCGCTCATATCCCAGCATGCATATGATCTGATCTCAGAGTATTCGCTTCTTTGCTTGATGAAAAGTCCTGGTTACCCCTCCCTGTGCGTGCCTTTCCCCTTTCCTTATTTGCCATTTGCTTGCCAAATCGAAATGAAGTAAATTAAATGGAATGAAACACATAAAAGTCCTGGTTCCCCACCATCCATCCTCTCTTACTTCCGTCCTTCCCCTCCCCTCCCGCATAAATCCGAAAACGAGGAGCGTGCACGCTCGATGATATGATGGCAAATATCAAATTCTCAGCAATCTTATCAAAAGAAGAAGCACAACAAGACCCGCCAGTCAAGCGCTCACCAACTCCCAGGCAACTACCTGCTCGACTCGTGCTTGTTTCTCTAGCTCCAACATCTCGTCTTCAGAGTCCTCAGCATCAGAAAGAGAGAGCGAAATCTCATCAGGATTAACCACCTCAGAGATCGGCGAGAGAGAATCAAGAGCATCGAGTCTCAACCTCTCGCTTGGAATCCGGAGGTTCAGCTCATCCGTCTCCGCTTCCTCGCTATCATACCCATTGATCCCCTTTCCGGCCCCCAACCCTCCGAATCCAGCTTTACCACCTTCTGGACCACGCGGCATTCTGGCCACGCCACCCATCTCATTTCTTTCCTCATGCTGGTTCTCATTCTTGTGGTGGTGGTGAGGATTCGAAGATGGGGATGAGGGGTTCGAAGAGGGAGGCGAGGCTGATGGCGAGGAAGCGAGTAGATCGTGCAGGTTGGTTTTCGGTGGTGATTTATTGAGTTTCTTTGGGTTGAGATTGTGATTTGTTGGCAACAGAGAGACAAAAGTTTGCGAGGGAGGGAGTTGGAGGCGGTGGTTTGCGATTTCTTGACATGAGAAGGTGGAGTAGGAATCGTTGTCTTCCACTGACTGAGCATTGTCATTTTCGCATATCGCGTTGGTAACCCCGGCCGTCGTGGTTTCGGTTTTGTTGACAAGGCCGTGTTCGGCAGAGGCTGGAGAGTTGGAATTCTGGCTGTCTTGACGTCCAGATCTCTGTTTCTCGCCAACATCCTCCAAGGAAGGAACAAGAGGCGCATACTTGCTGCCTGCCAATCCTACCGGGGCTTTGGTGAGTCCTTCGTCTTTCCACCACGCCTCGCCACCCTGGAACATCATCTCGTTGACATTCCGAACCAGTATCGCGTTAATGCCGCACTGGCCTTCTCCATTAACTACGCCATTCTCCATCTCTGCAAAACCATGCGTAGGTGAGTTCGGCGGTGCAGCGACTCCAACCCCTTCCTTACCCCCAATCTCAACGTCCATTTCAACACGAGAAGTCGTCGTTTGGAGTAAATCTGAAGCAGGACACTCCCCCTCCAGCTCCCCAATAACCTCATCCGCCCAGCTCTCCCCCTGCAACGCCCGGCCGCTAAAACTCGGGATCTCGACTTTCTGATTTGAGAGAGCAGCAAGTCTCTTCCGCTCCCCACCTTCCCCTCCCTTCACAACCTCATATCCATCTCCATCTGCACCTCCACCCATAGCACGCTTCTGAAGCTCAGCCCAATTCTTAGGTAGCATCGGCGGTCTCGGCTCGACTGGAAGACTGAGTTCTTCAACAGGACCAGCGCAAGGATCATCCGAAAACAAGACTTCGAGACCACGGTACGCGGGAAAGCGTGTAAGGATCCTATATGCAGCGTCCGCCGAAAGCATATCTGAGAACTGTAAGTGTAGAGTGCCGTCTTCATCGATCCACATCTCGACCAACCTATCGGCTCTCCTGCCATTCTCAGCACTCAATTGTCTCTCTAACTCATTTAGTGAGAATGAGGGTGGGAAGAAGGGGAGGGAGAGGCAGCGAGTTTGCGCGTGGGAGATGAGGCGGCCGAGGGTCCGGGGATTCAAAGGGTATGTTGGCGTTGAAAGGAGCGTTACGGTTGCGGGAGACGAGATGGAGGAGCCAGATTCGGAAGTAGAGGTAGAGGGGAAAGCGAGAGGATGTTGGCTGCAGTAAAGAACGTATTCCTCAGCAGCGGCCTCGTTACGGAACACAATTCTCGCTGATAGAGAGGATGTGATACTTCGAGTATCAAGCAAACCCGCACTTAGCACCTCACCGCCTCTAACTCTCGCCAACACATCTCTGGGTTCCGTATCAAGGGGGAGGTTGGTGAGCATAACGGCGCGGAGATAATTTGAATCAGAAGAAGAAGGATGGTAAGAGATGCCATAGCGGAAGAAATCAGGAAACTTCGTCTCAGTATCCCGCGCACGAAAGGAGGTGGCGCGCATATGTATCTCGACCGCATTCTTCCTCTCCTCCTTGTCCTCCCACAAACTCTCGTCTTTACTCAAATCAGCGGGGATCTCCAACGCTAGATCAGAATCGTCCCTCAGGGCTCTTGATCCAGAAGGAGGTGGATTGGTGCCAAAACGATCGTAGTCGCGCATTGAGCGTTGGCGTGCGTAGGTGGGAGGTGCACGAAGGGGGTGGGTGTCGTAGTCTTCGCCGCGCTTGCTGCCTTCTACTTCAAATCCAACCTTGAGAACGGATGGCTTGGCCAGCGAGTTCAATTTCTGGATGGCCGATTGGTTGTCGAGGAGTTGGGCGTCGATGTCTTTTTCTTCCCCCATGCCATTTTGTGCGGGTGCTGAAGGAGTGGTGGAGGAGAGATTGGGATTGGAGGATGGGAAGAAGAGAGCAGGTGGGAAACCATCTGAGTCCATGTCCATGCTCTCTTCTAGGGAATGCAGGCCTATGTCTGCGAAACTTGTATCGAAGCTTGTGGCGTTGAGAACAGGAGTGTTGGGTACTGTAGTGGAGCCGGAACCAAAACTGTTGTTGAAGTTCGAAGGTCCAGCTTCTCCGACAACGAGAGATGGGTTGCCCCATGAGCCGATCAGGTCTTTCGATGTCAAAACATCTGCATCTCTACTATTGTGGAAACTGGGATCCGAATCACCCCACGAACCAATGAGTTGTTCAGGCGTTGGTCCATGTCCACCTCCATTCCGGAAAGAATTCTCGAAACCATCACTATTCAGCACCCGTTCTTGGCTCTTCCCCTTCTCCCCAGAAGAGCCCGTAATCGGTGTTCCAGGTCGGAAATGAACACGATGTTCTTCATCCTCACCAGGCAGTGATTTCACAGCAACTCCATACCCCATCTCCTTCTCTCGCTTCCTCAACACCCTGTTCTCTCTCCTGAGACGGTCGATCTCTTTCTCAAATCCCCTGACATCTGATCTCGCGCCTCCCATATCTCCACCCATGCTTGAATTTCCCATGGACACGCTTGGTCCCACCTCTCCGCCCTGTGCTCCTCTCTCAGTGCTCGAACTTGAAGTGGTATTGCTATTGTGGAACCGAGCAAGCGACTCGATCACAATCCCCAAACTGCTAGAAACGGCATCTTTATCCTGCCTCGCATGCACTAACTCATTCTCCAGCACTGCAACCTTGACTCTCAACTCCGTAATCTGCTCCAATTGGCCTCTGTTCAGTTCTTGAAGCTGGGCGATGACAAGTTGGGAGTCTTGGAGATTTCGGAGTGGTGCTGGGCTTTGAAGGAATGGTTGGCGAGACGTGTTATGGTGTTTATGGTCAGCCTCATCGGAACCAGAAAGTTGACCGTGCGATGGATGCATGCGGGGTTGCAGATTGTTTGGTTGGGTGATGTCGCGGTTAAGGTGTGAAGTGTAGCCGTTAGTGAGAGGGTGAGAGGAGAGGCGGTGGGAGCTGATATTTGGGAGGTTGAACTGATTAGAGTTCAATGCTGCGTTTTGCAGTGCTGAAAACTCTGTTAGGTCGGCTTGAATACGGTCAAATATCTTAATAGCGTCAGCCCAGGCGCGATCCAATTCATTTTCAAGGTTGATGGATCGCGGGGATGACGTTGCTGTGTTTGCCATGATTGAAGTTGAGTTCAAATTCGGTGCTTGAGGAGGTGGGTGGTGGTTTGCTGACATGATCGCTTTTGGTTGGAGAAGGTGAAGGCGAAGTTCTGTTTTAATTCAGAAGATTTTTTTGCATGTTCGGTGGATGAGGTGGGAAGATGATGGGATTGAGGCTGAAGCGAGGTTGTTGATATTGCTGTTGAGTTGAGGTCGAGGATGGGAAGATGAGGTAGATGATGTTTGATGGGGCGTCAACACTCTCAAGGTATGACCTGGTGATGAGGTCGAGTGTTTGTCAAAAAGACAAGTTGAGGTAGAAGGATAGATGAGGGACGATGAGATGTCAAGACTCAGGAGCTGAGATCCTCGAAACTGCCTTCGAAGGTTTGTGTGACCTAAGATAAGTTGCAAGAGTCTAAGATATCTCGAGTCCTAGCTCGCGAGATATCTTCAAAGGCTGTGTCCCTTTCGCAGTCCGAAAATATGTACTCACTTCCATCTAATCGCCTCAACTTCTCAAACGCGAATGAGGTAGCAAGTTCTTGAGCATGCCAAACTGAATTTCAGTATGAGATAATTTCACCTTCGTCGTTTAGCGATGCTGCCGTTCTCTAGTTTGCCTTGTTGGAAGATGAACGTCGAAGCTAAAGTTGAAATTGAGAGAACGAGCTCACGATCTGCGGTCAATTCAGATGTAGCCGTCTCCCTCACTTCGTGCGGCAGTATGTAAAGGTGATGGTGGCGAAGACGAAGAGGTAGAAGGTTGAATTGAGTTTGAAGCTGTTTCTTGTTCAGACGTAGCTGTCTTGCGCTCGTGCCCAGAAGCAGCGAATAGAAGAATGTTTGCAAGCGAAGATGCAGAATATCAAGAGGTAGAAGGCGTAGAAGAGGAGTTGTAGGATCTGGCTGAGGTGATTAATGTGGGATGGTGGGAGAAGGGTGAGGAGGAAGAGCAAGGGGTGATGATGAGTATTGTTGTGAGGAGGGTTGATGGTTTGGGTAAGAGGGAGAAGATGGAATGTACGTGTGTTAAAGTTAGGAGTATTGTTATTTGTTGTATGGTGGTACGGGATAGAGGTAAGAGGGAGAAGATGGAATGTACGTGTGTTAAAGTTAGGAGTATTGTTATTTGTTGTATGGTGGTACGGGATAGAGGTTGTTTTGAAGAGGTGGAGTGGAAAAGGGAGACAGCGTGAACTCGGCTAGTTGAGCTAAAGACTTCAGACGAAGTGGTAGCAATGATGGTAGCGAATATCCTTCTACACTCGTAGTCAAGCCCTCGTTCACTTTCCGAAGCGAAGCAGAAGCAGAAGCAGAAAGGGAAAGGGAAATGGAAAGGGGCTTGGTAAAGTATCAACATTATAATATCCATCACAAGCTTCGCCATTTCCCATACAGAGCCTCATTCCTATTCCCAATATGCATCCTTCGTATTGCCAATTCCAATCCCATTTCCGCGGGTGTGTCCCAAATCACCTATTTTTAACACCTATGCCATTAACTCCAGCCAGTACCCGCCCACGTAAAACGTACACAGGTATCAATTTCTGCTCTTCGATAACCAGCCTTTGCTTTCTCTCTTCCCACTCGCGGGTGTTGCTACCACAGCAGCCTCTTTGTTATATGGACTAGCACGGCTCTTCCCGCCTTTGCTGGTATCAACGACTCCATCACCGTAGTTGTATCCTCCAGTGGCATGTTGCAATTGATGCGGTCCCCACGCAACCGGTGGCCGCATCTCGATTTCCTTTTCCTTTTTGCGGATGTATCTGCGTCTTAGCAAGCAGGCTGCAATCCAGCCGCCAACAATAGCTACGACAATGATCACAAGCGCAATGACCCATTTGTAATGTGAGTCGAGCCTAACTCCATCATCAGTACTATCTAAATTCAAGACCTAGGGGAGGCTTACCATTGACTTCCAGCACTCTTCGGGCTGCTCTTATTTGTAGATGTCGGCGAAGATGTGCCCCCAGTCGTGGAACCGGTGGTCCCTTTATTCCCAGCACAAAAGCTATCATACCACGTCTTAATCGCCTGTAGATCCGACGCTGCTGTGCAAGATCCAATCCCAACACAAACCGCAGAGACACCGCTTGTACCGGCAGTATCGAATGGAGTAAGTCGTGTATCCGTACAAAAACAGTTTGGGTTAACGGCTGGGATGTTGGGAGGAGCGCATTTGCCTTGGACGTCATAAAGAGGGCCGCAGTTGGAGGCACATGCTGGAAGCACGGATTTGAATGGTACGATTGGCCCGTCTGCTGCTTGGGAATTTTGAGAGACGGTGAGGGAAAGGAGGGAGAGGAGGAGTAATGTCGTGGTGGGATGCATTTTGGTGATGTTGAGTGGATGGACGGACGAATTGTTGGGCGAACTGTCGTGATACTTGAGAATGTCCTCAAGGCGGTCGATTCTCAGATGATGTTGCAGTCGAGTGCGATGCAGGATCCCCGATGTCGAATTCTTCCGATTTTCAATGTTTTGCTCGTGTGCCCCTCGTCCTGGCTTCGCAATCCCCAACCTCGTTCAGTAAATTCGGTCGCGTGCGGCCTCGATATCGCGCCGTCGTCGAAGGCCGTTGTACTCTGTTCCTCTCCCCAGCGCAGTGGCTTCACGTACGATGTCTCGCGTTTCGTTGCAAAGGGCGATCGTTTGCCCTCCAAGTCCTTTTTAAGGACAGGGATGGCTGCTTCCCCGAATCAGCCAATCTCGGTTGGCGGCGATCTCGAAACAAATTGCAATGGCTTGTTGCCTCCTTTGCGGGTTCATGCGATAAGGGAACGACGAAGGGGGCGCGAACAAACGAGTGTGGTGTATGTGAAGAGGGTCGGACGGGGAGAGAAGAGGAGAGGAAAGGAAAAGAGAAATGGCGTGGTGGGTTGTTGGATCTGGGATTGCTGAGGAGGAACGTGAAAAGACCGAGGGTGGGCCAATCACGGGGCCCACTTTTTTGGCTGCAAGCCCTGTTTTTACTTTATCTTATCCCTGCAATCGACAACCTTTTGATTGCGTTTTCAATTTGCCTGCCCGTATCTATATATATGTATGTTTGCCTGTTTATATCCCGATGAAATCATAAGTTCTCTTTCTCCCCTTTTCTCTCGATGCATGTTCGCCTTTTCTTTCGTTCGCGTCATTCAACTCCTCTCCGCACACCGGAAAGTTTCCGCGATCTCGCATCCCCCTTCCCCACGATTAATTTGGTCCCAGGGTCCAAGTATCAGGCAGCCCGTCAGGTACTGGTTTTGTTTCATGTACAGTGAGAAATGTGGTGATCGCCTCCTATTTGCCTCGACGAAGGATGAGGACACGAATGATGAAAAAATAAAGAGTTATATCGTCCTCAGCTAGAGTCAACATTTCATTCTCATTCAGAGATTGGGGGAGTTCGGCTGAGATATATGGTCACGTGATTCAACGGAGATGGCCGTTGAGAGTCCAGAAGACAAATAGACAGAAGTGAACCAAGTACCAGGTAGAACTGATCGGCTGGGTAAACACACGTCAAACGATACACGAGAGATTTCTAGAACCGTGGTATTTTCTAGAAGAGACGCGTGAAGCTCGTAGAAGCCTAGGAGCAAGGCTAAATAAATACTCCTTAGCGCAATAATTAAGCGAAATGCATGCCTGAGGCCTAGAAGGGACCACCCATCAACCCCCAAACCCCCTTCTCGCCCACGCTTACCCTACCAAAATTTGCTCGATTTTTCAAAGTCTTTGGAAAATTCTAAAAACATTCAAGAGTATAGAGAATACACGAAATATTGCGAATATCGTATTAATTTTTCGAATTTGTGGCGTTAAGGTCTCCAAAATCCAAGTTGAGCGGAAAGGGGGTTTGGGGGTTGGTGGGTGATCCCTTCTAAGCGAATTCTCCCCCTCACACCGTCCTCGAAGTCTCGAGTTGAGGTCGATTGCCTAAGGCGACACCGTTTGAAAGTCATTTGGGACTCGGGAAGAAGCTTGTCCGAAATGGTGCCCAAAGTAGTCTCTGTTCGAGGGTACGACTGGGGTTGACCAACCAGGTGCAAGTTGAGATCAGGCTGTCATCACAGACAGGCCTCGCGGGGGGGGTTTGAACCTCAATGTATTGCACTTCAACTCATCGCTCATGAACATGAAGATATTCTGCTTCCTTTCAGAAGTCAAATCGTATTCTTCATTCTAGAATTGGAGGGGAGCCAGACATGGCTCCCCTCCTTTACTTAGCGCGAAGAGCCTGTGTTACGGGGTATAAGAAGAGCGCTTCGCCCAATTTCCCTCCATCTTTCCTTTCCAGCAAACGCAAGGTATCCCAACATTTTATTTTGCAGTGCTCCCTTCATCAACAAGTAATCTCCAAATTATTTAATCAATTAAGAACTTCGTTTTAATTTCTTCTAGAAGCCCTTCGATTGTAGGATCAATTTATTTTCGTCCATGTTCGCGTGCTTTGCTCGCGAACTCGCAGCTGCGACCGGTGACTTAACTCTAACCATCCTTCCACAGTTTCAACACCAGCTTCTATCGTTCATCTGATATGTCTGAGGTATGTATATGTCTCACCTTACACGTTCTAATTGTTTCGAGGTGTTGGTAAACCCATACTGCCAGCGCAGCTTTGCCCACTCCATCTGCTAACGCTTCAGTTCATCAAATGGTCTTCTCTTGTACATCCCTCAACCTCGCTCCTTTTGCGAAGACCACTTGGCGAGCTTCATGCTGACTTATTTCGAACAGCGCCATGGCCCCAAGCCTGATTTGGTTTCTGGCATTCCTACCACTGCCACGCTGTGCACGTCTTCGAATGATTCATATCATTCTGCTACGTCCTCTCTCACTCAAGAAGAGATCGACAGCGATGACATTGTGTTTTACGGTAACGACGGACTTCCAGCGACCACCACTACTCGGCACACATATGGTATTGGGGAAGGACTCGCTGATAGGGCTGGACCTCGTTTCGAGAACATTCAATCTGTCACAAAGCAACCTGGTTTCAACACGTATACTGTCCGACCCCTTCCAGGCGGAGGGAGGAAGGTCACCTGTCCAGATGACACATTTATGACGCACTTGGGCCCAAATGTGGTAGAATTCAAAGTAAAGAAACGACGCTGTGCTCGGCAACAGAGTCGCGGCAGCGAAAGTGCCTTGCTGGGTCATCCCAACAACCATACATCGCCGCCCTCAAGATAAGTCTCCGGTTCGCAGTCAAAAAGAACCACTTGTGTCCTTCACAGGCAAAATTCTTCCTTTCGGTTTCTTCTATTCTGGACTTCTTTCCTCCTTCCTTTCGGATACCCACAAATTGCTTCCACGTTCCTTCTTTCCATGGCCTTGTCCTAGATTCCTTTTTGCCGCTCGCGAACAGTCCAACAATTTGAAAATCCAACCGCCCGAAGTGCGCAAGGACTCTGGTCTTTTATAGATATAGTTTAATCAAACAATTGATACCTTTTTCATCACACAGCCTCAAGTTCTCCCCATGTCCCCGTGATCACTCTTCACTACCAATCAGCCCCCAAAGAACTTTGCATAATATTTATTTCTTCTGCTTCTCATTGGTAGATATTCCGGGAATGCCTCGAAATACCTCGCAGATCGTTGCCGCGCAGGCGTTGGCTTCGTCCAATGTGCTTGCGGCGCTTCTACTAAGCGCGCGTTACGTCTAGCTATCCTGCATGATGTGTCCTTTGGCCCCCTTGCCGCATATCAGGTCGTCAGAATGTTCCTTGTTGGTCTGAGTCCGCTGCGTCCTCAGGCTCTACTACTGCTGGATGCAATTGACAGTCTTGGAACTCTGTTGGTGAAGAGTCCTGCCTCTATTTTTTTTGGAGCCCTCCCATGTCAATATTATCAACTTACACCCGCGAGCAAGTGCAACAATGTGCTTGGTTCCCCACCAGCACACCTCTTATCTTAGCCTCTTCTAACCCTGCAGATAGTCGTCATCACCAATGCACAATTTCCTATGTTTAGAAGCTCCCAGGGACCCGGTTCAGGTTGACGCGCTCTCCAGTCACCTTTGTCCAAAACGATCCTGTCAGGACCGTATTCTCACTTACTCATTGGGCAGTGCCCAATACCCAATGGTAACCCTCTTAAACATAGAAACAACCTTCAAGCGCATGTTACCCTCGTCTCTTGCAGACGCCATTCCCATGAGAGTCCACTCCAACCCCGGACCCCCTTCCCCACACTCTCTTGGCCCAGTCTCTGCTCTCAAAATACCCGCCTCCGCTCTGACTCAATGCACTATTTTGATCCTACCGAGCGCTTCCAAGGACCAATGGCGTGAACCACTCTCGGTGAGCAAGGCGCTTGCTCATGAAGCTCTAGCATATAACTTCCATCACCGTCCCAAGTCTCAGTTCCTGGATCCCGTTTTTCGTTTTCAAACAAGCGAGAGAGTCTCGGGTGGGGTATAAATAGCTTCGTTCTGTTCTGTCCGCACCATGTTTCCTTCACAGCAGAAGTGTGACCCATTTCAACTTGATTCTTCGTGACTTCATCTTCATTCCAACCCTTTTTGAATACTCAGCAACTTTCTTGAAATGTCTCAAGTATGTGGTTCATTTTCATAGTTTCTACGTGGCTTAGGGATTTCATTGCATTTCCTTTACTCCACCCCAAGCCGAATCGTTCCACCTCCTGCTCGGTCCATCCTCTTCCTCACTTCTCACTACACCTCAACCTCCACGCTGAAGCTCTTACTAACTTCTAGAAACCGCACCAGCTTCCCATCCTCTCACTCCCCCTTTCCTCCGGGGAAACAGAAGCCTCTCACCCCTCCCCAGGATCCCTCACCCCAGAACAAATCGAGAACGACAACAGATCCTACTATACAGCCGACGGCCCCTCGCATTCCCATACTGCTCAAGGCACATCTCCCAAGACTGAACCACAAGGTAGTGGGGCCGGACCACGCGTCGGAGGAACAATCAGCGGACCACCCCGCTTCGATGCGTATACAATCAGAAGAGGCCCAGGGGGTGGGTTGCTGATCACATGTCCAAGCGATATGGCGTTGAAGTCGTGGACTGGGAATGGGGCGCAGTTTAGGATCAAGAAGAGATCCCGGCGCCGTTGCTCCTGTCGCGACTACTCGAGAGACTCTCCTGTCTGCGGTTCGACACAACCATGAGTGTGAATGCTGGCGTGGGGGGGTTCGTCTTTGGATACCTCTCTTGCGTTCGTTTGCATTCCAAGACTTGCGTCTCCGCGTTCCGTTGGGTATCAGTCTTTCTGATGGTAGAGTGAGATAGTGTTGGTTTGCTCTTGGCCTTTGGGAATATTGATGCCATGTATCTCTATTCAAAACTTCAGTCTATTATGCAAGCACTATTTTTTGCAGTTCCAGACCAATTCCTTGTCCACCGTGTCACCATGCATCCACCCCTGTAGATAGTACTCAACAGATCCACCCAGAGCACCTCCGAGCATGGCGTCTGGCATAAACAATTGACTCTGGCTCACTTCAATGGAAAGCACTGAAGCACGAAGGAAATCGCCACCAGACCCTTCTTCTCTCCGATTAATTGTTGCGTTGAAGGTAGGGCGTTGTCTGCAAGGGCGGGAAGCGGCGATGGATGGGGAAAGAGGCTTGGGAAGGGAGGAGATGGGGCCTGTGTGATGGGATAGGGCGAAGATAAGGGCTTTAAGATTTATAGTATTTCAGTTCAACGAATCGATTTTGTATTTGAAGATATTTGTTTTCTACTAGAGCCCAAATCTGATTTCTTGATTCCGGAAATGAAGGCCAGGCAGAACTGGAGGGTAACTGGGATAGATTGATGCAAACGTTACGTCGACATCCAGAGCAATTACTTTTTCTGATATATACGGTCTGTACAATCATCCCGCGAGTGACTGACTATTCAATCGCAACAGTATCCGTTTCGAATCCTGGTATATCCCCGACGCGCCCCAGCCATACACCATAAAAGATACCGACTCTATGAAAATTCTCGGACGAGTGTCTCTTCAAAACGAGACCGAACCCTTGAACTCCAGTGTTGGTACCACCCCCCTCCCAGACCTCCCAGACAAGTCCTGCAAGAACAACGTCTAAGTGCTTGTCAACCATTGAGTTAGTCCAAAAGTCTAGGAAAATGTAAAGGGGCAGGCTATCCAGCCCATCGGGGTTCTCATTTTGCAAAATCTGCAACCCAGAACTAATGGAAAGTCTTTCGATGTGGTAGTGTTTCATCTGGCCGGTGACTTGTAAGGTTCCACCACTAATTCTTCCAAATGGGTCCAAACTGGACGTGGTTGTAGATCCTTGAATACTCGAAAAGCCCACGCCCTGTGTCAGGTCGGAAAACAGGAGGCTGACTCTGTTGCTGTGGAAACTTTCAACCAGATTATAACGAGTATTGATAGGGTTGTTGTGTTTCGTTACAAGCGCGATGAATCGAATGCCGCCGCGATATGAAGCCCAAGACCAGGATGGAATGGAAGGAATCCTGTCTGGAGAGTTCGTTACACCAGGTGATAAGGGCAGCCATAGCAATCCACGTATAATATCGCCCTTCCAGAGACCTGCTAGGTAATCTTCTTTTAGAGTAAGAGCTACTGCAGCAGCGAGTCCTGAAATAGCTGGAAGCTTATCGGTTTCATACGAAAGATGTCGATCGGAATAACGTTCGGCGGCTCTCAGCCAATGTAAATACATGTATAACTTGAAGTTTGCTCCTGGACTCCTCCCGAAATAACTTTCAAATTCAGCATTGCGTCCAATATTGTTAAGAGCCTGGATACTGGGGCCTCTGGAGAACTCTTCGGGTACGTTCTCTACATCCGCGCCAGAATGTTGTTGACGCTCATCGATCCGGTTGTCAAAAAGCCGGCAAGATCCCACCCAATTTTCGATCCGGTTCCTATACCCCCCAATATTCAACAGGCGCCGATATACCTGGGTTGGAGAATCTTCGTACGCGATACATCCTCGACATTCCCAGAGGATGCGAGATCTGCTGAAGTGGACAATCCTAGGGGATAACTGTTGCTCTTGAAAGGCCCATCCACGTGTGCTGAGGGGGCCATTTAGCATGGATTCCCATTGTCCTAGTGAGAGAATTGAGGAGGTCAAGGGAGTAGAGTGTGTTCGTGGTATGAAGAGGCCTCCACTTCCATCTTCTGCATCCAGAGCAGAGAGCACGCAGTACGCTCGAGCATACGTGAGACCCATTTTCGAGCACTCCTTCTCAAAGTCTGTTTCATCGTCTTGGATAATGCAAAGAGAGTCAATCCAGAGATATCGAACACCAATCTGCCTAGTCACTTCGATGGCATCTTCGAACGTCTTGGTGAGCTTGATAATTCGCTCTTGCTGCTGAGAGAGTGTAGCCGAAAAAGTCTTTGGTATTTTCTCTGGATCCGCTCCCCAGCAATGCGAAAGCGCAACATAGCGACAATCTTCGGCTGTGTTAAGGCTTGCTGAAAGTACTAATCGAATCGAGGGATCCGCGGTGCCTGTGCCGATATCGATAAGTCGAGTTGGAAGTTGGAACTGCTCAGCTGCAGCAAAACGTGGCACTCTCGTGCAGAGAGGGTGTCCGTCGCATTGTGATATCCAAGACCTAATTAGGTCGAAGATGGCTTTGCAATCCGCTCGACCTTGAAGCGGGTGTGATGAAGACATATGGCGATGCTGGGAACTTGGATAGTTATCATCAGAAGGCGGTGGTTAGGCAGATGTTCGTGTTGCTAAAAATAGACTTGTGATATCCCTTTTGATAAATCTCCCTGCACCAGCTGCTAAGCGTTGAGGAGGCTTCGACCTCCAATATTAACTCAACAATATACCGCCTCCGTACTTTAATTTCTAGCTAAGGGAAGGCAGTGGTTTCAAACCCCACTTTAATAATATTTCCATATAACGAAGCGGTTCACTCGAACTGTTTCGGGCAGTACAGACCACAGGTTGGTTACACCAGAAGAGACCAATCACTACACTTGATAAGAAGGCGGGAAAGGCGGAACCCCGCATCAACTCACCTCAGGCTCTTGCCATATAAGTATAGGCTCTCGTATGATATAGAATAAGCTATCGCGCGCCATGCTCGCGACTCTGAGCTACTCCTATCTTATAGATAGCCTCTTACAGTCTTTCAAGTGTGGGAAAGGGTAGGCTTGGAAGAGTAAGAGCCCAGCAGAATCGCCTTATCGTCGCGAAACCGCCCTGCGCACTGCACTGCCGCGAAACAGTTCACGGTTCACTCACACAGGCAACCTGCTCGAGATAAGAAAACACATTATCATTATTTCTAGAATTCTGTTGACAAGTTAACGGTCTCCACCGGACGCACGACCGGTCCTTCGGTTCCCTATACTCCCCAGTGGAAATCCATGTCATGCAATCATTTTATTCTCGATCCCATAGACCAATGTTCAACAAACACATCTTCCCTCTCACCTCGCCCTCCTCTTCGGCATTCCAGCCCTCCGATTACCTGCCGCTGAACTCTTCTCACCGACACTTTCCCTCTCCCTACCTAGCAATATCGCTTTCTCCACCACCTCCTCCCCCTCATCCTCACTCCTACTATCTCCCAACTCGCCCTTAACCCCAAACCTCCACGCAACCCTCAGTATCAAGACCCCCCAAAACAAATTCAACGCTTGAAGTCCCCCAAGCAGAATCGTAGAAATCCAATGACTCAGCTCACACTTATACTGCTCCTCCTCCCAGTTCAGCACATACGGCCCTACCGTCTTGAACTCATTGAACTCTGACCACAGGATGCGGAGATTGAGATAATGGCGTAGATAGATCCAGGTGCCGATGAAGAAGACGAAGTATGGAGCTGTGAAGCGGGAGTTGATGTAATGGAGCGTCTTACTCGTCTGCCCAAAATTTAGCAAAAAAGGAGAAGCTAGTTTAGGGTGAAACGAGGACGGAAACGAGAGAGAAAAGGGGGCAAGGATGCAAAACCTACGGCGAAAGTGCAATCTGACAGATCGTGAGTGACGAAGACCGCAAGACCCATATACGTAAAATGAAACCGGTAGCTTAAAGCTATTAAGATGAGAGTGACGATATGATGCCCAACCAACTGGTTATAATCCTTTCTAGGCTTCTCAAGTTTCAACCCAATAACCATCGCTTGCTGTGCCCAGTATGCTGCTTGAAACAGATAATAGAATTTGAATTCGCCGGTCATGGTTTTGTGTGGGAAGCCGGAGTACATCCCTGCGATGTTGAAATACCAGACAGGGGTTCGACTCATGATGAAGACGCCGATGGGACCGAGAAGGCCGAAGTACAGGGCGGTGTAGGATTGCTCCATAAAGCGGAGTTGTTTCGAGCGAGATTTGAGCTGGAAATGGAGCGCGAGGGGGAGGAGGAGGCGTTGCATGATAAATTCGCGGGTGAAGGTTAGGAGGAGGGTGTAGAAGGCTACGAATGCGAGGTCGTTGCGACCTTTGCTATATTGCGTTGGTGTGTCGAGCGGGGAGTTGCGAGAGAGCGGAACGGTGTGCGAGAGGAAGATGAAGTGGTGGAGGGCATTTGAAGGGTTAGGGTTAACGCCGTAGAGGGTGAGGAGGATGAGGAGGATGATGAGCGGCGTGAGCCAGGTGTGCTGGAATGCTAATAATTTGTACTCTTGTAGCCATGATTTTTGTTTTTCACGTTTGTGGTGGGGCTTCTTGCTGGATCTTGAATGATATTTCTGCTGCCAATTAGTACTGGCTCTTTGTAAATTAAAATTGTGTCGAATTGACTTTTGTATCATGGTCTTGCCAGAGGTCCAGCGTTGCAAAAGCGGGTGCTCCGGTATCCCCCCAAAGTTCACCACCTAATCCGCTTGCCCTCCTTCGAGCACGCGGCTTACTGTTGCATTTAGGTTCTGAAAAGGTGGCTGATTCGTCGCTCAGAATGGCCGCCAGCGGCGAGGCGTCTGTGCTGCTGGTAGCCATTTTAGACATTTCTGATAGTGCACCAGACATTGACTGAAAACAAAAGTATTCGAAAACGCGGGCAATAAATGTTTAAACATGCAAGATAATTTAATCCGTGATGGAAAGTAGGGTGAGGGATATATAAACGCCTGATATTTTGTCAAGCCAGACAGAACCACTTGTGCCGCATTGTGGGGCCGTGTGAATCGTCCCGACTCCGTCTCCAGCTGAGATTTGACGATCTCAGTAATCCAATCAAGACCAGCATGCAACATTTTTCAAATTAAATGGCAAATAAAGGAGAATGAGACACTCGGCTTCATGAGGACCGGAGTTAAGAACGGAGGCACTGCTGGAGGTTCGACTCAACAATGGAGATGTTCCCAGTGCTGGACATGTCCGCAACCCATTAGCCAATCATTTGCAAGGTTGCCCAAGATCCTTTCTCAAGCCGTCCCCAGAGTCAATTATGATGAGGAAGGACTGTGCTAGTCTCCTAGAGAACCCAAAATTTACCACGAGGTTGTTTGAACACGAAAAGGACCGGCACGAGTGTGACAAATGCAAATAAATGGTTTGGAAGGCATGAGCTAGGATCACTTTGATTGATGTAGATATAGCTTTTATATCCAGGACAAGGAAGCCGAACCTTCTTCTCTGGTATTGCGAAACGTATCGTCGTCCACATTCGACCTGAGATGTGTGACCAGATCTTCTTCCAACTTGGTCGCTGAGACTTCACCTACATACAAGAAAGCATATCTCATTTGCTCTTTCTGAAAACTCGAAAGCGACTGTCGTCTCGATTCGAGGTTCGTAATGGTAGTGGATCTGTACCGCCGAGCCATGCTTCAGAGGTACAGGGCTTTCACGTGCACCGGCTGAGGTACAGCAAGTCTGAAATGGCTCTTTCCTTATCGGATGATGCGTCCCATACAAAGAGGACCCGCGTGGTCCTTCGAGACGACTCACTGTGCCTACTCCAAGAGAAGGGGCGAGTGTTCTTCATGGGAGCCTATCGATCTCGACATTGGGCCTTCTGACATAGACTCAATGTTGGAGTTTGCGACTCCAAGTGTCATTTTGAATATCATGCTGAGTGCTTCATGACAAGGTGAGAGTTTCGTTCTTCTGGCTCAAGTTCGCCTCCTCGGTTTGGTTGCCGGGTTGGCAAGTTTCCTCCGCTTCTGCGCAACTTGTGTGCCTTCTGACAGAGCCGTAGCATCCCCAGTTCTCGGCCTCTTCGTCCCCCTTTGCTCCTTATATGTATCCGTCTCGGTGTCTGCCACTATCGTAGGGCCACTATTTGCGGCTTTTCGACCTCGACCGGGCCGTTTCGCGGCTGCTGACTGCAAGGTTTTAGGTGGACTCTGGCTCACGCTCTTCGCTTTTCGAGGATGCCGTTGTCTTTGAGGAGGGTTTTTGGTTGCAACATGTTCTGATGACTGCGGGTCGATATTTATGGGTGCTCCAGGAAAATTGTCTTCGGGTGTATGGATATTAGGGTCTGGTAAAGCCTGTTCCAGATTCTTGGGTGCCCCTGGGGAACTGTTTTGGGGGGCCTGCGTGAGAGGTCCTGGTAGGATCTCTTCAAAATGGGGCGACGGTTCAACGGTGTTATCTTCGACTTTGTTGATCCACGATGAGATAGACAGAGGGGCAGGAGAATCAGATAGAGGAGAATCTGGCGTTTCCGGTACCGGACGGACCTTAAAAACGGTGGTTTCCGTAATTCCCAATTGTATTTCCTTCTTGCGTATGAAATAGGACCCAATTATCATAGCCAGGTCTCCATAGTAATTCGGTGCTGGCATGTCAAATCGTTCGAGGATGTCCTGATGGGCTTTGATGAAGGCGTGGTATGTGTCCATGTCGCCCTCCACTAGACGCCGTTCTGCAAAGCCCGACGCACGCGTCTCGTAATTCTTGAAAGTTTCGTCTACCACCTCTGCCAGGTACTCCACAGGGAGATGCCGCAACGCGTCTTCGGGAGACGTCTTCTGATCTTCGGGGGCTTCGCGGTGAAGACGGTCGAGCTGTCGACCGTACCAGGCCTTAGAATATGCATCCTCAGACGCGGACATTGTATCGGATTGGGTTCGCGGTGCTTAGGAGGTGGCTGTGATAACTGTCGAGATGGGTCTCGTCGAAATGATGGGATTCCGTGGTGAATTGATGTTGGTCAGAAACACCCGAGCTAGTTCTAGTTCTAGTGGCTGGTGCGGGGAGCACTTGACGCCACCGTTTAAGCGCTTAAAGGTTAGTTCTATCCGTTACAGCGGTAACAAAGTCACGACCTCAAGCAAGGGAAGGAACTCTAGCAAGATAACAACAAATTATAACAACAAGCTGTAGCAACTCGAATCTTGGCTGATAATGAGGGAAGGCACTCGCTGTGATGCACATCTATTTTAATCTGTGGAACTCCATCTCGTTTAGCGGATGCAGAACCCTGCAAAACTCAAGCGATTGGGGCCGATGTCTCGACCTCTCCTGCGACCTCCTTCTTCGCTTCTTCAAGGACATCATAAGGCGCGTAGGAGTCTGTTCTTCGCCAGATGCAGAAGATATAACATAATTGCACCCCTTTTCCTAGTAGTTTTGTACCACCGCTCGAGCCCCGCCACTGTCTTCAAAGCTGAATATTTTTAATACACCTCATCTGATATTCCTGCCTCCTTCCAAAGTTCCGGCGAGCAAGCCCTACTCATTGTTCAGAGAGCTCACAAACAATGACTGAACGATTGGTAGCCGGTCTCAAAAATCAACAGTTAATCGCTCTTCAAGAAGAGTTTGGATTGTCTGGAATTGCCTTCGTTATTCAATGTTCCAATCTCTTAGCGGCTGTGCTTCTCCAGCGGAATCCTGCATCGACGATACCGGCATATAGAGAGCTCGAAACTATCGACATCATTGACGAAGAGGGTCGGGAGACTCCTTGTATCGATAGCAATCCAACGGCATGGTTATTTCCAAGATGGAAGTCCCAGAAAGTAATATATATCTTTGGAACATTGGCGTCCCGGTGCGATATTCTTCTTCCACTTGAAAAGTTTATAAGTCGGAGACATTTTGCGATCTACCTTTCCCATACTGGTGTGTGGATTATGAGAAATCTTTCTAGATACGGGACTTGGGTGAATGGAGACTTGCTGGGTTTACCCGGATCCGGACAACCCGCAACAGAGACGACCTTGAATCCAGACTCAGCGAACGAAATCCGGGTTGGCAATTTCGAATTTTCTCTGCACCCTGTACCTCACGTTCCTATGGCCTACCATAACGATGCGGCCATATCATTGTTATTGGAGCTGGAGGCACTAAGTGAGAGTAGGCGGACCACTTCTGCCACCGAGTCAGCGTCCGCGATTTATCGCCCTTCCAATATTCGAACAGAAGCCTATCACTACCTTCATGACCGTTCTTTCGTTGTTCAAGGGGACTTTGAAGTTTGTGCTGCGATTCAAAAGAGCAGTGGCCAATATTGCATTGCAAAAATATATGCAACTAGGAAAGCAATGGACAAGGCGGAAGCGCAATATGAGATGATGTTGAATTTCAAGGTTCGGAGGCGCTCAACAACATAAAGTCATTGCTAACCATTGTCCAGGATCATAGCCATGTGGTATCCTATAACGAGTGGCTTCGTACTGAGGCTGGCGCTAGGATCATTACTCCACACCTTGACGCGGTCCCTCTGTACGAATTTCTTGAACCACAGGGGCGAATCCATGACATCGAAATGGCTTTCTTGATTTACAAGCAAATGGCTGGTGCCTTAGAGTGTCTCAAGGAATGCGGGGTCGTCCACAATGATATCAACGAAAGCACAATCCTGGTCGAACTCCAAAATGGACGATATACCTCTTATCTCACTGGGTTTTCTGAATACTCCATGACGGACGCCACTGCAGATGACCCTTTTCGCGGAGATTTGTCGAACCTTACAAGTACTGTGGAGAAGATGCTCCCAACCATCAATGACCTTCCTTGTTGCGACCCAGAATTGAGGACACTGATGCTACGGACGCATGAAGGCCAGATTTCAGCAACAGAGCTGTGTGCTGCATTGGACACTTTCGCTCCTGGATTTGAACGAAACTATTTCCAGTCGTCCCTCGTTACTAGAGACATGAATATAGTACGAGTAGTGGATGGCAATGGCACTGAAGCAGTCCGGCTACTTGACTTTCTGCGGATTATCCTCCATCAGAGTCCGAAGTATCTAAAGGAGGTGGAGCTTGCGATTAAGAAGGTTATTAGAAAAGAACATTTGTTCCAGCTTTGTAGGAATAATGAGGAGAAGGAGACCTATTGCTCTCTCCATGACGCAGAAAAGTTACTGCACCAGTAAGTGTTGGGGAAAATTTCCCTTCCTAACTTCGACTAAGGAAACAAAGTCGCCGTCCCCCGGAACAATATGTATTAGGCAATCACTTACTCCTCTTCAGTCTTCATAGAGAGGGGCATACACGACTCCTGGACCTGACGCCGCCAACACATACCGAAGCCTGCTTTTATGAAACAACGCATACAGTTAACCTCTTAGTCAGCTACCACGAGCCAACTGGAACGGTCAACCTCACTCAAATTCTCAACCTCTTCGAGACTGAGATTGTGCATAAGGTTCTTGGACAATCGGATACATCCTCTTTCCGAGAGCTACGAGGCTCTCCTCAATGGGACGGATATTATACACACCAATCTGCCCTACCAGAGATCTTGAGTCGGCTTTCCCTCCCAACGAAGCACTACTCATGGGATGATAACACGCAATGCCGTCCAATAAGTCAGTTCTTTGGTGGGGAGAATATAGTCTCCATCGCTTCTGATGAGATGATAGGTCTAATTCTCTTCAATCGACAAGACGAGATGATCACCTGGGGTGACCGAACCCTCACAACAGAAGATGGGATACAAGAATGTGAAGATCACGGACTGCCTGTAGCACGGGATGCTCTCATTCGAATAACTTCAGACCCGTCCGGGCTAGATTCAGCATTATTCTACACAGATGGGGATATCATGAAACTATTCGACCATTCAGACGAACCAGACTTTCCTACGGAAGCAGCAAGCCAAGACTCTTTTCAAAGCCAGGACACCGTCCGCTTCCAGCCGAAAAAGAAGAAGCAGAAGGGGAACTCAGATATTCCTACCTTGCCGGTGGAACGGAAGATCTCGGCAAAGGAGAAGATTACGCCAGTTAAGAAGGTCGAAGAGTGGGTTGTTGCGGGGCCCGATATTCGGCCAACTACATTTACGAGCTCGAAGAAAGGGGGCGACGGTTCCAGGCGACGATAGAGGTGTTCAAATCTCCTACCACAATTTACCTGTAATCATTTACTCATTCTACATATTTATTCCATCCACATACGAAAATCATTCGACCATCGCTATAAGGATGACCAAACACCTATAATGCAACCCGACAACTCTCAAAAAATCAGGCCATGGCGTGGAAGACTGGGGAAAACTGGGACTTTTGAGAGACCACCCTTTAATACATCTCTTTCCAAATTGAATCTCATCTTGAGCAAAATTCCATACTAGATTGATGTTTGAACCTTAAATATCTGAGGGTGTCCATGCAGGATATAAGATTAGTCCCCTTTTTCATCGTTCGCCCGCCATTCCCACACCAGGCGGCACTCCAAGCCTTTGACGTTTCTGATGCAACACCTCGGGTGCAGACAGTCTTCCCTTCACTCGTATGAAATGGACAAACTTCTAGTCAATTCCCGCTCCCATACTATGCTTTGTCAGTCTTGCTCGGTCTATGCTCACATACAAGTGGTTCCTGAGCCTCAGAAATTCCCAACTTCAATCGCTCCAGTAAGTCTCCAGCGGTAAGTCTCTTGCTAGCTTCCTCGGCCAGCATATCCTCTAACATCAACTCATAGATCGGCAATTCTCCCAACCACTCCTTCAAAGGGTCTCCAAGACATTCGTAAAACGCCTCTTCATAATCCTCACGCCTAAACATTTCGAAATCTTTCACAGACCGCTTGCTCATAACTATCGCCATTTCCGAAAACACACACCCCAATGAGAAGACATCAGCAGCACGGGTCCTCCCTTCTTCATGATTAGTCACTTCTGGAGCTGAATACAACCCTAACCTAACTTCTCCTGACTAACTCTCGGGCGTGGCGATGGACGGATCTGCAGGTGGTGCCGGACGGTACCCCTCATGGATGTGAGGCTGTATATTGAGAAGTGGTCGTCACTATCGCTGGAGCATGGACTTGGACGGCTGCGGGCTGGCAATGACGCATTTGTATTGGACAACGGCAGGCCATGGGTGAACTTCAGGAAGTATCGATGGAAGCGGCGAGCTTGTATGTTGTTGCCTGGATGGGAGAGCAGAGTCCTGCCGATAATACAAACGCAGCGACCTTCAATATTGTGGCCAGTTATCGGCGATATAGACAGCAAATATGAACCCCTAACCCTAAATTTGGGGTATCAAGTGTCTGAGGTTCATTTGAGGTTGTTCACTGCACGTGACCCTGACGGCTACGAAGAGCAGCGGAGAGAGAGCCAATTAGAAGGCTTCAATTTTGGGCCATGTCACCTTATATATCTAGAAATCTTATCACTGAAGGCATCTGTCAAAACGTCTTATATTCGCTCTAGTTTGTTGGGGGGAGGGGCGGGGGTTGTGTTCTTATCCAGCAACCTCCCCGCGTCGCACTACCTAGCTGCCAAAATATAACGCTCGATTTAAGGTTATTGTTTGCGAGCCAAGTTTCTGGTCCTCCTCTTGGCAATCCCTGGTAGGGTTCCTATCGGATCGAATCGGATCGGATTTATATATTAGTTCGATTCGATCGGATGTCCGATCTAATCGGATTCCCGTGATAAAATCACGTGCTAGGCCACAAAACAGGGGACTTATGCCTAGAATAGTAATATAAGCGATTTAACTAAGTAAACCAATATTGTATTTAGTAAAATACTTAATTCAAACTGAGTGGATTTTGAACTAGTGGAAGGTACACAAGCAGGAATACCCTCTTATGTCCCAGGTCACACGTGATTCCCTTCCTATCCCTGGAGCAGAGGTTAACCTTAAGCGGTTGTTTAATATTACAAGAGAGATATTAAGGTTAAGACGCGCTTCAATGACTGTAGAGACTTTGAGGGCATTAATCTTATCAAAGGATTATATCCATCGCGAAGTAGCTAGACAAGTTTGAATGGGCATAAAAATAACGCGCTTTGTACTCTAGACGGTATCTGAATAGCCTCAATATCAATAGAAATATTACTAAAAAGAGACCCTAGCTAGCTTATGTGCAAATAGCCTTGAGAATTACTTGAAATCACGTGGAAAATCCGATCGAACCATCGAATATTCGATCGGATCCGATAATTTAATCCGATACTAATCGGATCGAACTAATCCGATGTTTCGATAGGAGCCCTAATCCCTGGAGCTAGCCTAAAACAGTATGCCTAATCAACAACAGTTTTGAATCAGGAGCGCACCCTCAAACAAGAACTCAGTTCCAAATATTATAAAGAGGATCAGGCCTAACAGCACACTGACACTCGAACCGGGACACAGAGATAATTCCCAGCCTACGGAAAAGGGAGTCAATATATTTCCTGTTCAGCTTGTCTTTGGAAAGGGGAGAGAGCATTTCCTAATTCGGAAGAAAGCTGGAACAAACGGAATCGCAGTGGGGATTGAGGAACAAAGAGTCCTGTTCACGTACTCTGGACAATATCGATGAGCCCGGTCCATATTCTCGTGCCAGTGACCTTCTTGCGGGCCCCCCGGCCCACGAAAGAGCGACCCCGCCACGAACGGGTGAAAGGCAAACGGCATCCCTCCCTCGTCATCCCAAACCATCTCGACAGCGAAGCGAAGTGCAGTCTTCCCGGTAGCGCATCGCGTCTTGTTGAGCGTCCACAGGCCAGTGCTGAAGTACTTGTCCTCTGAAAAGTACCCGTTTGGGAGCGGCTGGGTGTGGAGCAATGACAGCAAGCTCGGAACGTGGCGCAGGGATATTCCACCATTGAGCTCTGCTTCTGGGTCGTGGGTGGTCGACTTCCCCGCGCCGAGAAAGGGGTAGCCTTGCGCGACAAAATCGTTGAGCGTGAGCTTGCTTGAAGAGCAGACCATGCTGTCGGTCTGAAAGACAAAGAGCCATTCGGCAGGATAGAGCCAGGTCTCGTAGAACCAGGGATCGACGAAGAGGTGTGTCAGCGCGGATCGTGTGTCGACCTTGTGCTGTGCAGGTATGGAATCGAGAAAGAGTCTCTGTGTGGCAATGGCGCGCTGGATTGCTGGCGAGTTGAGTACGACGTCATGCGCGGCCGACGAGCCCATAAAGCGAAAGGTCCAGTCGGGCGGGATGACGGAGAGAAATTGCAGGAGAAAGGGTACAAGGTAAGGAACAGGCCGGTTTTCGATGAGTAAGGCGACTTTCTTCCGGTTTGGAGTCTCAGCAGACTCGATGATGGAGGTATACGGCTTGCTTGCCGCGTGCTCTTCCGCGTGGACGAGCGTGTGCCACGTTGTATTGAGTAGGGGTGTCGATGAGATGGGAAGAGTAATAGCGTGAGGTGATGAACGGTACAGGTAAATGGAGAACAGAACAATAGGAAGAATAGGGGTGAGTAATACAAAGCGCCACTGGCGGGCGATGAGACTGGCGGAAATCTCCATGGGGAAGTATACCCGAAGCTGACCGTTTCTAGTTATGGAGAAGGCGGTGCTATTGTATCATGGGAACATTACTATGGTGGCGGCATGTCCTGTTCTTTTTTAGGAAGTAAGGGACACTTCGTCAGACAGTCTTCATTCATTGGCTACGTGTCATCAGATGTGTGCCTCTCTGGTTGACCACAGCGACCAAAAGTGTCAATGCCTGATTTGCGCCATTTTCGCCATATTTCTAAGGCCGTACATAATTATTGTGGTGGGGTGCGGAGCTGACTAAGCCTATTTTCTGACGCCCGGGCGTCAACGTATTGGGACTAGGGATGGCACTTTACATTACAGCGGGAATCAGATGTGTAATTTACGTAATTACATGCCCTAAGCACTTTATAAGTGTAATTATAGTCATGTGACGCACTAGCCTAATATGGAAGGCACTAACCTAATTTAGAAGCGGTGTGTCACGGGCCAGGCCTTTGTGCAAAGAAGACTGGTGGTTCGATTAACTAAATAGAATTCTCTAAGGAGAAAAGAGAAGAGAAAAAGGAAGCGAGGACGGGAACCGTGTTCCTTAAGGCGTCCGAGCTCCCTGAGTGACGCTTGGGTTGCTCTGTCAACTAAAGGGGGCATGTCACATGATCACGGACATGTCCGAGGTCATGTGACCTGAGCGAAGGCTCTCTAGCCAAGCATATCAATCGGGTCTCGACCCGTTACACGGTGTATACTAGTAGTAAGGTAGAATCTTTATAACTAAGAAACTCTTTATTATTAATAATACTCTACTACTAGGGAATTAATTACTATTCCACGAGCTAATATACCTTCTAATAATTAATAATATAGTCGAAAGAAGATAGAGGTATACGAAGCCTTCGATAAAATTCTAGCTAGTTAAAATAGGATAGCCTCTCCCTATACCTACTACTAATTTTATAAAGATAAGAAGAAGCTATTTAAGTATATATAGAATATTACTATAATAAGCGAGTACCTTAAGTATTACAAATAATACTAGTTATTCCTATTAGAATTAGAATAATTAGAGAAAATCGGAGTACCTAGGCTATTAATTCCAAGGGAATTAGTTTAAATAAAGCTCGTATTTTCTACTTAACTAAGGGAAGGATAATAGAATACACTAAATACCTTCTTTGGAATAGTTATATTTATGTCTTATATAACCTTTTCTATATTCGATATACTTAAATAAGGAGCCTTTTTTACTATAATAAGCTTTAAAATACCAAATCAATATATAATTATAGATATAATTCTCGATTAGTACTATACCTAAGTTAAAGACAAAGTCCTAAATGTCTTTGATTCCTTACTATTTCTTAATATAGTTTCTAACGAATCTACGAATATTAAAGGGTATTAAATTAAGAATATTTCTGTTATCTATAAGGGTATATCGTATAATTAGAGTAATGAGAGCTTAGAAGATAAGAGCGCTTTAGCTAAAAAATACTATCCTAGGTTATAAGGATAAAGTACTTGAGTTTATATATAGGGATCTTAATTAATTATCTGCTTTTTATTTAAATATATATCCTACTATATAGAAGGTATAGAAGTAATTTACTAAGCTTCTAGAGCTAGCTTATATATTCAATATTAGATATAATTCTTATAGTTAATAGCTTATAGTAAGGGATATAATCGACCCTAGGATAATTAAAAAGGTTAAGATTATGTGTCACGGCGGGATTAATATAATAGTCGAGGCTTAAGGTTTAAAGAATCTCGTGTATTGAAAATACTAAGCTAAGGGGTAAAGAAGGGAGGAGTTCCTCGACCTTTAAGATAGTCTTACTAAGATCCCTAGCTTAGTCTCGCGTTTCGCCCCTAGCCCCTAATACCTAGCCCCTAGTGGATTATATAGAGGTACTAGCCGTTATATTACCCCCCTTATAAGAAAATCCTAAATACCCTTATTTAGGGTATAATTTCATATAAAGAATAAAGGAAAAAAAGAAAAAAAAATTATATCTATATACCTTGTTTTATCCTCTTAAAGTAGCTACTTATAGTCAAATCGTGGTCTCGACTCTACTAGCTTAACCTAGTTTTCTATATATTCTGACTAATCCTCCTTATCCGTCGCCCGAATTATACTAATACTAGCCTTAATAATATTATCTAGGATACTTGCGTATACGATAGCTAATAGTAGGACAGTTACTAATAGGCGGGCTCGATTAGGTACTAGTAGATCAAGGGTATTCGTTGAGTTAGGCTTTAATTTAGAGGACTTCTTAGCCTTTTTCTTCTTAAGGGTATTAGCCTTTAGTTTAGGAGTATTAACTATTAACTTAGAAGCGTTGTCCTTTAGTTACTTATTTTCTTTCTAGAGGTTCTTAATTATCTTATTAGCCTTAGTGAGCTTAATAAAAGCGTTATTGAGTTATTCTTCGAGGGTCTCATTTATCTACTATTTAGTAGCTAATTAGGTATATTTATTATAGAATCCGATAACTTTGAGTTTTATAACCTTCTCTAAATAGCCCTTTTAGAGGTCCCTACCGACTTCCTTCTTAGTAGCTTCTACTAGGTCATTGATATTAGTAGGGTATTCCTTGTCCTCCTTAGCTTTTAGGAGCTTTCACTATACCTTAGTCTCGCTCTAGTACTTATAGCGGGGTCCTAGGCTAGTAGTAAGTAGTTATTTGTTACTAATATGTCCTATGTCTTCATCGGCGGTTAATTCCTCCTTATTAGACTCCTCGCTCTCCTCTACTCTCTTCCGCTTAAGTTTCTCGGGTATAAGGGCGACCTTCTATACTTTCTTATTACTCTTCTTTTTCTTAGAGGATTTAGAGGGTTTCTTAGTATTCTTTGAGGGGGTTTTAACGATATTCCTAAAGCTATTTATAGTATTTTGGACATTATTCTTAGTTTTCTTAGTCGTCGGATTAATATCTTAGGGGTTCTCGTCGTCCTCTCTAGTAAGATCGAAGGACTTATTCTTAGCCGGGTTAATGAGAATAATAGGCTTTCTCTTAGGGGAAAGGATAGGGGGTTTATCCTAGGTAGGACTATTACTACTACTATCTAATCCACTAAGAGAGCCCTTAGGGTTATCGACTTCCTCGTTAAAGTCCGCTGCTCCGTCGTCTAGTTAATCTCTAGCTTCGTCGGGAAGGGGGTTTATATTGTCGGTCTCACTTCTTAGAGGAGGGGTATTAGGTATTTCTGTGTCGAGTAGGGGACTAGGGCTATTAGAAATATCTATAGTAATATCTAATCCGTCGTTAGGAATATCGATTCCGTTAGTAGGGGTATTAGTTCTATCGGTAGGAGTATCGGTTCTATTAGCGGGAGTATTCTTTTTATCTTCTTCTTCTTATTCTATAACGAGTTATTTAGTAGTAACCTTAGGAATTAGATATAGGGCTTTATAAGCTATATAGTATATCTTAACTTATTCCCTAGGGATAATATTACCCTTAGTATCTATATAGGTAGATTTACTAGTATCGACGTCTATTATCTTAGTATAGAGTAAAGCTAAGGCGCTAGTAATACTATTATTTAGGCCGAGCTTCTGAAATATATTAAGAATAACTAGTATAGTATCTAGTAAGGTACTAATATTACTATTCTCTTAGGCTATATCTATAGCTAGGTCGTAGTATTAGTAGTAGTAGAAATAGATATAGTTATAGGAATTAAGGTAATTAAGAGGGATTTCGTAATATTTTATAGGGTAGAAAGTTGTAAATTTACTCTTATCTTAGTTTTATAGATTCACCTCTCCCTAAGCGAGCTACTCTAGTAGTAGGATATATTAAGGTATAATAAAAGAGAGGTTTTTACCTAGTTATAGGGAAGGAATATAGTACTAAATCATATAGCTAAATAAAGGGAATATACTTCAGGTTTAGATAAAACCTAGAAAATGTCTAGTTCTTTCTTCTCTTCCTCTAGATCCTAGAGCCCTTATACTAGGGTTTATTATTATTAAGGTAGTTTTCGTTGAACTTATCCTCCTCTATATATCTAATCTAGTAGTTTAAGTAGATAAGAGGTCCTACTTCATTGGGATTTTGCTTATAGAATCTTTAGAGTTCTAGAGTAGAGTTCTTAAAGTTCGATATAAGGTACTATTCGTCGTCTATATCTTATCTCTTTTACTCTATTTTATAATAGAGTTTATAATAGAGTATCCTAGAGGATAGGATCCTCTTAACCTCCTATTCTAGTTCACTATTTACCTCTATTAAGTCTAGCTCCTTATTTATCTAGCTAGGTAGAGGGTTACCCGGGTCCTTACGAAGTCTATTTATATAGAAGATTAGCTATATCTTATAGGATAGTAGGAGGTCTAATTTATAGGAATAGCCGATTATTTAGATAATTCTAAATAGTCTAGTGAGAGGGTAGTCTAGCTTATCTAATAGTTAGTTCGTTTTCTATATCTTTTTAATTATATAAACTATATCCTTTAGGCTAAAGTCAGGTTCTCGCCGTTTCTTATTAGCTTATTTAGCCTATTATTCTTAGGCTTTAGCTATATATTATTAGGTATAAGTAACTATTATATCGATTCTCTTAACCTACTACTATACTTCTTCGTGATTTAGTTTCTCCCTTAGTGTCTTGAACTTTATAGTCGAGAGCGTCTAATTGAAGTCTAGTCAGGGTTCGTACTTATAGTCGATTATTAAGGGCGATAAGCTAGTTAATTCGTGAGGGTAGGCGGTACTAGTAGTATTAAGTACTAGGAGTAAGTCTACCTAGTTATCCTAAAAGTAGTTTATAAAGAGGTATAGTCGTATATTAATTATCTAGTTAATGATCTCTGTCTAGTTATCGGTTTAGGCGTATTCTGCTATTAAGAGCTTTAGTTTAGTCCTAGTTAATTTCGATAATTCATCTATAAAGTCTAAAATAAACTAGGGGCCTCGATCGCTAGTAATAGTTAAGGGGGAGCCCCTAAATTACTAGATATATTAGTAGAAGAGGCTAGTAGTAGTCCTTACTATAGTATTCTTCGTAGTAAGTAAGCTAATATAGTATTTAGATAACTAGTCGACTATAATAAAGATATTATTATATCCTTTACTCATTGAGCTAGGGCTATAGAAATCTATTAATAAGTCGTCCTATGTCCTTAAGGGGACTAGTAAGGGGTATAATAAGCCGGGCGTCTTATCCCTTAGTTTATGGGATCTCTAGTATTTATAGTAGTTTACTATAAACTAGTCGACGTCCACTAAGAAGCTAGGCTACTAGTAGAGCTATTTAACTAGGATCTTCGTCTTATTCCGACTAGGGTAGGCTATAGTCGTCGTACTATGGATTTGTCGAAGGAGTCTAGTTCGTAAGTAGTTATAGTTATCTAGTACTACGAGCTTCTTACTATAAAGTAGGTAATCTCTAGACATCTCCTATAGGTTAGTCTTCTAGTGAGCCTTCTCTTAATTATCCTCTAAAGATAGATCTATGAGATTTGCCTATATAACCTTATTCGTGACTATTAGTTCGTTGATTCCTCTAGGCTTTAAAGGGAGAGGGATAGTGACTAATTCGTTAATAGTAGCGAGGATTATACTAGGATAGAAAATCATATACGTCTTTTTAGCCTCTTTAGCCTACTTCTATATAGTCGTGAGCTTATCTTTCCTAGATAAGATATCGGTAATTATATTCTCTTTACCCGGCTAATAAGTAATCTAAAAGTAGAATAATAATAGGATATTTATCTATTATATCTATTACTTGTTTAGGAGCTTCTTCGTCCCGAAGTACTCAAGTACCTTATAGTCTATAATAATAAGAAAAGTAGGTAGACTAATTAGTTCTACCTACTATTCTTATAGCCCTTAGATAATAGTAAGTAGTTCCTTATCGTGGATTTCATAATAAAGCTAGGTGTCCTTAAGAGCCTTAGAATAAAAGGCGATAGGGTACTATTATCTGTCCTTAGTACTCTTCTAGGTTAGTACTGTGGTAGGGATTTCTCCCCGGTGGTCACGTGGCGCGAGGTCGTGTGACTATGGACGTCTAGTTTCTATATATTACCCCGCTTTCCTTCCTTATTCTTAGAAATCAACCAACCTTCACTCCTTAATTCCACGCTTCACTCGTACGCTGTGATCCCATGCTGTGGAAGCCCATTATATATATCTCTTGCGATTAATACCCCATTATAGTGGCGACCTAGGGAAGATTCACGTTCTGGAGCTCTATCTTCATATAACTCCCTCGCAGTGTGGGATCACGGTTCAAGCCTCAATTACGTCATTCGTACGACGACGACAACCTCTCCTGTTTGGTTCAGACACTCCTTTTACGATTACTTTTCAGCTACTTTACATCCTACCTTCGATTCCCACGATTCCACGGACGACGCAATCTCGGTGCCCTGCCAAGCTCTTAGCTTTACGATTCAGCCCTAATTATATTAATTCGTACGGAAACGAGGCCCTTCCTTAGCTCAAGACTCTCCCCTTACGACTGAATTACGACTGCTTTACAGCTCACTGCACTTTCCGCTAATTCCACGGACGACGTAATCTCTCTGCTAAGCTTTAAGCTTTACGATTTAGGCTTCAATTACACCATTCGTACGATAGTAACAACGTCCCGGTTTAGTTCAGAATACTCCTTTTTCGATTGTTTTCAGCTACTTTACGTCCTACCTTCGATTTCCCACAATTCTACCGATTACGCAATGTCAACTACTCCTCCTAGGGTTCCTGTCGACTACGATCTTATTATCTCCGATCTTATCGACTCTGATCTTGATTTACATATAAAGCTAGATGCTTTACAAGTCTCTCGCTCTTACCTTCAACATATCGATGAGCTCGTACGATACAGAGATCCCTCTGATCCTGATGTTCAAAGCCTTCTCTTTTACTATAAAGAGCTACTCCGGGAAGAGCTCAATTACATATGCCTTGGAATCGTGTGTCTTACGATTCTAGTCCCTCCTTCTCACCTCTCCCCTGCTTGGCCACACGATCCCCTACCTCCACCTACTCTTACTACGCAATTACAAGAGTACAAATCTCTATTCCAGGTAGACGAAGACGACGATACACCGGTGTGGGTTAGTCAAGTGGTAGCGTATATGGTACGCAAAGCTAGGGCTATATAGTGGGCATAGGTTCTAGCACATACTTCGATTTACGGACCCTTCTCTCATACGATTCCTCCTTACGCCTTTAATTTACGATTCCCTCATACCTTCGATTTACGATTCCCCTTTACACCTTCGACTTCCGATTCTCTCCCCTTTTACGTACGATTCCTACGATTTTCGACCTACCTTTACCTCCTCCTTATTCGATTTCTAGTCTAGTGGTTTCTATAGTCGCTATCGCAGTTACAGAGGTTCTAGCATACACTTCACTCCCCCTTCAATTCTATACCTTCAATTCTATACCTTCCGATCTTCAACCTTCTTCAAGACCAGTAATGCCTACATTACGGCTGTAATAGTAGAGGTGCTGGCACAGATATCTCGTACGATTAGAACGAGAGAGAGTTTCCCTATGTGTGCTCCGGGCACGATTTAGTATCTAAGAGAGAGAGAGAAAATGGAGTGTTTACTGGTGCTTTGAGAGCGACGGAATTAGGCTGGAAACACAGTGGTTTAGAATCGAGGGCATGCGTAGGGCAGAGCGTACGATATTTACGATTATTATAGTGCTTGAGAGAGGCTCTTGTCTTGTGGTGCTCAGGGGACGAGCACTTGTGGGTGGGGGAAGTATGTGGTGGGGATTTCTCCCCGGTGGTCACGTGGCGCGAGGTCGTGTGACTATGGACGTCTAGTTTCCATATATTACCCCGCTTTCCTTCCTTGTTCTTAGAAATCAACCAACCTTCACTCCTTAATTCCACGCTTCACTCGTACGCTGTGATCCCATGCTGTGGAAGCCCATTATATATATCTCTTGCGATTAATACCCCATCACAGTACTCCTATGGTAACTAGGTCCGAATAGTCGGTTTCTAGTTAGGTTTCTTAGTTATACCGAAAATAGAGTAGTATAGGTACTAAGATAAGTAACTCTCTAAGGTATTCGAAGGTATCTCGTTAATTCTCGTTAAGTATAAACTTCGATAATATATCCTTTTCTATTAGTTAGTTTAGGGGGCAAGAGACCTACCTATAGGCTTATATAAACCTCTAGTAGAAGTTATAGAAGCCTAGGAACGACTAAACCTCCTTTTTAGTTATAGGAGGGTCCTAATCCCGGATAATAGTAGTCTTAGTAAGGTTTACCTAGACGCCCTAATTAGAGACGATAAACCCTAGGAATATCGTCTTTAATACCTCGAACTCGTACTTACGGATATTAACTTGTAATCCGGTATCCTTGAGTTTCTATAGGACTATTTAGATATATTATTAGTATTCCTTCTTATTCTTAGAAAAGATTAGGATATCGTCTATATAAGCGGAGTAGAAGCTATCCAAATAGTTAATTAGGATAGCGTTTATATATCTCTAGAATATTATAGGACTATTATAGAGTCTAAATAGTAAAACTACTAGTTCATAGGAACCGTACCTTATCCGGAAGGCTGCCTATACTATAGAGCTTAGCTCTATTAGGATCCGGTTAAAGGTATATCTAATATCTAGTTTAGTAAATACTAACGATTCCGCTAAACGGTTAAGTGTTTTAGTAATAAGCGATAGAGGGTAATAGTCCTTCTTCGTTAGGGTATTTAGTTAGTAATAATTAATATAAAAGTATAAGCTATTATCCTTTTTCTTAATAAATAAGATAAGTGATAAGAAGGGGGAATTAGATAACTTAATAAAACCCTTCTTTAGGTTCTTAATTAAGTACTCCCGTATTTTTCCTAGTTCTAGGGAGCTCATTTTATAGAAGTAAGCTACCCTTATTAAGGGGTCTAGTCTATTGAAGCGGAGTTTATAGTCGAATAGCCGAGACTATAGTAGTATATCTACTACTTTTCTCGAGAAAGCGCTAGCTATATTATTAAGCTAGGAGGGTAATATAGTCCAAAGCTCCTATAGCTCACTAGGGTCAAAGAATAAGGTATCGCCGAGAGTATCCTATTCGTCTATATTAAGAGTATATATGAGGTCGCGGGTTTGAGCTAAATACCTAGCTAAGTGGGTTTTTAGATACTTAGTAGCTATTAATAGGGATAGGTATTTCCTCGGTTTCTAGCCTCATTTCTCTAGCTTATAGTTAATCTCGTTAATAGTAATAGATCTGACGTGATTATTAGGATCCTTTATACTAAGTTAGAAGGCTACTATACTAACGAGGTATATAGAATAGTCTATTAGTTTACCTATATCGATAATATTAAGGTTTAATTCCTCTTTCCTAGCCTAGTATTCGGCTTTCCGAGTAAGGAGGTCTTATAGAGAGGCGAGGGATACTATTCTATTACCCTCTAATTCTTCTATACTCGTCCTCTTTAGGACTTGAGTCGTAGCGTCTCCTAGTTATCTGAGTTAGTTTTATTAGTAATCTAGTAGTACACCGTGTTTAGTAAGCTACTTCCTCCTTAGGATTATATTATAAGAGCCTAGGTCAGCGGATAAGAAGTATTATTAGGTCTAGAGGTATCGGTCGATTTCTAGGTCTACTATAATAACTTACTAGATAGCTTTACTAGGTTATCTATTAAATCCTTAAAGGGGGACAGGATCTAGAAGTATATATACTAGTATATAGAGTACTCTAGTTAGGGGGCGAATATACTTTTAGTTAATTAGAGTATATATATTTGCCCTAGTATCTACTAAGTACTAGAAGGTTATAGTATTTCCCTTCTAGTAGACCCTATATTTAATTAAGAACTACTCCCCGCTAATAAGTTAAGTGAGGTCTACTAGTTCTTAGTAGAACTCTTACTCTAGGAGGGCTACCTCTATACCTAGAGCTAGACTTTTCCCGAGTTATTATTATCGGATTCCTCTTTAGATAATAGATAGGAATTATATTCTATATTATTTAGGTCTAGTTCGCCTGTTTTATCTACGTAGTCTTCCTTAAGATAAGCGACTTTATAGGCGTTTAGATAGTCCTTTTTAATATAGCTAGTCTTCTTATATAAGTAATAGTTAAGTATCTTAGGTATTTCTAATTTCTTCTTAAATTCCCGGTAGACTAGCTCCCTTAGTCGTGAAAAGGCTAGTCAAGTCATTAGTTCTATTAGGCGTAAGTTAATAGCTAGTCTCTGATTACTACCGCTCTTCCTAGTCCAGGGAGTAGTATAATAGTGAATCGTTTCTATTAGGCGGTTTTCCCTAGATTACTAGTTCTTAATTAAGAGAAGCTTATTCTCTTATTCTATATACTATTTAGCGAGATCCCTAGGTATATCGAATTTCTTATCCCCAAGGCTCTTAAGTAGCTCTAGATTTATCTTATCTAATAGATTATTATACTAGTCGTCCGTCGATTTCCCTAGTTTAGTTGTAAGACAAGTAAATTTAGCCTAGAATACCGGGAACGCTTTATCTCCTTATCGAAGTCGTTAGTAGTCCTCCTTTACTTCCTAGTATTCTATTTCTTTACTTTTACTATAGGCTTATTAGAGGATCTTAAAGATCTATTTAATTAACGAGATTTGTCTAACTAAACCGGGTTCTAGTTAATCACATATAAGGTCCCTAGTGTCTCTAGTGACTAGTTATACTATATAGGTAATCTTTAAAGGTTCGCTATTAAACTTAGTAGAGTTCTATATTAATTTATTCCTTATATCAAAGACCTAGTTATTAATCTAATAGTTGTCCTTACTAGTAAATAGGGCCAGATCCTTAATTCTAATAAGTCGGGGTCTATTACTATAACCCGGTAATACTAAGCCCCGGTATTACCTTCTAAGTAGTTCTCTTATTAAGGAGTATCGACTTTCCTAAATATCTACTTACTTATTCCTCTATTTCGCCGTATCTAGCTAAGTAGTTCTCTCCTTTTCGCGAAGTCGGTTAGTAATCGCTTCTAATTCGTCGATTCTATTATTTAACTAGTTAATATAAATATAGGCTTTCTAGCTATAGTCCGCTTATTAGTCGAGTATATTACGGTATTTGTCGATAAGGTCTTCCCTAGCTATTAATTTCCTTTGTTCGATAAGTATCTTAGGCGTGTCTATATTAATCTATACCTCCCTATTAGCTAATCGTATCTTTACGTCGTCGTTAGGGAAGGTTCTATACTAGGCCTCCCGGTATTAGTAGTCTATAATATTAAAGTCTTACTCCTCTATTTCGTTATACTAGGGCCTTTTACTAGCCGCGCCGAAGGTTTCTATACTTAGCCTAAGGTCGTCTAAGCTAGATAGTCCGGGTGTATTATCTATTAAGACTATACCCTAAAGGGGTCTTAGTCGTTTGAGATTAGCTAGCCGAAACCGATTATTAGCTCTCCTTATTTTGAATTAGCGAGCTAAAGCTAATTATTATCCTTTTTTGTTTTAGATTAGTAGACTAGACTAATCCTTCCTTAGGTAAGGGTAGGGCTATTTCTTTCTCTCTCGTCGGTCGGCGAGGGGTATCGTCTAGTCTAGCTAAGGGTCTAACTCCGAGGTTAGCTAGGTCATAGAGGACAGGGACGTCGTCTATTCTAATTAAGGGCCGGACTCCGAGGTTAATTAAGTCGTAGAGGATATTAATTCCTCTTTATTTTGAGTCGGTAGAATAGAGCCGACTATCGTCTTTCCTTATTTTGAATTAGTGGACTATAACTAATTATCGTTCTTCTTTTCTTTGAGATTCGAGAGGAATACCGAATATTAAGGGCGGTATAGTTATCTTCGCCCCCTAAGGACGTAGTACCCTAGTCCTTTGTCGGGAGTATTACTATCGCCTCTATAGGCCGGGTCGAGTGAGCTTAGTATTATATCACGACGGGATTAATGTAATAGTTAAGGCTTAAGGTTCAAAGAATCTCGTGTATTGAAAATACTAAGCTAAGGGGTAAAGAAGGGAGGAGTCCCTTGACCTTTAAGATAGTCTTACTAAGATCCCTAGCTTAGTCCCGCGTTTCGCCCTTAGCCCCTAATACCTAGCCCCTGGCGGATTATGTAGAGGTACTAGCCATTATATTATGTCTAAAATTCACAACTTTTAGCTCGATTTCTAGTCTATTATTACGTAGTTTAGTAAGAAGAAGACCTTATAACTTAGTATCTTATATTAAAAGTAGCTTAATAGTATTAGTAAAGAGATTATGCTTTTACTAGTAATAAAGACTTAATAAGGTACTTAGGTAAACTCACGAAATCAAGGGCTTTCCTTACTAATATTAATAGTATTACTCTATTTAATCGATCCTCAAAAACGAGCCCTACCTAAAAGCGTATATAAAAGACCCTCGAATTGATACACCTACGAAATTCCTATAGCTCGTGATAAGTAAGGACTTCTAGTATAAATTAAGGGAGATAGAGAGGCTACTTGAGCCTATATATAATTAGTAAAAAGCATTAGAATTAACCTATACGAACCTCTATTACGTATACTAATAATGGATTAATCTATATATATCTTCTATAATTTAGTAATCCTATAAAGTTCGCTTTTATAAAGGATATAAAGGTATACCTTGAGCGGATTAGGAAGTATAGCTTTGAGTTTAGGCTTAAAAGGTAAGTTTAAGACATTTATCTCCTAGTATATATCCTTAATCCAAGGAATTAATATTAATAGAGCTAGTTTAGTGAGATTAATTAAGAGTAGGTAATAGAGTATATATCCTCGTATAGTAGAATAGAGGTTTTAATTGCTTTCTTTGAATATATATCTCAGGAACTAGGATTCCATTTAATAAAAGCTTATTAGACGTATTCTAATAACCCTAAACTCTTCTAGAATCTCGCTATAAGTTTATATTAATATTATCGATTTTTACTAATATTCTATAAGTATCTAGAAACGTAGTTCTCGTGTAACTAGCCCTCTAAATTATTAATACTACTACGAATTCAGTAGCCTCTAAACAAGCTTTTTTAGTTATAAATATCCTCTATACGAAATCACGAAATCGTCTCTCCCTCTATAAGCTTAATAAGTACATCTTTATCTATATCAACTCTCGATCTTTACACACTAATCGCGATAATATAAATAAGAAGGTATAGAAGAGAGGAAAGTAAATAGAGAGAGTTAATATAGACGATCTACTTAATCCTAAGGTTATTGAGCTATAAAGGCTTGATTTAGAAGACGACTTTATAATACTTAGGACTATATTTCTAGAGGACTTTATACTAGAGGATTTTATATTAACTGAATTAATTAGTAAGGGGAGAAGGGTTAATTCTATTAAGGTTATTCCGGAGGTTTAGGCTAATTTTCAGGGCTTTTAGGGACTCCCTAATTAGTACGATGACCTGGAGTTTCAGGCCTTTAGGAACGATTATTAGGATCAGCTAACTTAATTATACTCTCCTTTATATATGAATTATACCCTCTTTTATACTATATTATACGAGCTGAAGAGCCTTTCGTAATGTAAAGTCGAAGCACGTTACGTAAATTACGTAAAGTGTAAAGTCAGCCATCCCTAATTGGGACTCATTGGCGTCGGATATGCTGACTAAGCTCTGGGCTCATCTCAAGAGCAGAATTTTCCCTAGCATGTTACATACAAGAACGCTGCACACTCAATGAATCAGAATCATCACCTGCATGCCCAATTGCACTTGACTCGACCTCACCATAGCTCCGCTCAGACCTCATAATCCTAACACAGAGACCCCACGACAGTCCGCAAAACAGGAGCCCAGCCCAGCCCGGCCCGGTCGCCAAGGAGATGCATCCAGAATGATTCTTGAGGGCGCCCAGGTTCCTGGAGTTACATTCCGACGTGAAGCTGAAGAGTGCGGACATTATTGCTACTGGACAGCTTACGGCAGGGGCCCTTTTGTGGCGGGTCTGGCGCAACTGTGTGGCAGTGATGTGCGTTCGGGTACCAGCTGAACGATCCGGCAATTCAAACCGTCTGCGTCTTAATCTTTTAATTGTCCTTGATTTATCGTTTCTCAAATGCCGGCTGGTTGTAATAGTCGTGTTTGCGGCTACTGATGTGAATGAGGGGTATAGCAGGGAACGAGAAAGTTCTTCAAGTGGACTCTCTCTTGGCAAAATAACAGGCTTCCTTGAAATCGAAGTGGGGTCGCCCTATCTGCCAGAATTGCTTGAGCTCTATATAGACTGAAATAAGGAAAATTCCACCCTCAGCAACCGAATTCACCGAGGTAGGTGGCGGTGAGTACCTCCTATTAATAATAGAAACGCAGATCGAACCTATTCAAGAACGTAATCATAGAACATGCCACTTGGTAGCCCATACAAAGGCTCTTGGTTCATGAAGCCGCATACGTAGCGCTCTCCGATAAATCCAAAAACGAGATCATCGTTCTCGTCCATCTTCGGTCTCAAAACAACAGGCTTTGCTCCACTCAAGAATACGCAAATATGATCTCCTGCTTGAGACCGCCCAGCAATCGCCTCATGCAACCATCAGTTTTGAAGAAGCAAGCATGAGGTGAGGGGTTAAATCTGGAGCGGCGCAGCTCGAAAGGCCTCATCTGTAAAGACATCTTTATTTTCGCATCAAGTCTTCAAGCTTACGGTGGTATCTCTCCATTGATTACTACCGTATTCATTGCTATGGATATTTTTCAAACAACGATCACCGCCATCCACGAGATATACGCCGTCACTGTATTCATCAAGGGAATTGTCGACGATGTCAAATCTTACCATGCAGACAAACTAGACATCCAAACCAGGCTTGCTCATGAATTTCTATATTTTGACCACTTCAAGGATATGTTCTTTGATAATGGGCGAGGGCAAGCATTTTACTCCACGCGGCTTGTCGCTTTCCAAGGAGATTGCAAGAACATTCTGAGCAACTTGCAGGAGATCTTAGGGGAGTATAAGGCAAAAGCGACTAAATATGGCTTGTTGGACGTACTCGACGAAGATGAACTAGTTGGTTCTCAGTTACCATCAGGGACTACATGGGTTTCGCAGTATAAAGACAAGATGAAATACCGACTATCGCAGCTTGGGGATCTGAAGAAGAAGGCTGTCAATTGGTCGATTTTCGATAAAGCTAGAATTTATAAGATGCTTGATGCCGTAAGGGAGTGGACTGCTGGCTCAGGGAGACAGTATCTTGGATGCTAAGCACTCGACATATCACCGATAACATTCCGCTTGACGCGGAAGCTCTACGACTGATGGCGCTCGAAGACATGGTAAACCGACAACAAAACTGATTTCTAGATGAGCCTTCACCAGATTTCGGGCCGCTGCAGGGGAACTTCAAGATTGAAGGTCTTCAGAATAGTGGGCTGTGTCCAGCTAAATTCTTGTCAGACTCCGACGAAGATTAGGATGAGGCGCACGATGTTGTTATTGAGTTTCGGCAATACGACGAAGCACTCAAAGTACTTGTTACCCAAAAGAAAGAGGACGAAGTCAAGGAAAGGAAGGAGGCAGTCCGGAAGTTGGCGTGGCTGCTACAAAGCTCGACGTTCTCAACTGGACTTGGCTCCGCAAACAGCGCGTCCAACAGCCCTCTGTTGTTGTCATTGAACTGTCTAGGATATATGGACGTCCCAGAAAAATCTGAGATGGTATACATCTATGAGCTTCCTAAAGCCAACCGAGATCAAAAAATGCCAGAAATCAATATGGTCTACAAGGCGATTTTCAGAAACAACATGCCGCCAGAAATCGAAAATTCGAAGCCCAGCCTAGGGAACCGATTCTTCATTGCTCATGCTTTGGCTATGACTGTACTCAACATCCACAGTTCTCGTTGGGTTCATAAGAATATCTGCAGTGAAGATATTTGCTTTCTCAAGCGCCAAACTTAAGCCATCCACTACGTTGTAAACGGCTCGTACCGTATTTGACGGGTTGGGGTCTAGCAAGACCGGCCGATGGCGATACCCTCCAGCTTGCCAACTATGAGATCATTCCAAACCTATACCGGCATCCCAAGCGCCAAGGACAACCAACTATTTCTTTCCGGAATGAACGCGATGTGTACGCACTTGGCGTTGTCCTCATCGAGATAGGATTGTGGCAAACGGTAGATCAGATCTTTGTTACTGAAATTCAGAAAGGACATGTACCCCCGACCTGCGTCACAAAATGGTGGAAACGAACGGGAGCAATTTAATATTAGTTCTTCTACTTTTATTAGATTTATAATAATAGAAATACTAATTAGGTAAGTATAGAACAAAATGGTGGAAACGAACGGGTGCAGCTGAGGTGCAGTGTCAGATGGGGGAAGCTTTTGTAGAAGTGGTCGATTATTGTCTGAAGGGGAACAAATTCCCAGGGAAAATAGAGGATCAAGCACAAGGACTGATTGATATGAGGGATCGTGTGATAGATGTACTGGCTCAAGGGATAGAGCTATAGAGAAGTATGGAGTTCAGTCTGAACAGCCGGACAAGTTTCGTCTTATTGAAAGGATTAATTGAGATGGCTTATCCGGAGAGTGCTAACATGCAATACCCGTCCTGGCAGATATAGAAGTTCCAACCCCTTAACGTTATCCTAATCTGCTAGCCAGCTGAGCTCGGATCAATTTGCTCGCATCTAATGCGGCGTCGCTGCACCTTGCGAGAATGTTACTGTTGAAGGCGTAGACTTGAAATTAACAAATGCAGTGTGGCGTATGGATGAAATTGTAACAAATACTTTGGAACGGTAGGATTTAATTGTACGGGAGGTACGGAAAGAGCAGTGCTGATTGGGCTACCTCTAATCAATTGGGGCCACACTAATTGAAATTAGTAGGCGGTGGTAGATGCCTGTATACATTGTTTTATAAGTACCAATGTGTGCAGATTAATGTATATTAACATCTAATTTAGCTATAATCATTTACTCATTCTACTTATTTATTCCATACACATCCCACCTCTCAACCTGCCGAAATCGTTCATTTCTTGGATCTTCCTCCCAAATCCAGATGTAAAGCCGCAATCTCCTTCCCTTGGATCTCCCAACTTAGTCCACAGCGGATGAAATTCCCGCTTAAACCAAGGGGTCTCTTCACCCCCGCTCTTCCCATCCGGGAGATCCCTCACCCTAGCTAGAGCGGAAGATGGCGAGGTAGACGTTGAATACCTCCAAATTCTTTAAGCTAGGGGTAGGAAATCAGCCGTTCAAGAGCTAGTTAGTAACTTAGTCGGCAAACAAGCCACGTTCAACGTTAATTTGCGTAGATCCCCCGCTTGTCGAGAAGCCCATGAATGGAAAGTTTTAAGTCTCAATGAGGTTTTGTGAGAGATTTCTGTGATTGATTGAAGAACTACGCTGATCTAGATCTTTTCATGCTGTGTGACTTATTCGTTGGTGAAGGCGGTTGAGATCGAGGGATGCAGATTAGATGTTCGCAATGGCTACTGTATTATATCGATAGATTATGGGGAAGGTTCGAATTTACAAGTTGTGTTAGAGCGTGCCGCTTGAGAAATTGGTGAAGGTTTGAAAACAGAAAACTTGAAGTGGGGGCGTTTAGGTAGCACCTGAGAATTTCTCGTTCGTGTCAGTTAAGGCGCTGAGATTTCTTGATGGGCTTTCGCCTGACGTTTTGTATATTCAAAGCTTTTGAAAGCCTGTATTTTCTATGTTAAATATTGGCATATTGTATTCTTCGAATTTTGTTTTTGAATTCAGCCTCTGTTTTTTTTCCTACGCAAGCTGTTGGTTGTACTACCTTTGACCAAAGTCAAACCCTATGGATTCAAATGTTGTGTTTCCAGATCGCAGAAGTTCTTGTGCACATGTAGAGGCATTTCGGTAAAACTACCCTATGCATATAAAAACTAAGCCACTGTACCTCAATATTGACCACCGTTCCCTACGACCCGACAAGCGAAGGAGCAAAAACATGTTTCACGCTCACTCGACGAAGGAATTATCCTCGAACATTTTCTTCCGACATGTCGAGATCTGCGTCTAACAGTGGCGACGAAAATTCTTTCCATCATCACCATCAGCTACACTCGTCTCCTTTCCTCTCCTCAAAGATAATTTTCGTACCTGAACCAGCACCATTCACTTGAATATACATCCTCCTACTAGTGGTTAAAGGCTCGTTTATCCCGCTACCAATTACGGACGCAAGTCTAAAAACACAGGGGCTAAGGCCCTATAGAACGTTGTGGCTTAATATAACGTCCTAATCGAGCTACATAGGGTTAAAGTGAGCCTTCAGGGGTCTTATGGGCTTGGCTCAGTATAATTACAGTGGCTGCATCTCCAAGTGAGACGTTACATGGCATATGAGATGCCCTACCCTAGAATTATGCATGGCCTGTATTCCCGTCACTTTATACCGTTGTCTCCGTATAACTTCGATGACCTCAAAATCCTCCCGTCGGGAGGATTGTCGTACCTGACCCCACAGTACTACGCTGCCTTCGAAAAGACCAATTTTGCTTTCGAAGCCATGCGCCATCTGCCTTACTCTGACAGGAAAGACTGCAAGGACCTCGCGGCTCTACGAACCGGGATTGGTCGACGAAACTGCCTTGCCTTCTGGGTACTTTAAGGAACAGGGCGGGGCATATGATGGCACGGAGTTTCACTCTATTTAAGGCAAAGTCGGCGCTTGTCACGTCTTTTCATTGCTGAAGGTCACGAAAGCGGCGGCCGTGACCTGATGTTAAATACGAAGCATGGAACAATTATTGAGGCGATGATTCGATGTTCAAACGTTGGTTGTTGTGACATCAGGTCTTACTTTGACGATTTGAAGGAGGGCCGGGGAACGGACTTGGACGTCCAATCAGGCAGTTCTACTGAGAGCACGGACGGCCCAATGTCTTCCGAAGGGACGACGCCATGAAAGCTGTTGCTGAGTTGGATACAAAAATGGAAGAGGATAGGAGGTGCGATTGGCAAGAGGATGATTTACTAGGCGGGCTATAGACGGTTTTAACCTGATTTGCAGGACTGGGCAATAGTACGGGTATCTTGGTTTTGACCCATTCCCGCTCCCTCAATGTTCTACAATCACTTGCGGTTCATGCGGGTGAAGGGCTACCGCACAGAAGGGATGTGATGGTACGATTGTTGCGCTGATGGGAGGTGTTTGGTAGCATCGACGACCGCAGGATTTTTGAATTGCAGAAAACTGGAAAGATTATGTTCTCATAAAAGGGCTGTTTTCAAAAATCTACATTCCCTCTAAGGAAATACCCTCAAGGTTCTTCAAACGACTGTAACACTGAAGGGCTTCAGTCCTACAGTTGATGACGGATTCCTTGGCCCCCAATCCATAAACTACTCCGTGACGCAAATCTTTTGCCTGGGTGTTTAACAAATATTATTGGCACTATGAGTGTAGCCATAGCTCTGATAGATAATTAGTAGCCATATAGAACACCTTAACAAGCGAATCATGGGTATTTACCTTCTTCCATTTCTTGTGAAAATTGATGAAAGCTACATTCAGTCAGCCAACAGGTCAATCCCCCCATCATAGTACACTACACATACCAGCTTGCTTCCACCCATTGGTGCCTTGCTTGCACTGTCCGCTGGCCCAATTGACAAATTCGACCCACTCAGAACTCCGGCAAACGCTCCCCTGCGAGATGTCATAGTTACAGATATACGCTTTAGCCTGGCCAGTAATTGAGTACATGTGGACATCATCCAGGTAGTTGTCATGGCACGATTGAAAGAATTTGTCGAAGGCTCCGTGGTAAAAGTTATCGGACCAGAGATAGTCATTTTGGCAATCGACAGTGGTTCCACTGGGCCAGTTGACGCGCTTCTCGACTGCGCGGCCGGCGACATGGATTGGGGTGCGAGGTGCAGTTGCAGTACTCTCGGTAATGTTTACAGGTGTGTGGATTCCATTGCCAAACTCGTCGATTGAGTACATATAGGTGCCGTCGGGCTGGCCGTCTGGAATAGCGAAAGAAGACACCACGGTGAAGAAGGCAAGAGCCGGGAGCGCGAGTTGAAAATGGTTTGGCAATCATTGTAAGGTTATAAAGGTCTTCGAAGTGACTGGGTAGCTGGTTGTGAATGTGAGCGGAACTGATATTCTGGGTTGAAGTTTGTGTTAAAGGGCTCTATATTTATCTGATCCATAGGGTTCGGCTATTTTTGGCTCATACGTTAGTCGGCCGCTGTTGCACTTACTTTGTTCTCCTAGTTTCATCGTTGTCTACTCTACTTGGAAGGCTGAGTAAGTCGGCCGCCTTTGTAACTCGTTCGTTGAAGTTGGCTCTAGAGGATAGGGCTACACTGATCCCAGCCGTTACGTAACTTGACTTGCTAGTGGAGGCGGATTTGATCGGAGGGGCGGAGGTATTAATCTCACATCCCAGTATAGGGTATGGCTTGACACGTCAGCCGCCGGTAAGGATTGGTGAAGCGTGGTGGCCGCTCCTTTCCAATGGATTCAATCATGACCACGAAATTCCGTCACAATACGACTAATAACTGTGAGTTGACTTCTCGCTCAATATAGGATAGCATAAGCTGACCTTCGTCTCGAGAGCATGTGAGTTTAAATTCGACATTAGTGAGCGCTAAGCCCAAAATCAATTCTAAACCAGAAGTTGAAGGTCTGTGTTTGGGTCTCTATTTCATGCAAAAAATATAGCGCATCCAATCAATCGCGTGGATAAAATATCCAGTGAGTTCTCCAATTTTGGCACCAATGCCTTGCTCATAATCTTAATGCACAGACTCCCTCTGTAAGCGCCCAGGCGCTGATGTTTTGAAATGACCACCTCTACAGTCCTGACTTCTGAAGCTTGCGACGTTATACCACTCGAGGGCGAAGAGAGATGGGCCGAATTAAACTTATTACGTCAGACCAGCACTGCAGGAACCAAGACAGGGACCTTTCCTCGCGCTTTGCACCCACGCTGCAACCACAGGAAATATCATATTTCCTTCTTGCAGCCGGGATTTTGATTTTCCCGGTGTGGATGACCTACACAATGTCTACCTGTGGTTGAGATGATATCGGATTTGAAATGGACGAAGTGAATAGATACGGTATTAGTGTGCCCTGAATCCCTGTAGACCCCCCTGTTTAGCTCGCGTAGAATTTCCAAACCAGGATTATCTGCCCAGAGTAATAATTTTCGCACTCGACTCTCTTTATATATATAAGCCCCTTCCAGGGCTACCCTGGAAGGGTATTTGTGCAATGAGAAAACCGTTTTGCTCCTCCTGATCTCTCGCGTTTTAAAACTATCAATTCTGTGAGTTTTTCTATTAAACATCCTATTTCTTATGTGCTATCTCGCGGCCCTACGGGCTTACTCGCCTCCTTGGATACGACGTACGTCTACTGCTTCTCTCCAGGGTATGCCTTTTGCCAAGCCTTGCGAATAGCTTCATTTTCAATACCTATAACTCTACCTAAGTATAAACATGCACCGTACATAAATGCACTCCAAATATAAATGTGCGCCGCACGTGGTCTCGCGGGGCGTCTACAAGGTCAGTAAGCTCTCAGTATCAGTAGACGTAAGCTTTAGAACTACCAGAATTAGTATAATGGATAGTTCTCGACAGAATACAAAATGTACAACCAGAAGATAGAAACCTGGATAATCACTAAAGGTTCTATCACTATCCGATGCCGAGTCTACGTTTTAGCGATCATCAGCATCGCTGTCGACCAGGTTGGCAAGTGCTTAATCGGGCTGAAGGTTAAAAATGAGACAGGGGGATCATCTAATTTACGCAGATATCCGGAAGGGAAAATATGTGGGGCAATTCAAGGTAGATATCAAGGAAAAGTATCTGTCATGTAAAGAGGTGGATGCCGATGAGAGTGATCTGGATTCAGAAGATGAAAACTCTTCTCGATCTTTTAACGAGAAATATCCTGTACAAAAGGAGATATAAGAGAGAGGCCAGGATGGGAAGGCATTTTTGCTTAAGGGGAAAAGTTCCGGTTTAAGAAGGTCATCGAAGTTTACATTCGCAATTTATTATTTGGCTAGCTTAATACAATCGACCTTCTGTAAAGAAGCTGAAGGCCGCCTTTGCAGTGCTAGTATCGCAAAGGTTCCTTGATTTAGGTCAAATCAAAAATTAGGCAGTGAGAATGGAGACCAGGGGGAGGTAAATCAACGTATTCACTTGATATATAATCGAATTGGAATTTCGCCATTCAGCTTCTCCTGACAAACTCTATTTTAATTTTATAGTTTCCCTCCTGTGGTTTCTAATCTGAATAGTAACAATTAACTATACTTATAATAAATTGCTCTCAAGTGAATATGTACTTGAATGTCAAATGAATAGAGTAGAGTAGAATAGCTGTTTATACCCAAATTCATATTCGATGAATAAATGTCTTACTTATACCCTCTTCACTAGTCAATGAATATATACTTAAGTAGTTTGAATAGATTATGACGCGACTATACCGTAACGTGGTAATAAACGGTAGGCAATAGGTTAAGAGGAATTATCGTTCAAAAGATCAATTCATTACAGAATTAATCGCCGCCCTTCAAGGTCCAGAGTAGACACACTAAAAGCACCTGAATAGTTCCTGCCACGTGCCAACTAACAATAATACAACCTCAGGCCGATGGCCCGAACTCTAAACCCGTGAATGTCAGGTTCTGTAGATATTTCCGCCGCACAAGCACCACGATTGTAATCTTACTCATCTGCGATTCTGCACGCACAGGTGGAAGATAGCTGAAAATGAGTCTATAATTTAGCACTTGCAAACTACCCTTATCTGTTGCTACGGTGATACTAGATAGTTTATGTAATTAAGATCTAAGTTTTATAAGCCGGTGGTCGGTCGTGTCCTCCTGCGTGATCCCTGAGACCTTGAACCACCATCGCTAAGCTCGCTTACCACGCCCGGAGGACGAACCTTAATGGTCTCACCTAAACATGATAAGCGAGGAAGAAATATCGATTACAGGTATCATGTTGCATGCGACGTGTGCTTTACCCCGTAGTATCATTCTGCATATTTGTCAATTCATATTGGGTCCTGCCTAACTGATTTTAATTACATATTTATCACCTATTTTTCAATTGTTGTATTGGGTGTTTTCAAGTAATAGGAAGAGAGCGTCGGGAGCCGGCAGAGGGCACAATGTTTTCTCGTGCGCCTCCTTTTCTCCATCTCACGTGCTCGCTTAACGGCCCGCCCCCTTTTCTAACAAAATGCCTATTAGAAGCCAAGCAAGTGAGCAGACAGCACCTTCCGCTTACTCGCCACCTGAATAGCAAGAAATATACCGTAAGCAGTGTTGTGATCTACGAGTCAAGCCGTCCTCTTCTCGTAAAGAAATGGGCGTCGACCAAGAGTTGGTCGCCGTTGGAAAGTTTCTCTTCCAAATGAACCCGCCACGCTGGGACAACGGCCCCTGCTCACACGGCCACCACGACCACAACACTTCCTCAAACAGCACCTCCTATAGTTTACTCAGTCATAATGGGTCCGGTGGTATTACCAATCTACGAAGATCACGGCATAAAGTGACAGGATTATAGCGTATTCGGGCCCCTGGCATCCGCCTGGGCATAATTTAGGGGGCTGAGCCCGCTGTAAGGCCCTATAACTTCAGGCCGTACGCCTTAAGCAGATCCCAAGAGGCGCTGTGAGGAATTCGCAAGGTATGAGAAGATCTTCAGGGGTAAATAGCGCTGCTGGCGGGGTAAGAATAGCACTTTGATGCTAAATAGGTAGTTACTCCAGGGCTCTTTAGCGAGGTGTCCCTTGTAGGTACAGGGAAGGAGCGCTAAAAAGGTGTGGAACCCTTGTCCTCGTCTGATAGCGTGTTTTTAGGGCAATGACTTAAAATTATAGGGCAATTTAGTGACTGAGTGCGCTAGAAACAGACGCTGAAGTACCGTTAAAGCACAAATGTCCTATAATCCCGTTACTCTATGCCGTGATCTTCGTATATGCCAACACTTTACCAACAATCTCTTCTCTGCATGTGGCAAGTTCTCCCTGTCATGTGTGAAGCGGGTGTTTTGGGCCGCAATGAGGCTGAATCCCGTGTTGGGTGTCACCGTGCTGGTAGTTTCTCGCGCCTTTTCACCAACACCAACTGTATCTTTTCAGGTAGAGTAGCAGTGGAGATCTCTAAGTGGTAATTTCGTCTGAAATCAGCTCCTTGGGATCAATTTCTTACAAAGACGGCTCGGGTGCGAGCTCTCTCACCGGTTCCAAAGGGCCACCCCCGGTGTTGCATAAGATTACGTTGGCCCTTACAAGAACAGCTGGTCTCAAGAGTCAGGGATCAAGTAGGCATTAAAGATTTCATAGATGTGGATATGATTGAATGACTTATGACTTAGTCATAAATGATATCCGACACCCACGCGGCACTCCAGACAGCAACAATATTAGAATAACATAAAAGTCCCGAAGTCCTCCCACTACGTTGCTTATTCCCCAAGAATCCGTGACCGACCTCGCCAGTGCCAGCCATATCGAGAATAGAACGTTCCATGCCACACCATTTTTCACCATGGTTAGCTTCAAAACACCTATCCATATGCTTATGCGGATTTCTGATTGGGTGCAACCTCGTGTTCTTGGACAACTGTCTTCCCATCAGGAATCTCGGCTGGAGCCATGTCCTCGTGGTGGATCCTCTTCTCGACGGCGATGATGGCCTGGTCGGCGTATTCCTTGTCCTCGAACACTGTTCCGGTTCGTTAGCACTGATTTATAGAAGGATGAATCAGGTGTGAACTTACAGAAGGCCAGTTCCTCCAATGTGCGGCCAGCAGTCTCGGGGTACACGAAGTAGATGAATGAGAACTCAAAGACGAGCCATGCTGTGATGATGGCCATGTATTTCCATCCAATGTGAGTGATGGCAATGGAGTTGACGTTTTGCGTGAAGAAACCGCTGATCTTTCCCCAGACCTGCTCGATGGCGATACCACGGGCTCTCTGGGCGAAGGGGAAAAGTTCGGTGAGGTAAGCTGGATTCAATTAGCAAAGTTTTTGATCTGAATGTAGGAACGAGGATCATACTGTAGGTGATGGCATTGTTTCCGATGTTGTAACAGGGAGAGAAGGCAAAAAAGAAGAACAAGGCGGCATGTGCTGCCGACTTGTTCACCCGCGAGGGCGTCTCATTTGATGCTTCAGCCAGTTTCTCCATGGCAACCGTGAATCCGAGGAACATGAGGAACATGGTTGCGGCAGAAGTCATGAACATGACTCGGCGGGGGAACCTGCCAACGGCGATGGCGGCGCAACTAGCTGTAAGAAGACCCCAGCAGTTGTTGGCGACGTTGATTCTTGTCTTGGCGTAATTGGTCGTGTATCCCATCATGTTAAACAGAGTGCTTTGATAGCTGGAAGACTGTTAGTTTGGCCTATATAATCGAGCGCTAGAATGGGATAATTCATGTCGCTGAGGAGGGGCATCTATTCTAGCCTAGGTCCTCGAAATGGGAGCACTTTTGGTGCCAGTACCCCTTTAGGCTGAGCCGAAGAAAGAACTAGTACTTACTAAGAGATGAGAGTATTTCCAGACATTTGGGTGAAGAAACCCAAGAAGGAGGCGATGATCACACGACGGCGCATTCCGGAGGTTCTGAGCATATCCATCCACGATTGTTTTGCATGCTCCAATTCGATCTTGATGGTCGATTGGATTTGAGCCATCTCAGCTTGCACAAGAACTGAGTCCCTGTCGCCTTCTCCATGGTACTTGATCAAAAGTTCAAGAGCGTCGTCGTATCTGTCTTTGGAAACAAGCCATCTGGGACTTTCTGGGACGAAACTATGCATATTCAGTCAGCTTGTGTTTCACGAATGGAATGCGATGGTTATGTCGACTTTGTTCATTTGGGGGACTTCTCCATTGAGAGAGGGTGTATTGACTTGTCATTCGAGGGGCTGTCCACATGATAAGTTTTATGGATATACTCACAAGATGAAAAAGATCTGCAGAAGCGAGGGACACATCTGGAGGAGGGAAGGTAGTCGCCAACTCCAATCAGTCTTCATGTCGCTAGTAGCTATAGCGATCGCTGAAGCTGCAATTGCACCAAGGAAGTATGAAGCGTTGAAGAAGGACGTCAAAGTTGCACGATCATTGGGATGTCCAAGCTCTCCGATCAGGGCGGAGGCATTAACGATACACATGACGATGCCAAAGCCGAGAACCATTCTAGCGAAGATGTACATCCCAACTAGACGGAGGTCAGTATTGAGTCTGATCCTGAAGAGCGGCAAAATGGTACTTACGATTTTGGGCAAAGCCTTGAAGAAGGGCACCAACAACCATGATCAAAGATCCAGTCATGACAGACCAACGCCTTCCGAGAAGTTGGCTATACCAAGGAAGGAACGGGATGGCAATGAGTGAGCCGAGTTGGTAACAGGAGTTGACCAGTCCAAGGAGTCCCGGTTCAAGAGCCAGCTTCTTAGTCTTAGGATCTTTGTATCCGCTGGTGTCGAAATCTGTGAGGATTAAGTGGTTGTACGCATGATCAGGAAGTAGGGCATTTACACTTGTTCCAGGTTGGAGAAAACTGCAGAGTGCCCATCAAAGTCGAGTCAAAACCAGAGGTCATCTCTACTCCCATAGCACAAAGAAACAAAAAGAAGTACATTTTCCGGAGATTGGGTTTCTTGAACCATGGCGTACGATCCTGCTCCGCCAGGTGCGTCAGAATAGGATCAGAAAGACCTTCGTGAACCATTTTGACAGTTGTAACGTCGTCGACGACTCAACGTTTTGGATTTGCGGGCGCAGGTGCAAAGTCCTGGTCGACTTTGCTTAACAACTGGTTCGATCTCTGAAAGGGTGAAAACAAGTGGGATATGTATGGCGACTATTAGCCTGAAGTCTCAAAAATTGAGTGCTGCAAGGTATAACAATGCGGGGATCGTGGCCAACCACACGACTACATCCGGCACAGTCCAAAGTTGCCAAGGCGCCCCCAGAAAGGAACAGTCAGGCATCCGGCTGAGTGGCCGAACGGTGACTAGCCAAAAAGCTATGATATGATGACTGCTAAGCCGGAAGCGGACACATGATGACCGTTTAAGTTTGTCAAAAAAGGCACAGACAGCAATGAGCCAAGAGCCGCTGCTTGCCTGTGACCTGTCTGACAAGAGCAGTAGTAGATCAATTGTCTCTTTGCGGTAATCCCGATCACCCCAGAATTTCGGGCGAACTCCTTTCGGTAGTCCACCTCTCGTATCATTGACCAATAAATGAGGTGTGCCGGGCCTCTTCAAAATCAAGAATTGGATCCTTTCATGTACTCCAGACTGCAATCATGGGCCCACAGGGGCCTCTGAACTGAATCGTCCGAGAGAGGGAACCAGTTAGGACATCAATTCTAACAACCAACCATGTAACCGCCACCTAACAAAGTGGGGAAATCCACAGCTTATTACTGGCCCGTGAATCCGAAAGCAGCGAGAATCGTGGATACGCCGCAGTGACGCACTAGTCACCGGGCCTGGGGCCGGTGGGGCCGCTGTCTGGGGTAAATGGAAATGGAAATGGAAACTTCTGAGACGCCACTAGGCTACCAACAACGCGGCAGAACTTTTGATTCATCAACGAATTGATTGAAAAGACTTTGTCTCTAACCCTCGAGACTACCATCCCAGTTGATCAATATCGGGGTAGTATAACTGAAGTTGCATGCGGCGTTATTTTGTGGAAACCTCGCCTCTGGGTGCGTAATATTATGTTAGCATTGCATTTAGCCTGTCATCTGATAATGTGATTTCCCGTTTTGCTACACGAGGTCTCCACAAAGCACGCACATCTTGACGAAAACAGCGTTACGAGACCCATTCCAAAGCATTTAATACTGAGAGGCGAGAACCTCACTGGCAAGGCTAGCGAAAGCTTTCGGAGCAAAGGAACGAGGGCCCGAGAGGCTTGAGCACAGAATGATTACTGACAATGACTTGGCAGTAACTTCGCTCCTCTGTCCGAGAGACCTCGTGAGAAATCTTCGCCGGATTACGGCCGTCTCTTTTTAAAGAGCATTGAGGCAAGCAAGATCTTGGGAATTGTTTTCCATTAATCTGACCTGAAGCTCATAGAGATCAACTATGGGACGACGGACGTAGTCTGTACCCCGCGGTTTCGGGTATTTACCCGACATTTCATACGTACCCGCCACTTAAATCTCGCCGGATGATTACTGTTATTTCCTGGGGTGATCTCGACAGGATGAAGTACCGCCAGTAAGGTTCCGGGTTGAACCTAAATCTGGTTGGGGACGAACCACGTGGGGAAGTGTGTGGGGGTTGGGTTCTCGATTGGCCGAAGTACGAGTGCATAGGTGTGCTATGCATGCGGTCGATTGAGAACATGCCTTTTCATTCTTTGGGGTTTGGCTGTGGGGTTGAGATAAGCGCCGATGTACCTGTGATGCTTTGAGGCGACACGAGATGGGAGCGGTCACCCGAGAATGAGTCTCATTTCTCTCGCTTGAAAAAAAAAAATGGTAAGGGGAAAAGAGACGAGATACGAGTGGTGAATCTCCCTCACAAGTCATTAGTCTTTCAACATTGCCATCAAGAAATGTCTGACTTTTGAGAAAGGTTGTAAATAAGAGGCGAGATGGCCTATGCAAACCTCCCTCATGCGTTGCCGGGTTAGACCGTCGGCCGCGAAATCGAGAGCGAGAATCGACAGATATGACAAGCCCCTTGGTTTCTCCGGACAGAACTGATAGCCATGACTCTGTTGTTCTCAAGGAGCGATGAATAGAGGTTCGCGTGCAGCTCGCTACCTAGAGAATAATGGAAAGAGGTTGGTTTCCTCACCCATATGCCAGGGGTATCGCACGTTCAAAGTTAGTTGCACCACGTTCTGCTGTTTCCCTTTCGAGTACACCCTCCCTAATATTCGCAATACGATGACTTTATGTGAAGTAGATGGCGAAGAGGCGGCGAAAATTAATGAGTTGCTGCCACCACCTCATGATGAATCGAGTTCCATGACCCAGGTCGGACGGAACTGGATATGCTTCTTAAGGGAATTTGGTCTTGAAAGTGAATCTCAAACTTTCCTCTCGGTGAATTCGTAAGTATAAATTTCTCCTGGGAAATTTAAACAGATCGATCGGTTTCGAATTTCCATAAATTCCTTGTCGAAGACTGGAGAGCAGTTCTTTCGACAACACAACCACCAAACTTTGTCTGTCGCAACGTCAAGGAGAACCCTTCTCGGAACTTCTGGGCGCCCTCTTTTCTTACGCGGAGCGGTTTCTCTCAATCGAGAGAGCCCCCCCCCCCCCCAGCCCTCTGATCCGTCTCCTTTGCGTCATCAACCCAGCATCCGTTCTCGAAAAGGGTTTACCGACCGCATCCCATCGCCGCAATGGATCCTGCTGGTGCATCTGGTTCTCGACTTGTTCTAGTCGTCAACCCTTCGACCGCTCTCGCGGGTGCCGTCTCCAACATGTCCTTGGACTCAGACTCGAAGCAGCGGTATGCTCCCATCCTGGCGATCTCTCCCATGTAAGATTGCCACGGCTGACAAAGAAATAGCAATCCAGCCACCACCTCCTATAGCAATGGTGCAAAGGCAACCCGCATGAACACATGGCCCTCATTCCACCGGAACGACAACCTAGACATCGAAATAATCCACCAACTACCAAAGTGCGTTGCCACAGAATCATTTCCAATCATTCCAAAGCTGACGAAATTAGTGTCCCCGCTACCGTATTCACTCTCTTCCCGAAGCTGGTTCCAGAACTCCGCTGCAAGATATGGTACTGGGCTTCCCATCTCCCTCGAATCATTGAAATCGAGCGATGTCCCGCACGTGATGGATCTACTGATCAGGGAACCCATCCTGAGCATCGAGTGTGTCCAAAATTCAGGTTGCCGCACGCGGTTCTGCAGGTCAATCACGAGGCTCGGAAGGAGGCGATGAAGGTGTATGAATTGCGGACTTTCGACTCTGATGAAGGACGTTTCATCTACTTTAACCCAAAATCGGATATCGTCTACTTTGGGGAGAAGAACTGCTTTGCGACAATGAGCCGGGTATTCATAGACGCTAATCGGAACAAGGAAGAGATTCCAAAAGTCGCGATAGATGTTGTAAAGAGGTGTAAATCGACTGAGTGCCCACACGACACACTCGAGACCCCCTACCCGTCAGTAAATAATGAGTTGCGGGTCTTGAATGGGTTCGGTATCTTGCCCTGCACCGTCATCGACCCAGAGAAGAAATGGAATGGCTGTCCTGGATTGAGAGAAGTATACTTCGTTGTGAAGTCGGATTCCCTGCAGCTAGACGTCGGAGCCATCGACGCATCGATTACATTTCGGCCCGCAACAACTGGTGGCATGACAGAGGATCAGATATCAAAGAAGCAATATCTAGAGTTCAGGGTCACATGTATGGGACGCTACATCAATGGACTACGCGCCGAGGAGTGGAAATGGTTCAAGGATCCGCCAAAGTTCCATTTTGTCAGCTTGGCTTCACCTATCGTTAAACGACCAGATTATCGGATACATTCAACCATGTCCGTCAAACGGGAAGGCATCAAAAGATTGGAGCAGAACAACTGGTCTTTCGTGAAGCGTCTCGAGAGCAGGACTGAGTGCCATATCACGATTCCCGAGAACCCGCTTCGTGGAAGACGACCCCTTGAGATTGGATTCTTTGGAACGAAGGCAAACGTTGCGAAGGCGAAGCAAGCAATCATGGAGAAGGCAATGACGTACGGAGACATACAGAAATGGCGGAAAGAAATCATGAAGGAACCGATCAAGCAGACGTTCGAGGAATCGATAAAGTGTCCGGTGAAGATGAATCGTTCGACCGGGGAGCTGTTGATCGAGGAGACTTTCGTTGGTATCGAGACAGAGGGGGAGGCGAGCGACGAGAAGTGGGAGATATTGCGTCAGGATCTGGTGAGCAAGACAAAAGAGGAACTGACCCAGGAATCGGATGAGGACCATATCAAGGATATTCTCACCATTGCTCTGAGCGTTCCACAGAAGAACCCTCTCAAGGGACTGAAAGGAGAGGAGTGCTAGATCATGGTCTCGCATGGACCAAATAAACCGGGCAGAAAGTCCAACCAGGTTACGGGATAGAGAAATGAGTGGGGAAAAGTGGAGGGAGGGGGGATGATTGTAAACGGAAACTCGCAAGCTGACGATGCTTCTGTATGGGGCATCCCAGAATTTCGTTGACTTAGAGGGAACCAGTAACAGCTGATTATGAACTCTTGTTCAGTCCATGAAGTGACTTCTCGAATACCCGAATACATTGATAGATGCGGCTCGACAACTGTCGAGACGTGTCCAGTCACGATCTACATACATGATTAGCAAGCATCGCCCCGACCCACGCGCTATTTCTGCTCCCCGGAAGACCCGCGGCCTTGAACACCGGGAGTGAAAACTCATACACTCCTACCCGAAGAGCCGTTTGTGGTTGTCTATCTTCGTGGTATGCTCTTCCATAACCTGCTGAGCATTCTGCACAGTATCCGTACGATGGATTCCCGGGCGTTCTGGCTCAATCTTCTGTTCCTCAGGATGCTTGTCCGCAAACAATTCTTTGATCGTGCCATTTCCTGTCGCTGCTTGATAGACAGCAAAGCTCGTTGCGAATTCAACATGCGCTCCGATTTGTATAGCATCCAGCATAGCAACCGCGTAGTTCTGGCAGTTGTTGCTGATCACATTGTACTCCTTCCTTTTTTCTCTCATGTTGTGGATCACCATTTCGCCTGGATAGGACAAAATCTCAGACCAGAATGTGAGGGTAATATCAATGCATACTGACCGGCTTGCCTCAACGCCTCGTCCGTGAATCTCGTCTTTCCAACCTCGAATGTATGCCACTCCTCCCGGTTAAGCACTTCATTGATATAGATCACATCTAGGTCTTCGTCCATCCATAGCTGGTGCACGTAATCTCCAACCAGAACTGCCCAATGCTGTGTAGGATCCGGGTACCCACCAATGTGATCGGTGATCATCTTCCCCAGGCCAGATTTCTCTGCGAACCAGTTCCCGGCCATTCCTGCGACGGGATGCCATCCTATCTCAACCGTTCGAAGCTCATCATCGATTCGCGCTTCTCCTGGGGGTACGACGTTGGGTTTGTGGCCGAGGCCGAGTTTGTGTCCGAGTGATAGCTTCGTTTTCAACAACTCGTCGATAGCTCTTTCTTTTCCTGTATGCAGACCTTCGATGCCTCTCTCCTTGCCAATGTGCAGACCCTCTATGCTCTTTTCTTTACCTTTATCCCAGGTGTGGTGTCTGGAAGGGGTCAGACAGCCGCTTGCGAAGAGAGGGGTTGGAGGGGCCCACAGCAAATGTCCCAGCTTGTGGCGCGTACTTACGCGCTCAGGCTCGAGCTCGGGTTCAGGGGACTCGGACATCGTGTAGAATAGCAAGCCTAAAAGACAATAATGCTGCAGAAACTGTAAGACTCCAAGGAGAGGGATGCGATGTGATGGGCGAGGCGCGTCGATTATGTGTCGGCCGAATTAATGCAGCGTTTGTGATTCGTTTAGCGCGGGCACGTGCCATGACTTCAGGCCAGGCCAGTGATGAGGAATCCTTAAAGATTTCGGGTTTTGATGAACAAAAGAAAATTGTTTCTGGATCCATTCAGTATTTATGTCTTCGATGCCGAGTCTATGTTGAAGAACACGAAGCGAAAGCTTGGAGTTGACATCGGATGAGCTCATAGCGCAGCTTTAGCGGCCGTGCAGGCATCACTGGTGCCTGAAGTTACCCCTGAAGTCTAACTCAACCATCGCTCAGGGGCTCGCGGTGGACAGAAGAAGCAGCACCGAATGCCCCAAGTTGAAGTAAGATCATTTTAGGTATCCTCCCACAGAATGTGTCCTTGAACTCTAGTTCATTCAGAATTCACCTTTCCAGATGTCATAGAAATCCTCGAATACTTAGTTGTTTAAGCCTTTATTACAACATACTTAAAATATCCTGCTTAGGCTAGGGACATTGGAAAAGAGTGTCGCTTTTTATGTCTACTGCAAGAGGGGGTTGCTAATAGTGAAATTTGATCACAATTATGTCCTGCTATCCAAGGTTGAATTTCACGAGTATGATACTCAAGATCTCAAGTGCCTTTGTGAATATTGGAACATGGAATAAGGAATGTCTACTGTTGGGTGGCTTTGCTCCCTTCCTCCTTTTTAGAACTAAAGCGTGAACATCTAGGGACCTTAACGTACTCAACAATATTTGGTGAACGGGGATAGATATTCATCCGCTTAGTGTCGAGGCTATTTCGAGAATCCTGATCCAAGAAAGATATTTCTGGATCAAGAAGAAAGTGTTGGGATGAGTATTGCAGTCGTATTTAGGCTCCACTTCGTAGAGTACTATGCGTCGGAGAAGGTTAGTTGCACAAAGACTTTGTATCCTTCGTTTAATGTCCTTGCTTTATTACAGCGTTTCATATAACCTTGAATTCAATCTCTGGATGGGTTTGCGTTATTGCGAAAGCAGAAACTGCTGCTCGAGGGCCATTTTGCAGAAGTCAGCGATTGGTGGAATGACGAGCTTGGTTTACAAGCTTCCCGTCGTTCTCGCGGTGGTGCCAGTCATGTGACTGCGTTCAGCAGAGTATCCAGGTGGGTTCGCTTCGCGACAAAACTGTTGACTTTCGCGTCCCGCTCTTCCCCTTCAACTTCTTTCCTCCATCATCAACGCACAGCCGCCACGATGATGGAACTATACTTCATCTGATTCTCGATTTTCTTTGATCGATATCTAGATAACACGGATATATTTCAACGTGAGCATCACCGTCCTCCCTGATCTCCAAGCCGCGAATGCGAGTCTGCGGGAGAAGGAAGCAGCATCAAACACTCAACTCTGCATCCTTTCGCATGACCTCAACCTCAATAAAACTCTGGGGTCCGAGCTGACAAGAATAGTATCAAGCCGAGAACAAGGGCATTGCCCCGCCGAGTTGTCCTTCGGGCAGCGCGAGGCTGCGATATTCAGCTGGGCAAAGCCGGCAAGTCTCCCTAAGCAACTCGTCAAGCCACGCTAAGCACCAATTCAGCACGTCCAGAACGCGCTTTGAATCGATACCTGTGTTGCTAACATCGCTGCAGAAGTCGTCATGCCTCCAAAATCTTCCCAGCGAACTTCGCTTGGGTCCTCTCAGCCTCAACCATTCGAGGCTGCGGTCACGAAACTCTGCAGCGCCATTGCCAATGCTAAGGGAAAGGACGGAGAGATCAAGTGAGTTAAATGCTCTCCAAGTTCTTCAATGCCCACTAACATTATGCAGAGCACAAAGCATTATCACCAGACTCAAGGAGTTTCTTTCCGACTACCGAAAGGCCAAAAAGATACTCGATTCGCCAATGATTTCTTTAGTGGTGGGATCTCTGGAGAACGATGGAGACAATATTTGCAGTCGCTTGGATCCTGCAATCTTCTGCACCGTTGTGGAAATGGTTTTGCAGTCAGAACCGTGCATCCAAGGCGAGCGGTGCCTATTTCTCCTTGCAGTGAGCACCTTGCCTCCACTCCAAGCAGATGTAACAATGCTGACAAAACAGAAATCGCTCTTTGATGATGCTCAGGATCCCGAGAACAGAGTTCTCGTGGAGAATAGAAAGGGCAAGATAGGACGAGAATGTTGTCAGCGATTACTGGGATACTTCATCGACGATGAAACTGCTCCAACAATGCGAAGATGGGTAAGCGATTCTGTCTCTCCAGTGCATACCTAGCTAACCAGCGCGAAGGCTGGCGTTTTATGTGTGCAACTCTTCTCAGATTGCAAAGAGAACTGCCAATGGATGGAATTTGGCCCGGAAGATTACAGGTGGGAACCCCTTCGACACTGTGGATATCGGCATCGCTGACGCAAGCACAGACGGAACATTGGACGGGCAGTCATCGAAGAGGTTGATGAAATCTTGAGATTAATCTATGCCCAGCTCCTCCGAACTTTGCTCAAAGCTGGTATTTCGCTTGAAGACTTGTTCCCTGTAGACTGTAAGGAAGAGGTGTACACCGATTTCCCGCCGTCTACTCAAGATGGGTTTGGATGGGGAGGATGTTTTCAGAAGTACGTGGATGATTTATTCGACAAAGGTTTTATTAAACCCTCAACGTACGTAAGCCCTCTCTGAGGTAGGAATAATCTTCTAACAAACAGCTAGAATCGGCACCCTCTGGTTCGCGAACACCATTGCCATGCGCCCGGAAAACGGGTTTGGTATCCAGGGCCATACCAAGTATGTTTTCCTGCACGAGGCGGAAGAAAACAGCTATGAGATGAGCATACTGGCACCTGCTCAGTCAGGGTCCTTCGACCAGATCCTGGACATCCCTGTGCGTTCAATCAAGGCAGTAACCATTATCACAGACGAGTACTCGCAGGTTGCTGCAGAAATTGGCCTCGAGTTCAGGATGGGCAAGGGACATGAGTTTTTCTTGGACTCGGAGAGAATTGAACTGAACAGGATTTACTTGACTTTCCAGCCGGAGAACATGGAGGACTTCAAGGAAGAGCTCATTAGCAAATGTCCGGGTTTGAAGGTCGTTCAAACAGACAAGGAAGCTGCTCTCAAGCTCACCAGCTCGGATAAGCAGAAGCCACCATCCCAAGTTTCCGTTTCTGAAGACTTCATGGAGAATGCTGCAGATGGAAAGCAAAAGCTGAATCAACCTTCGCCAAAGACATCCCAAGAACAACGACTGAGGAAGGATTCTATTCACGAGATACAAGCAGAGCAAGACAACGCCGAAAGAACTATGGATGATGAAGATGAGCTGCAAAATTTGGTTGATGCAAATATCCCAGATGCGCGAAATGAAAAGGATGACGAGACAGCTCCACAAACTACGAAGGAACTTTCCAAAATCACACCAGCATCGAAGGAATCGGGATCAAAACTGAGGGCGCCTCCCAAAGGTTCCAATGGTGTCAAGCCGAAGGCAAAACCTCCAATCCTCCTACGCGACCTACGAGCCAAGCCCAGCCCACCGTCGACTCAGGACGCTATCGCTGCACCACTGGCCCGGACCCGTGGGAAGAAGGACCAAACCGGCTCGCTCACCACCACCCAAGCAGATCCTGCAAGCCAGGGAGCTAAGGGCAAGCAGAAGCAACTTGTACAAGCTGGCGCAGCTCAACGTGCATCGGCAAGCCAAGCAAAGAAAGGTTCATCCAATGGTCAACCAAAGATGCCTCCTCCCAAGAACAAACCAAATAGTAAGACACGGTCTACTCAATCTAGTCAAGTTACGGACGATATTGTAGATTCGCAGGTCTCTGAGGAACCAAGGGCTCTGCCAAGAGTTACTCAAAAAACTTCGGCCCATTCAACCAAGCCGAATACCTCTTCGTCAGAGAATGCTCCGAGTCAACCAGTGGAGGCAAACAAGAGCACACTCGATGTCAGTGTAACAGCCAAACCCTCGAAGATCAGCAAAGACCCCGAGTACCAAGGGTTCAGTGATGACTTCATTACGGATGATCACGGATTGGATGCATCAACTCCGAAGGTTACGGCGGCGGAAAGACAAGCACGCAAGAAGACACCAGTAGCGTCAACATCCAATACGCAGACCAACAAATCAGTTGAGTGTACTGGCACCGGGAATCAGAAGCAAAAGCGATATTCTCTGCACCCACCTGTAAAGACTACGCCGAGCGCTGACGACACATATGATATCCCTGTCCAAGACGACGAGGATGAAGCTCCCCAAAAGGCCAAAGGCAAGAAGTCAGCAAATGGAAGGAAGTCGGCTCCCAAGGCTGGAACATCGGCGAAGCCTGCGAGCAAGACTGAAACCAAGGCGGATGCAAAGAAGCGACAGTCTGCACCTGCAGCTCTTGGCAGAACTGCTGGAACACGCCATAGCCAACGCGCAGCAGCTGCCAAGGCATCTGAGCAACTTCGAGGCGCTGATGAGAGCGATGTTGAGCATGCCGAAGTCGACGACCAACCAGCACAAGCCAAATCTCAGGCTCCCCAAAAGGGCAAGACAAACCCAGCACGAGATGCCACGAAGACGAAGGCTGCATCGAAAGAGGCAGTCGCCAACAAAGTAGCTCCCGCCACCGGAGAGAACGAAGTTATGTTGCCACTACCACGACTGGACGAAACACCCCCGATTCCGGTCCAGAACGACACCAAGGATCGCGTAGGTGCTGACAATATTTATGACACCACTCCAAAGAAACCGTCACATATATCTTCACTCCCAGAGCTGCAGCTTCTAGTTAAGGACAGCGAAGAGCTCGCGAAGGTTTCCAAGGTTCCCAATAAGAACAAAAGAGGCTCCGCTTTAGACATGGCTTCTAAGTTGGGAGATATTCTTGGAGATATGGGCGATAACCAACCCGAGACTGAGCCTAGAAACTCCGCTGTAGGGAAGGAACTCGAGCAATCTGCTGAATTGAAGAAGCGAAAGCCAACCAAGGCTGATAACGAGGAATTGCCCACAAATATAAAGTCTACGAAGTCCGCAAGCAACAATTCCATGGCAGTGGCCGGTAAGTCTAAGACCCCTGACATTGACATATGGGAGATTTCAGATTCTTCTTCGTCGGCTGCGGAGCTTGAGCATGTTGATGCGTCACCTCCGCCTCCCAAGCAGCCAACAAAATCAATTTCACAAGAGAAGTCTAAGGCCAATGATGACAAGATCTTCAAGAAGCCTGAGATTCCAACTCATCACCAAAAGGCGCCCATTCGCCCCGATGAGAAGGAACCATCGACATCTGAGAGTAGGCTGAGTGAGTTGGGCACAGATGAGGAGCCTGAACAGGACGTGGCAACGAGCGAGTTCACCAACAAGGTCATTGTTGAAGCAGAACAGGATGCTCCGATGGAATCAGCCCGCGACTGCTCGGACACCGGCGAAATCGGAAGAAAGCGCAAGACCGGATTGGCTGCAACAACACCCCCCAAGAGACAACGTGTTGATGAAAGCCAGGATCGTCCAAAAGAACTCTCTCCAGCTGCTTCATTACCATCGAGCCCTCCAGTTAGAGCACCACCGAGCCCGCTGGTCAGAAAAAAGCGAACTCCCAAGCAAGCACAGAAGTCGCGAAAGTCCATCGAGAATGTCACCTCGCCTCGAAGAAGCCCTCGGCTGGTGGATCGAGCAAGACAAGCAACAGACTCTCTTCAGCAGGCTACTTCCCATGTAACTTCAGCAGCCAAGGATCCAGATCGTAAACCACATCTGGTAAGCTTTGGTACTAGAGGTGTACTCAATCAAGGAATTTCTAGCACGATCAAGGTCCGCAAGGACCCCGATTCTTCCCCCAATAATATATTTGAAGAAACAGCAAAGCCGGCTCGCAAGGATTGCGCTTCGACCAAGAGTGTTCCCGAAGAAGCACCTAAGCCGGCTCGTGAGGAGGTTGGAGAGAAGAAGAGAAAGCGAGAGAGACTTGATGTCGTAGATACTGAGAGTCTGCCAAATAAGCGTCAAAGCGTCAGTCCTAGGGAGAGTGCTATTATGGATGACTATGCGTATGAGGATGATGATCTCCCAGCTTTCCAAGACAGTCCGCCGGCCGAACCAATCAAGGCAAAATCCACAGGCGATCGACGCAGCACGAAACCCCCAACGCGGCCCAGCTCCCAAACATCAAGAGTCGATAAGAATGGCAGTCCAATTGCTTCATCTCAGGAAGACCATTTCGGCAAACTTCGGAAGAGACTTGGTGAAGACAGAAATGGTAACAAATCGCAAGTTCCACCTTCTGCTGTATTCGAGACCCCTGTCACAATTCAACAACGCAGACTTTCCGAGGTATTTGGACCAGGAGTGGTGTTGGAGAAGAAGTCAAAGGCACGAAAATCCTCTCCAGAGGAGGCCGCTGCTCGATATGTTGCCCATGAGAAGACTGCGGATGGTGTCTATCAAGAAGTTGCTACTAGACAAGTCGTTGCAGCAGAAAAGAAGGTTCACGATCCGTTCACTGAGAAGGCTCGAAAGTCGAGCGGCTTTACTGATCGCCTGATAAGTGGCTCATCGACGGAAGACCAAGCTGGAGTCCCACAGCCGGGCGAGGTTATTATGACCGGGAAGAGAAAGGGCCAGGATGTCGAACCTGCCTTCCCATTGCATGCGCGAGGAGCATCAAAGACAAATCTTCGTCCTAAACCCGCTCGGCGAACACAGCGTATTGACCCTCGCGAGAGAAGTCAAGTTGATATTAAAAACCAGGCATCTGATCCATCAACACTCAGCGAGATGACCACGGGCACCTCATACGAATCTCAATCCAGTGGGTCCGAGCGAACGCCGCCCAAGGAAAAACCAAGTGCCAGTGCAGTGTGGAATGTTGCCATCAGACCACATTATACCAACCTCCATGAGGCTGTCCACAGAATCGCTGATGTGAGTACTCCATCTCAAATCGGGAATGACAAAACTAATAGTTATTGCAGGAAGTTATCCTCCGTCTACAAAGCGAGGAAGATATGATGGGACTTCTTGTAGAGCAATACAAGGAGGAAGGCGGCAAGATTCTCGGTAAGCTCGAACAACGACATGAGAACGAGAGGGTTGCTGTTGTCGATGCCCTGGACCAGAAGAGGGCGGAGATGGTGTCTATATATTCCGACGCGAGGGAGCTCGTTATGGATACTGTGAAGGACCTCAAGGAGAACTCAACCGCCCAATTCGAACGTGGATGGCGGAAGAGACAGGACGCAATTCGTGATGAGATTTCCGAAAGTCGGAAGGTTTCTGAACTTTGAGGGTTCGGTATTCGGGAAGGGGCTCGAGGTGAGGAGTGGTGGGGGGGATTGTGGCATTGGCTCCGTTGCTAGAATTGTGCGTCGGATAATGATGGTATTAATGTTGCGATATCTTGCTGTATGGACAAACCCGATGACTGTGCAGGTTGCTGAATGTGGGGAGAAAGATTTGCAGACTTGCGTCTTCATTGAGCGATTCCAGGTCTTGCAATAACGAGATCAATAGCTTAGCAGGTATCTGGATGAACGAGACGAGCTCTGATCACTTGATACTGTGTAACTGTGAAGGGTACATCATGTGCAATTGTCCTCGTGTGATTCCAAATATACATGAAATATTCCAAAGAGATGCATGTCGTCGCGGCTCGACAGCGCCCCGGCGGCTGAATCAGGCAGCTCCGGCCCCTGCACACTCGAAATGACGTCCCAGAGATGCCGGACCGAGACCTTGGTCCATTCCCCACAACTCAACGAGTCCCCTTCAACAACCCTGCGGACTCGTGAATCACGATCTCCTCCCTTTCTTCTCTCTCTTCCCTTTTCACCTCGTCGAATCGAAGGCGAGCTACCCTGCGACGTCGGGCGAGGAGAAACGCCAGATCGGACCACAGCCTCACACCCCACGTCGAGAGCGAGCGGCGCGCCCTGCAGCTGCGGAGGGAAAAAGAAAATGGTGCGCGAAGGAGGCTTCCACCCTTTTAAAGGCAGGGTTAGCCGGCACTTCGGGGATTCGGTGCGTGTCCCTCTTTGTTGAATACATTTGCGAGGAAGGAGGGAGCTCTCTACTCTTTCTTGGGGCTCTCGACCCCCTCGTCTGTTGGCTGCACTCTTTTGCTTGCAGGCTCACCGGCATGCTCTGGGAGATGAGGCTACGTTCTAGACACTGGCTGATGAGAAGGGATTGGAAACAGTTGGCGCCGGATGATGCGTATCTTAGTTGTGAGTATTCTCCCTGTCTGCCTGGAGGTAGAGGAGAGGGCTAATGCGGCTTGGCAGATTATGATGTTCGATGTGAGTTGAATACTTTATAGAGAGAAGGCTGCCATGGGCATGGGACTGATAGGTGGATATAGTGACGAAAGAGGATGTCGATACGTTGAAGAATGACTGGTTGACTGACAATGTACATCTCTCCCTCTGTCACCTCTACCTGCTAACCTATGCTTCGCAGACAATTGCCTTCTGGGAAGAGTAGCTCCACCTCCCACACCTCACACGAATTCTACTGACAAAGAAAGATACCTCGAACGTGAAGAACTTCGCAAATACCCCTCCTCCCACATCGTTCTCCTCCGCCCTTCCATGGCCTTCATGCTCATGCAAACGCCCGACCCGCTCACCCTGAAAGACGCCCTCCCCAACTTCTCCCGCACAACACACATCTTCCTCCCCATAAACGACGCGCGCAACGTGTCCGTCGCCGAAGGCGGCAGCCACTGGTCGCTCCTGCTCGTCTCGGTCATCGACGGCGTGGCCTTCCACTACGATTCCCTGACCCCTTCCAATTACAATGAGGCGAGGCTTGCTACGGATAAGATTAGTACGCTGTTGAATAGGCCGCTTAGGTTCATGAATTTGGAGGATAGTCCACAGCAGGAGAATAGCAGTGATTGCGGCGTGTACGTTTGTATCCAGATGCGGCATTTGCTGCTTAAGAGGCTGTTGAGCGCCAATGCGAGGGAGAAAGTGTCGATGAGTATGGGAGGCAAGTTGGTGGATGCGAGTGGGGGGCGCAAGGAGATGTTGAAGACAATTGAGGGGTTTAGGAAAGAGGGGGAGAGGAGACGGTCGTAAGTTTTCCCTTTTTTCCCTTTCCTTTCCCATTTTCAAATTTCCCCTTTTCATTTCACCGTTTCCATATATTTCTCTCCCCTTTTCTAGATAATTTTGCTGAACTAGGAAATGCACAGATATGAAGATTCTCGCTCTTCCTCGCCCTTTGCAAAAGGCAAGACGGACTCCCGGTCTCCTCCTAGAATCGACTCATAACGCTTCCTCATTTCGTCGTTTTAGCGGGGAGAAAGAGAGAGAGGTGGGTGTTTAGCGGGGCGTATGGCGTTTTTTATATGCTTGATGGATGGGATGGGAATCGTTTTGCTTTGCTTCGGAGTGGGGGAATGGGTGCATTGGTGGAGTGTGGAGTGAAGGGTAAGGGAAATGGGATTGAGATGATGGATGGCTATGATACGATCGCTATGCTTGCTACGATATGAAGCGGAGTGGGGATGGGCGAGGATGAGAACGGGAGAAACAAAAAAGATAGCATTGCTTTCCTAGAATCTGGGGTTTACTTGCGGTGGGCAAAAGAGATATTACGAGCTGATGGAATACGAACTACCAATCAATGGCTTGAACCCACTTCCAAACTCCCCGGTGCAAGCAAATGTTTCAGCGCTTGAACTTGCTCGAGTAACACAATTATCTTTTTCCTAGCTTGGGGGTGGCGTTCTCCCAAGTCGTCGCTTCTTGGAGCCTCTTTGTATCAGAAAGCCACATTTCTCTCCTTGCTTAATAGCAGTACAACACCAGTATCTTCAAGACACACTCACACTACTAATACTCCCAGAATACATCAATCCATTTCCCCAAGGGCTCCAGAACACAATGCCACCCATCACGTGCCCATTCTCCAGCCATGCATACGTCATGGAAACCCTCAACTCTACAAGTCCCCACCTCTTCTACAACGATCAATTGACCATTAAATAACCCCAAAAATGACCATATCTCGCACCTCTCTCAACGCAATCCCTCTGTCCTTCGCATCGGTCTCCGTCGGGACACCGGGCGATCCGCTCGAGGAAAAGCTCAAAGCCATCTCGTCCGCCGGCTTCCGCGCCATCGAGCTCGGCTTTCCGGACTTGCTAGCCTTCGCACACTCCTTCCACAAGAAAGAGATTAGAGAAGATGATTATGAGAACTTGTGTGTAGCGGGGAATGAAGTTAAGAAGTTGTGTGAGAGATATGGGTTGGGGATTATGATGTTGCAGCCTTTCTCGAACTTTGAGGGCTGGGGGAAGGGGAGCAGGGAGAGGGAAGACGCGTTTGCGAAGGCGAGGGGATGGATTGGGATCATGCGGGCTGTGGGGACGGATATGCTGCAGGTGATTTATTTCCCTTTCTCTTCTAATCTTTCCTCATCCGAATCCAGAAGTAACAGAAGTAACAGGTCGGCTCATCAGATTCTCCCAATATCAGCGCTGACCTCAATGTCCTTGCCTCGGATCTGAGAGAGCTGGCAGATATGCTTGCTCCCCACGGTTATCGGCTGGCGTATGAGAACTGGTGCTGGGCATCCCACGCACCAACCTGGTCTCTCGTCTGGGAGATCGTGAAGCTTGTTGATCGTCCCAATATCGGATTGTGTCTCGACACCTTCCAGACTTTTGGCTCCGAATACGCGGACCCGTGCTCCTCTTCTGGACTCAATGAATCCCAGGGATCGCAGCAGAAGCTGGAAGATAATTTCAGGTACTCTTTGGCCACGTTGAGCAAGACGGTGCCGAAGGAGAAGATCTACCTGCTGCAGATCTCGGATGCGTATAAGCCTACGGTTCCGTTTGAGGATAAGGAGATCGGGGGCCTGAGGCCGAGAGGGCGATGGTCCCATGATTTCCGCCCATATCCTTTTAATGGTGGGAGGTACACGAAGCAATGTGTGGAAATAGCGAAAGCGGTGTTGGGGACGGGAAGTAGGTGTTGGTTTAGCGTTGAGGTTTTCGATGGTGGAGCGGATGGCAAGGATATCAGCAGGGAGAATCGTGGTGAGATGAGGACGGTTTGTAGCGGTGCTATGGCGAGTGTTAGAACGTTGCTGGATGAATGTGCAGACTCGTGAACATGATGTTTAAAAGTGGAAACGCTTCTTGAGGAAAATTATGACAAAGACGCAAATGGGTATAGTGAATAGACAGACATACCAACAATTAACCCAGATATGGCGGGGCTCATTCATTCCCTTTCTCAAACGCAGGATGCTTCTCCACATTCGTTCCCACCCACGCCCTCAGCGCTGCAAAGCGTCCTTTCACAACCTCGCTCTTCTTCTCTTCCAATTTTTCCCTCCCTTTCCCATTATCCACATTCTCTTCCATCGCAGTATTCGCCTTCTCCTCTTCCACTGCCCTACTCCCCATAATCGCCGCAAGATTCTTGCCAAATCTCTCCCTCTCGCCCCTTTCCAATTTCTCTTTCCTCTTCATTGCCCCCGGCTTGGATTTCAAACTACCCTTTCTCCCACCCATTTTCCCCCCTCCTAACCCACCCTTCCCTCCCTCCACCAACTCATCTACCGAAGGTAAAGCATCAGCCAGTCCCTCAAGCGTAGTAACGAGCTTTTTATTCGGACGTCGGCGTTTCAGTGGTTTTTTGGAGGCTTTCTCGATTCGCGAAATGAAGGCGGAGTGCTTTATCGTGCGGCGGTCTTTCTTGCTGTTGATGAAGGATATTTCGGCGGGTGGATTTGGCGAGGTGGATAGATTGGAGGAACTAGGAGGGTTGAAGGAGGTGGAAGGGCGTGCGATCATTCCTGATCCTGATTTTGAGGTTTTGGAGCGGATTGAGGGGCGCTTTTTTGGTGCTGTCGGCGCCTTTGTTTCCGTTAGCTTCTATCTTTCCAGAGCTGGGGAAGTGTATGAGAATTACCATGATTGCAGATTCTCCAGGTCACTCAGTGACTTGATGCCTAGTGGCAGAATTGAGGGTGGTACAATAGAAGTTTGAGCTTTTGAAGAAGTGCGGTCGTGAAAATTAAAACGGGGCGAGCCGAAAATCTGGGGAAGGAAGGTTTCCCGAGCCGCCCTTTTTATGAAGCGAATTCATAACTTTCATCAGTATCGGCATACAACTTACAAGGAATTATGGATAAGGCAACGTCAAGTGCAGAGGTTCTGAGGAGCCAAATTGCAACTACGGAGGAAGGGTTGAGGAGGTTGAGGGAGCAATTGGCTGCTGTTGAGGCGAAAGAGGCGGAGGATTTGGACCAGTTGTCGTTGCAAGAGAAGCCTGGTCTCGTGACTCAGGGCAAGTGGCCTCTGGAGCTAGAAGAGTATAGGAGGTATGGGAGGCAGATGATTGTTCCTAATGTTGGGATTCAAGGTATTTTGCTCTTGAGTGTCTTCATTTTAATTTTGCTGATGAAATTCCAGGCCAGCTCAGATTGAAAGCAGCCTCCGTGCTCATCGTTGGAGCAGGGGGCCTGGGATGTCCCGCAGCGGCGTATATTGCCGGTGCAGGCGTAGGAACCATCGGTATCGTCGATGGAGATGTAGTCGAAACATCGAATCTGCACCGACAGATACTACATAGCACGGCGAAAGTTGGGATGAAGAAAGTCGAGAGCGCTATTGAATACCTCACCTCGTATTCTCACCCTCCATTTTTTTTTCATCCATAATACTAACAAATCTTGTAGTCTGAATCCAAATGTAAGATGTATTGCTCACAATGAGCATCTGAGTCCTCAAAACGCAAAAGAAATTGTGGAGAAGTACGATCTCGTACTCGACTGCACCGACCACCCAACCTCCCGCTACCTCATCTCAGACATCTGCGTCCTGCTACGCAAACCCCTCATCTCTGCCTCAGCACTGCGTACAGACGGACAGCTCATCGTTCTCAACTCTCCTCCTTTACCACACGGTGATCCATCGGGTGGGCCCTGTTATCGCTGTGTCTTCCCTAAACCACCGCCTGCTGAGAGCGTTATCAGTTGTGGCGATGGAGGGATTTTGGGACCGGTCGTGGGGGCAATGGGTGTTTTGCAGGCGCTGGAAGCCATTAAGTTAATTGCTGCTGGAAAGCTCACAGCAAAAGAAGGAGAGAAAGCCGGGGAGGCGAGCATGCTACTTTTCTCTGCAAACAGTAACCCGCCATTCAGAAGTGTAAGGTTGAGAGCTAGGAGACAAAAGTGCTTTGCCTGTTCGAAAGAGGGAGGATTAACACTTGAGAGCTTGAGCAGTGGGAGTTTGGATTATGTGCTTTTTTGTGGGGTGACGACTCCCGTGAAAATTTTGGAGCCACAGGAGAGGATTGAGGCGAGGGAGTATGAGAGGGTTTTGAAAGAGGGGAAGGGAAAAGATCATTTGTTGGTGGATGTTAGGGAGAAGGTGCAGTTTGATATTTGCAGTATCGAGGGGTCTGTTAACGTCCCGTTCTCCACGCTGCAGGGGTATCGAGCGTTCGCAGCTGAGGGCGAGAAGCCTCTTTGGATCCCGCAGTCCTTGCCCACAAATGCACCAATATACCTTGTCTGCAGACTAGGGAATGATTCTCAGATAGCTGCCAGGAAGTTCAAGGAAATCGGATTGGATAAAGACGGACGCTACATCGGGGACATAAAAGACGGACTCAAAGCGTGGAAAAAGCAAGTAGATAGTTCCTGGCCCGAATACTGAATAAAACGGGGTTGAAAAGAGGATTGGTATATCACCGTACGTTATGTACGGGTAAGATGCCTGTTGCTACAAGGGAGAGGCTTATGATCATCAACAAACGCCATGTTCGCAGCATATTTTTGACTCGCGAATACCCGTTCCATCCCTGACATAAGAGACTTGCATGCCCGTTTTACCGTGTTCCTATCAATCAGCCCATCCATTCTTCTTGCTCATCAGTCTAGTAGTTGATATACGTCGTCCGTTTCTTGTTGAACGCCCGTTGGTCCTTCAGCCATCGTCGATAGCCGGCTACACTTGAGATCTTCTCGCCGTAATAATCTACGCATAATCAGTAACCACGCTTTCCTCTCTCTCACTATCAAAAAAGTGAAAAGCATACCAGGCACCGGATTCGCCATACTGCTCGCACTCGGATCAACCCTAAACCTCTTAATCCTCCTATAAAACTCCTTCTCCTTCTCATCCATCTGCGCCTTAAACTTCCGATTCCTCAGATTGAAGACACCGGTACCGACAATCGGACCTGTGAGCCAGCCAATTCCGCCGCAGGTGAAGGTTATGAGACCGAGTGTGATGAAGGGATCGAGCGGTATTTGGGAGACGAGAGCGTCCATGTCGGAACGTGTGAGCGCCTGAGCACCGAGAACAAAACCGCCCAGTCCAGTTCCGATCGAGGAGCCCAGTTGGTACCACCGGCGTGTCTTGCGGAGTTTGAAGAAGGTGTTCCAGTCCAGGTGGTCGGCGGTTTGCGTGGTTGCGGTGGAGGTTTCGTGGGGAGGAGGCGTGCTGATTGAGGACGCATGGCGAATGGAGGTCATTGATGTCGAGGGCTTGAATACTACATTGCGCTTTGCCTTTGAGAGTGGTACTCGTCGTCTCGGGTGGGAAGAGGAGTCTGTAGGTCGAATAGAGGTCGGGGATGTTGTGTGGTATGCACAGGGCGAAAGGAGAGTGGGTTGGAGCCGGCAGCCTATAGCTGCCGTGCGCAGAGTTGGTGCTGCTCCCAGCATGTTGAATTCGTTCTGGGTGTTTGGTGGTGGTGAGAGGGGGGATCTGATGTTGATGTCTCTCGCGTGGGAATTTGGAGCTTTAAGTTTCGAAGCGCTAGAGGCGGCTATCGGCCAATCAGGATTTTGCGAGGCAAAGTCAAACTCGATCTCTCTGATTCACTTCAATTACATGAACATATATTTGAAAACTTCTTTTGTAGCTTTCTTCTTCTTCCTCTACAACTAATTTCTCGAAGCACATCAGGTTGAGACATTCCACTTTGGCAGGGCACAGTTCTTTCTCGAAGCCCTACTTTTCCTTAGAGACTTCAATTGTCCCCTTATTCGCTTCTTCCATCACAGTTTCTCCTTGAATTGTCCTTTAGTCTCCCTCCCCTAATCTTTCTTTCAACCACGTTTTCACTCAACTCTTGGCAACCATAACACCTCAACTTCCTCTTTGGACACGTGACTGCGTTTATGTCACAGATCGGCTCACCGTAGTCCTTTGTCGATCGCGTATCAAGACCCCGTAAGTGCATTTCCGCGTTCACTTTCACAACCTCAACGGAAGATGGGACACCGCCCCTCCAACAGGCCTCTTCCCATCTTCTTCCCCAAGAGGCCATGTTCCTAAATGCCTTCACAGATCCAAGCCGGCCCGGCCGCCAGAAAGGTGGTCGGAAACAACGTTTCACCTTCGACTTCGTCGTGGCAGAACGACCTATCTACGTTCCAGGCTCCGGCCCACCGCTGGCTCCCGTTACAGTCATGCCTGTCCATGATAAGGATGGAATTATTGAAGGAGAGGTTAAATTGCATGGGCGGCCGATGCTGATTGTCAGTTATGAGGCACATCCCTATTTGAGGGTTAGCGTGCAGCCGCAGAACATCTTGGACTGGGTTTCCCAGAGGACTTACGAGCAATGGGAGTCCGCGAAAACTGAAGCCAAAGACCAAGCGGAGAGGGATGAGCTGTTGCCAAAGATTGCGGCCAGAGAGCAGAGGAAGCTCTTGAAGGGGAAAGGGGGCAATGCGTCACGTGCCTCTGAGGGACCAAAGAAGACTTGGAGCAGGAAGAGAAAGAGGCCTCCGACACCTGAGCTACCCTCCCGTGCAGGTCGAAAGCGGAGAGGAGTCGACACTGAGGAGGAAGACGCTATCACTACGAATCCCAGACGGCCTTCACTATCAACTCCAGTCAAGCAACGAGGACTTGCCGATTTGTTAGACGTTGACAGCGAAGACGAAGATTCCTTCGCGGAAGATACAGCTGAGCTTCTCGATCGACAACTAAACGGAACTCCCGGCCGATCCAAACTCGCCATGGAACTCACTCGCTCCGCAACCACTTCCCCTGAACCTGAGCCTAAGACGATCCAAAAATCTAAGAACCCACCAGTTCCACCATTCGATCTAAGAGAGACTCGAAGCGGTTCGGTCTCTTCAACGCCCGGCGTTAAGGGCCACGAGACTCGCGATTCCTCTGCTTCTGGGCCTTCCCGTCGAGATTCTGTTGCCAAAACATCAAGCCGTCAAGCTCGCCAAATCTACGAAAAGCTTGAACGGAAAAGCCAAGCGAAGGCCGGCTCACTGACTGAAAAGTACTCCTATTCTGGTAAACCGCCATCCTCGTCACAACGCTTAGCCGCCGCCAATCCCACCCGCCACAAAAGTGAGACTCCCAAATCCAAGAAGAGCGCAGCTCAGAAACCAGTTGAAGAGGAGAGCGAGGAGAGCGAGGAGGAAGGTGAAGAAGGAGAAGGAGATGAGCCGGAGTATGAAGTGGATGCTATCCTCGCTGACCAGTATCGAATGGATAAGAAACAAAAGCCCGTTCTATGGTACCTAATCAAGTGGGTCGGTGATTGGGAAAACACCTGGGAGCCAGCGAAGAATGTCGGCAAGGAAGCTATTGCGGAGTATCAAGAAAAGAAGGCTGAACAAAGGAAGAGGGAGAAGCAGCCGGCAAAGAAGAAAACGAGTTATGACGAGGGTATGGAGGAGACAAGCGATGATGTGTTGGGCGTTGATGTCAAAGGCAAGGGCAAGCAGAAGATTCTGTTTGGGTCTGGAGGGCGAGAGGATTTTACTGTTAGGGACAAAGGAAAGAGCAAGGTCCCGTTTGGAAGTGGTGGTATTGATCTCACGGGAGATGACAGTGATCCGGATTCTCTTTTTGTTAAGGACCGATCACAACTGAAAGGTATTTTGAAGAAGGCTCCAGTCCAGAAGCGTGGCGAGGTTATCGATGACGCCAGTGCCTCTGATGAATTTTAGATGTTCCTAAAGTCGGAGCCGGCTCCTTTGACCAGGGGTGGGGGCAGCGTGTGGACGAAGGAGCAAAATATCAATCGGGAGCTTTGGCGGAGATGCGACACATGGATGGAGTGGATTACTGGCGTTAGATACCCAAGAGCAATTCGTTTCCCAAAAGGAGAACCTGCGCAGACTCAATGAATGAGAATAAGATTTTCTGACCCCTTAGCCGCTCCTGATGAATTGTGTTCAATACGTGGCTTGGATACAGTCCCGCAAGGAGGCCTTCCTCTCCTTGTCTGACGTCTTTTTCTACTCTGCTCTCCTCTGTTGAGCCAATGATAATAATCATCATTCGATTCCATTTCATCGTACCAATCAAGCAGATTTCATTTTGATGCGATTTGAGCAGCAAGTGCGGCCTGAGCAGGCAGTGTCACTACTCGGTCACTGATTTCTGCTTGCATCACATATTTGTGGCTGCAATTGCACCGGTGTGTGTGCTGCCCTCCAAACTCACTGGTTCTTACATCCTTCCAATCACGAAATCGCTTTACCTTCAGTGGCCGATTCAGCAGTTCAAGTTACACAAAATGCTACCCCACACATGCATGGGGACTGATTGAGGATTTTTGAGAAGGTGCGGGGTAGGCTCAGCAAAGCGCCTTTCGTCACAGCCTCGTTGACTCAGTTGTTGTATGCAGGCGGAGGTGGGATGGGGGTTGAGGCTTGGGTTGTAAATGAGGTTAAAAGGGCAGCCTCGTCCAGCAGCAGGCCCCTGCACACGCTCAATATCCAAAATCCTACAGGAATAATGGCAGAAATTTTAGGAATTGCAGAAAGCATCGCGGCAATATGTGGTGCGGGAGACAGCGCATTCAAAATGGCCCGCTCCATGAAACGCTTGTCTCGAGACCTCGGAGCAGCAAGAAAAGATATTCGGAATTTCTCTAGAGACATTGACGCATTTTCATCCATCATTGGCGCCGCTCGCTACACCTTAGAAACGCATTCGAAGCCCGAATCGCGATCCAAAGTTCTAGTCTTCATTCACGAGCGGCAGATTCTTGATCAGTTAGTCGACCAATCTGACCGCGTCATCGATCATATTAGAGAGTTACGGCCGAGTATTAAATCACTCAAGAGCAGCATTTCGTGGGTTACCCGTGTGAAATGGATTTCGCGAAGAACGGACGTGAAAGCCTTAGGTCCAAAGATGGAGAGTGTGAAAACAAGTTTGAATCTTCTGATTACGATGTTCAGTTACGAAGCGATAATGCAATCGATCGGGCTACAAGTCAACTCTCACAATATCACTGATTCAACAAACCGCGAGATGTCAGTGTACCTGAACCATGACAATGCTCAAACTAACACACGTCTGTAGGCGGAGGCTGAGGCGCGACATGCAACGGGTCATGGAGCAAATCGTCGAGTCGCAGGAGCGACAACAGCAACAGCCACACCACAATTGGGAGAATCCGGAAAATACGTTCGTTGACGTTCAACTGGATATCCAGGAAGCTCTCGTTGAGCTTGGCCAGAGTATTGTCGAAAACAATTCCGTACCGGACGTGGAGAATTCTTCCTCGTCTGCAAGAACATTGAGACCAGATCTGGGACGCCCTGTTGTCCCAGTCTTTTCTGAACGCCGTCGTACTTCACCGGTCTCTTCACAACGACACTTACGCCATCGTCGGTCACCCATACGGGAACGGATAGTTGAAGAGCGAGCTCCAGTCCCTGCTCCAACGGAAGTTTTCATACATCAAAAAGATGAACAAGAATTGTCAGGGCCGAAACCAAAGGAATCACTTGCTCTTGAGGTCAAGGAACTCCCAGCTGAGAGGTCAGACTCCGATCCAGGTCAGGGACCAAGCACTTTCGTCATCGAACGCGAAGACGAATTGCCCGTATCCACTCCAAGAGACGCAGACGGCGATTTCATCTCAGTCCAAAAGACAAAGCGTAAAATCTATTTCGACCCCGCCATATATCATGAAACCACATCAGGCTATATCGCCACGGGCCACGGTCCTGCTCAAGTCACAGCATTACTGGACCGCAACATTCCTGAGAACATTATCTCTCTCGCTCTCGCAAGCAAGCTTGGTCTTGAAATCGAGCTGTATGATTCGAACTATGATAAAGATGGAGACTGGAAGTGGATTCGTTTTGGGGATGGCGAAGAGAAGAAGAGTAGGGGACGTGTGGTTTTGAAGTGGGGCCAAGACGCCTTTTCGACTCATGCGCCGTTGAAGGTTCATTGTTGGGTTTTTGGAGACGAGGAGGAGGATGTTTTGGTTTTGGGGGGACCGTTTGTTAGTAAGAGGAGACATTATTGGGAAGATAACGAGGTTGAGGAACGCTAGGTATCCATTTCGGATCCAATTACCTAGTCCTAGACTTTGCACGAGTGGGTGTTTGCTCTCCAACCCCACTGGCTCGTATATTGCAGAATAATGGGTCAGTGGGGTGAAACTTTGGGAACAACTTCATGACAACAAAAGCATCATAAAGCCTCGTCACTTTTTTTGTCTTCATGGTCTTTTTCAACTCTATAAGCTTCGACCGCGGCTCGCTGCCGAAAGATAGACCCGCTCGGTTTCCCGGCCAGCCTTAATTCTATCACCGAGCTTGCTGGCGCAGCATTAAAAAATCTCTTTATTCCTGTTAGAATTCTCTCGAGATATCGGAGGAGCAAGCGACGCCATCGAGAAGTTTGCAAAGGACATTCGGACATTCGCGGACATAGTAAAGTTGGGGTACTGGTCTCTGAAGAGCTATTCTGAGTCGCAACCTGCCTCTCTTATCATCAGATGTTTCAAAGAACTTCGGATTGTTGAGTCCTTAGCAGAGCAATCCAGGCACACGGGAAAAAGGATAGATCTCGTGTGGCTTCGGATCCAGTGAGTCCAAAGCAGCAGCAAGGTGATCACCCAGATAAAATGAGCAGCCCGCAAGAAACATGTCGAGGCGCAATACCCGCACATGGAGAGCCTAAAAATCAGCCTCCTTCCGGCGAAGGCCTATATAACTTTTGACACAATGCAGAAAGGAGGGGACTCGTCGGAAATCCGCGAAGAAATGCAAGCGTCCACATCCAAGGGAATATTCTACTCACTGTTCCAAGACATCTGGTAGTCAAGATCATTTGCCCGAGGCAACAGTTGCCGAATCCCAAGTTCATTCTCTCGAATCAGGCAAGAGAGTATACGAATTCCTGCTTGGCAGGATTAAGAGAGTTTATCTTGACGCGGAACTTCGATCATAAGCAGCAGTTCCTCAAATCAACTCGGACCAAGCCAGACCGAAGAAATCAGCTCAATTTCAACACGAGACACAAATAGTCTGTCTTTACATCCCACCATTTACCACCTCCAAGCCGCCAGGCTCAGCCACAGTTTGAGAGCTCTCGATGGATGCATGAACACGGCCAAAGACTGGAAGCCAGTCATCACCTGGCTTGATCCCGAACTCAGCCAAAATTTGATTTCCCTCGCCTGTGCAAATTAGCTCAGACCCAATCCACCCTCCAAGTGAAGAAGAGCGGATTCTTTCTTTCTTTCTTTTTGGGGGGGGAGGGGGATCAGAGTTGGCGATGTAAGGAGCGAGGAAGTCCTGGCTCTGTTGGCTTGATGTGGAGGGAGGATTTTAATGAACAGAAATCTCGGGTTCAGTGTTTAGTGTATGGTCATGTTGAGATTAGAAAAATCGTGTTTGGTGGGCCGTTTTTGGAGCGGAGGAAGCATTATCCAGGCAGCGCGAATGATGTGAATGTGGAGGAAAGGTAGATATTCCACAACTATTCATAGAGGGGAAAGGGGTGGGCTTGGTTTCACGATGCATAGCCTCAGAACCGAAATTACTTCTCATTTTGTCTATCTTAAACAATGCTGGTACGATGTAGGAGCATTTTAAGTGAACTAAAGCTCAAAGGGCTTCCTGAACGACGACAGGCCGCAATTATGCATTCGTTTGCAGTTCATTTAAATGAAATAATGGATTCCCGAAGATAGAAATGATTCACAATTGCCCTGGGGCTAGGCAGTCGATGTTAAGCAGTAGTCCATCAAGTCAAAAACTTGCCCCGAGGATCTCGCTTACGGTGAAAGGGGTTCAGCAGAAGTTTGTGGGAGCGACAGGGCGATTAGTCTAGAAGGATAGTAGAGATGGACTAAGACACACTTTGTTTAGACTCTCCTTTTAGGATCTAGAAAGAAGGGACAACCTCCGCCTTCTTTCTATCATCGGAGAGTCTGATCCCAACAAATCTTCTCCGCAACCCCGACCCAAGCATTCTCTTTTCTACCTGCGAATCAGTCCTCAAGCTAGATTGAGCAATCAAATCTCTGAGTTCATCCCCTTGAAGCTGTGCCACTGTCTGCCATGAATTTCCGAGGGACGAGACTGTCGTTCGTGCCAAGAATAGCCACAGTATAACAGCCAAAAGCAATAAGTGAGCAACAACTACCGATACAACAGCAATAAAACCTCTGTAAGAATGTGGGACAGTGACAAGAATAAAATCGGACTGGGCCACTGTTCCGACTCCATTGAACTGCTGCAGCTGGTCATAATACGCAATGCCAGCCAAGGTGGTGAGAATGCTCTGCAGCGCAAAAGCTATACTCCCGCCTTGCTGCAGAATTTCTTGCACAAGTGCGGTGAGGGATGGATCAGCTCGAAAGGAGGTCAGGCCTGTCCACGACCCAGAATCGCGTTGCCCGCCATATAAAATAGCTGTGCACGGGGAGTCAATCCCTCCAATAACAGGCTGTTCGACAAACCCTTGAACAGGGCCAAACATGTTGGCAAAATCTAGCGCAAAAGAAGTTCGTTCACTAGCTATGCCATCAAAATGATAATCTCCTGGTCCGGGGAGCCAAGAGTCTCGTTTTTTCAATTGCAAAATTCCTCTCTCCGAATCACTTTCCGAGAATAAAGGGGCTAGATTAGCTGGTTGTCCGAGTTGTTCGCGAATCCGACCATACTGATAAATTTGCTTTTCAGAGTCGTATTCAGGGATGGGCTCAGTTCGATTTTCGTTTCCAATGGCCTCGATAGCCAAGTCAGCGGTCTCGAATGCAGTGAAACAAAGCGTTGTACTGAGTCTGAGAGAACCATTGGAAGTGAATAAGAGGTCTTGCCACTCGTTGTGGTTGCTGAAAAATAGGGGTCGATTTCCGGGCCCGAAGAGGTCACTATGCTGGTCGCCAGATTCTGGTGTTACTCCGCTCAACCAGTCAATGAGGCCGCCCCTTGAGATGTTCACCACGATATACATAGACCAAGAGTTGAAGAAACTCATTGAATTGAATGCATTTGCCAGATATCCAGTTGTCGTAGTTGGCTGGCAGATTGAGAGACGCCAGTCTTGCAGTGAAGTCGGTGATAACGCCAGAGGCAGTACGCATTTGAATTGAGCAGGCGTCCTGCTTTCCCAAGTTTGATTGGATTCAGCTCCATTCCCAGACTCGAAGAAGAGGTTCGTGGTATTTGATGCTGCAGTTACTTGACCACCTAACGCCATTGTGTCCTCGATGAGATGGAGCGAATGATTTGTCATGTTTGGCGGCATGCAAACAACCCGAGAATCAAGGACGGTTGCAATCCCATTGTAAGACCTGATGTTGGACCGAGCTTGCTGATCCTGCAATGGAAGAAAAGCTCTGAGAGTGAACCCCGTGTCTGATATACCGTCTTGTTGAGTACTGTCGTCAACATCCTCGTGGTATTCGGCAAATGCTGGATAGAAAGGTGCCTTTGTTTTCCAACTCGTTCCTCGAGGCACAACAGGGATATACTGGCCGCCATCGGTACCATTTATATAGACGAAATTGGTCGCTGCGGTGTAATTCCTGCTGGAGCTTGGAATCAGACCAGGGCTCAGATCAGCTAGTAGTGCCGTTGATGTAAACTGAACAAGAACAGTTGTGATCGTCAGAACAGCTGCAAGAATAGGTATGAGCATCCGTTGTCGAAAGTTTCCTCTTTTCCATGCAGCAGTCAACATTGACCAAGTGAAGAAGTAGGGTCCAGAAGTCGCATTTCGCATGCCTGAGATTGATGCTGCGGAAAGAATGTGAACCTCCATCTGTTCTAAGGCTACACTCGCTAGCATGGAAGTGGCAACTCCTGCTTGCAGTGATACTGCATTTCTTACGGCAAGCGCCGACAGAGATACAGCTCTTGTAAACCAATTTTGAGTGGCGATATTGTTCCAGGTATGATTTGACCAGTTTCCAAACCAGAGGAAAGCGAGAAATCCAATGGCTGCAAGTAAAACAACAAGGCCTCCGGCGAGAAATATACTGGAAAGCCAACCAAACTTCTCCCAGGTACTGAACACGTATTGTTGTGCCGACGTTTTCGCTACGGGAGGCAACGTTTTAATGGCTGCTTCCACACCAGCAACCGCTTGGGCATGTTCGGTCCCACCTGCTGCTCCGGGGCTGCTGTTGTCGCTTTCATTTCTGTCATGCGGACTTTCGTCTGGGATTTCCGCGTCGAAAGTGTCCCTCGCCCTCAGATCCGGTAGCACTTCAACGACATCATGAGGGGCGCGCCCATTTTCTCCAGTAGCTGGTGGAATTTCTGTAACTTGAGGACCGTTTGGCACAGATATTCCACTACCTGTCAACGCATCTGTCGAGGAGGCTCTCTCGTTTGATGGCCGAAGTGGAACTGGATGGGCCGAGGAATCAACGATAGGAGCCTCCTGTGTCGGACCCGAATCCTGCGTCGGGCCTGACATGTTCGTGGCGAGGCAAGTTTTCAGAAGGTTGATCGGCCATTGAAGATGCAAGTATCTAATTGAAGGCCTGCTCAAAAATTGAGAAATTCTTAGTTGAAAGTCTGGATTCGAGACCCCCGCGTGGTGGAACGTTAGAAGCTGGAGGTGGCTGAAGCCACAGTGGCAAAACTTGAAAATTGATTCAACGATTGGAGTACCATCACGTTCCTTTTCAGCAATAATTAGCGACTGAGCGCAGAAGGCATTTCCATCAGCGACCTGTTTTTCCCCACGGATTTCTATTTGTAATTAGCCGTTAAGGGTTTCGATGCCCCTCGATTGACTTGCAACCACCTTCACAGTCCAACAACCTTTCACTCAAGATAGCAAGGAATCAAAGAAACAATAAGAATGCAGCTTCACAACAACTTCCTCCTTCTGAGCCTTTTCGTCTTCCTCGAGGGATGTGTGGCGCAACAGTGCACAAAAGTCGGCACGGCATTTTGCGTCGGACCATCTCTCAAGGAGAACATTATACTTCGCTGCACAGAATCAAGTGGGCCTACACCACAGCCTGGAAACTGTGACGACAAGTGAGTCTCAGCACAGATACTCACATTATCAACCATCTCACATTGACTTCTGGGTAGTCTCCGCGATGTCCCGCCAATCGGAATCAAAGATGCTTTCTGTTGGGAAAGCTCACCTACAGCTGGTGACGCTCAGTGCACCTTTGATTGCGTTGCCGTGACGGCTGCAAATGGAACAACATTCTTCCCTCTGGTAGGTTCGATTGAGCTCTACTCTTGGCTCAGCCTGATAACTTTGGTTACAGGGATGTAGCAGAGGCAATACAATTGTGTCGAGTGAGCCCTCTAGTACTTCACTGCTCTATCCTTCAAGTACCAGTTCCCAGGTTACAACAACCACAACGTCGTCGTCCTCAACGGCATCCACCAAGTCGAATATCGCAGCCGCCGTCAAAATCCGGGTAATTCATGCCATTCTGGCTGCACTTGCTGCATCAGGCACAAGTTATATAGCATTCTAGGAGCGTGGATTTAGTAACGAGAAAGATATGATGTTGAAATAGTATGGAGAAAAATGCAACGAAAATTCATGTACCAATGTAACGGATCCACCTGGAACATTCACGCAATATGCAACAAGACTACAGGAGGACATGATTCACTCTCATAATCCTGTGTTAACTCGAGATTGGCGGACATTCTCATTGTACCAGCTCGACCCCAGATATTGAGACGATATGCAACAGATTCACGAAATTGACATGGCCCCTTTTTCCAGGTCAGAAAGTAGAGATCCTAAAATTCACCACAACAATTTGGCCATCTAAATGTCCTGTCGCGACTTCGGACGTGATGCACAACCAAGCATTCGCTTTCATGCAGAGCCAACAGGCTAGGAAAATGCAATGATACTCGATTACCAACATCTGAACACATCCTCTTCTACTCTAACATAAAATCGGTATTCACAACCACCGCAACTCAACGCCCTCTTTTGCCTTGGAAAAGTGGCACTCAAACCCAACCGCGACAAACCACACGACCCTGAACGCCAAATGAAGATCCATGCTCTCAAAAAACTTGACAAGGGATGCAATTATTCCATGTCGTACTCTGCATCTCTGGCAAGATCGGCAGCTTCCGAGACGATGAAAATGAGGCGTGTGCCGCTGCCTGCTGTTTGCCAAATCTGTAGAGAACACGTCAGTAAAGTTTTTAGGGTGAGAGGACACGGATAAAGGTAGACTCACGTCTAAATTTGTGTACTCCATAACAGCAGTCTGCCATTGATCCCTCGTAAACCCTTTCGCAATAACTCTCTCCTCCACCTTCCTCATACTCAACTCCATTCCACCCGCCTCATCTTCATCCTCATCTGCATCCTCTGGTCTGCATTGTCCACTCTCAGCCAACCCTCTCACCAGGTTGTAGATGCGTGAGCTGGGTGACATGTCTCGGCCGTAATTGCCTTGGTCTTGGTACAAGGATTCCTTGGAGGCTTCGATGAGACGGAGGGCTTCGTCGACATCATCTTGAACGACTTCTTCGCTGAAGCGGAGTCGAGCGAGGGCTTGTGCGAGACGCAGTATGCCGAGAAGGGTACGTGGTGAGGCGTGGGCGAACTGCTTTTTGTTCTTCTCGTCGCGGGATTGCTGTTCTCGCATCTTCACATAAGCTTTGACCATGTATTCAGAAACAGCAGTGGGGACGATGGGACGGAAGGTTCGCGCCTGTGCGACGTATTGGCGGACTTCGTGGGGAGTGAAGACGATACCGTCGGTGTCAGGGTGTTTGTTGTTCATGTGGACGTATGTAACGTGACGGGCGAGGAGTGCATCGGTATCTCTTGTTGGTGTATCGAGGATAAGGAAGAGAACATCAAAACGAGAGAGAAGTGCTGCTGGCAGGTTGATGTTCTCGACAGGAGAGATGCGTGGGTTGTAACGACCATAGAGAGGATTTGCGGCAGCTAGAATTGAGGTTCGTGCATTGAGTGTGGTGGAAATGCCAGCTTTCGAGATGGATATCGTTTGTTGTTCCATAACTTCGTGGATGGCCGTTCGGTCACTGTCGTCCATCTTGTCGAATTCATCGATACAACAGATACCGTTGTCAGCCAAGACTAAAGCACCACCTTCCAAGATCATCTCGTCCGTGACTGGATCCTTCATAACAGCTGCTGTGAGACCAACACCACTGCTTCCGCGGCCGGTTGTGTACACTCCTCGAGGGGCCACCTTCGTGATGTACTTGAGCAATTGAGATTTTGCCACACCAGGGTCACCCATCAAGCAAATGTTGATGTCACCTCTGATTCGCATGCCGTCTCCCATCTCCTTTGTGACACCACCAACCAAAAGTAGCAAGAGTGCCTTCTTGACATCCAAATGACCATAAATTTCAGGAGCAATTGACTTTGCCAAGTACTCGTAAACATGGCCGGAAGCTCGGTATTGTTCGATGCGCTTGAAAACTCGGTTGTCAATGGCCAAATCTTCATATGCTTTCTTGTGTTGAGTTACATGTTGCGCTTCGAGGTAGGTATCAGTCAGGAGACCTGCTCTAATAGCCTTGAATCCGGTGTATGGCGTGGGCAGGAAGATACCAGCGATATCAACAACGTCTCCAGGATTGATTCTTCGGACCAAAGCACCGTGGCATAGGACCGTCAACATTCTGGGGATATGACCAACTGGTACCTGCTCAGCCATTTCTTGAATCTTGACTTCCTGGAAAGGCTGGAATTTGGAAGCCCGTGTAGAGTGATGTAGCTGTCCCTTGGCCTGGTTGGTCTTACAATCTTGGGAAGGGCATTCGATCAAAGGCCCGAAAGTCTTGCTTCCAACTGGCTGGAAAATCTCACATCCACAACGGTCGCAAGTGTACGCATTAACTTCAACAGTTGGCTTCACATCCGAAACTCTTGTGGTGATTCCTCGGACGGTAATTAAATGACCAAGATGTTCTCCACGGACTTGTCGAACAGCCAAAGCCTTCACTGGTTCATCTCCGCGTGTCCGAGGCTTGAAATTGAGGGTATATCGCCTGGTCAACTCAGCGGGGAAAAGCTCGGGTTCGATGGTAGGATCGGTTTGTTCTGCAGCAGCTCGCAATAAGGCATTGTTGCGAGCCGTTCGTTGCGACATCAGAACATCCAAAACATCGTCCTTGAAGCTAAAAAAAAAACTGTTAGAACTTGCATTTAACTCTCCAAATTCCCGCTCAGCTTACTTGATCTCTCGCGTTGGGTCTGGCATGGCAGCATCGATGGCCTTGGCGAAAATATCGAGATAGTGCTTGGCGTTGGCCTCGATTGATTCAACCAGATTCATCGGTGTTCCGTTTTCTTCTAACGATTGATCGTACTATTGGGAAACATTGTTAGAATCACGAACATCACCATACGGAGGGCGGTCTACCTTCGCAAGATCATCCAGGTCAATCGTAATCTCCTCCTCATATCTGTCTGCGACCTTCTGCAGCAGTTCTTTATACTTCAGCTTGGGAACCTTTGCCTGACTCCGTGCTTCTCGTCGCGCATTTCCCTCCTCGTCATCTTCATCCATAAAGTCGTACTCGTCGCTGAAGTCATCCTCATCAATGTTCATATCACTCAGTGCACCCGAGAGGCCATCCTTGGGAGATGTCTTGAAGGTCTGGAGGAAGTCCTCGAATGCAGCTGCACAAAATAAGCATATGCGCGATTGTAGTTCTAATCTGCATCCAACTTACTCTGGTGGTCCTCATAGTTGACAGGCGCCCTGAACTGAAGAAGCGCCATTTTGCGCGAGCCCCTGAATTATGGACGGGACTTCGGATTGGAGAGTATGAAGAACTGCAAAGAGTTTCGCCACTGTAGGGGAGCGGTGCGGCGGTGGAGAGTAGGATGGTTGAGGTGGGTTGTCGCAAAGAAGAGGGACGATATTCAGATGGCGGGAATTTGCAATGAGGATGTCTCGTTTCCACTCTACGCGCTGAGACGCGAAAACTGCACAGGGACGCGACACGCGTTCTCAAGCCACAGCTGCCTCAGCCACACCTTGGGGTCCCTGATGAGCCGAGGCATTCAATGCCAAACGTGAGGGAGTGAAGTCCGACAAGAATTGTTGAAGATTCACTGACACTTTCTCCTCATTCTTTCCTGCCATACCCTCACCATGGCTCCCGATTCGAGAAGGCGCAGCAGCCAGGCTACTCCCGCTGAAATATCTCTTGTCCATAATCTGAAGAACTGTTTCGTTAATCTTCCATCCTCTCTGTGTTCACTCCTGGTCAATGTAAACACGGTACGTTCTCTCTCTCCTTACCGATGCGCTTTGCTGACGTCTCTATAGCTAGCACAAAACATCGTCATAGAATTGAACTATCGAGTTCCACCTCCCCAAAATTCCAATCAAACAAATGGCGCGCCAACACAAAGGTCAATCTACGTGGGATGGACGGGGATGCAAAGCAAAAGCAAGCCAGCCCCAGTGGTCAGCAGAGACGGCATAAGTGGCTCAAGAGGAAATACGTCTGGTAGACCGCAAGATGTGCCGTTGATTGAGATTGATGCTACATTTGCGCATGCACTGGGACTCTCTGATGGGCAAAAAGTAACGGCGAGCATACACCTCGACCCCCCAGTTGCGCACACTGTCAATATTGAACCTTTGACACCGGAAGACTGGGAGATTATGGAATTACATGCGACCTTCCTAGAGATTAACCTTGTTAATCAAATCCGAGCTCTGCCAAATCCAAATTACACCCCTTCGAATGCCCCCAAACCTCCGTCACACCCCCTCACACTTCACCTGTCACCAACCTCGACTGCCAACATTATCGTCACATCACTTGTCCCCGAACTCTCCTCGACATCCCCATTCGCGAAACTGTCTCCTGATGCAGAGGTGATCGTTGCCCCTAAAGCAAGGTCAAAACCATCACGAAGTTCAGGAGAAAATCGTAGTGTGTCCTCACGGAAGAGTGCTGGAGGGCGGAGTGGTGTAAGTACAGTGCGCCGAAGAAGTGGCCGTGAAGAGCCAAGACCGGTCATGTTCTTTAGAGGCCTCGATCGGAGTATCTGCGGCGAGTGGTTTGATGACACCAAGGATGCACAAGACCATGGTTTGAAGGTTTGGGTTGACCGAGATATATTACTTTCCAAAGCCTTGAAAGGATTGACTTGGGCTTCTGTTACTGTGGTCAAGCCAGCAAGCTTGCAGGTTCCAATTGACCCCCAGAAACTTCAACAAGAGCTAGAGAAAATGGGTGAAGCTGGAAAAGTTGCGACCAAAGTAGTGGCACGGCTGATGCCATGGGATGATCCGCCAGATAGCCAGCATATCGCACTGTCGTCAGCATTATGTGCTTCGATGGGCAGTGAAGGACTTGTTGGTGGTGTTGTGAAGCTAGAGCCAGCCCCTCAACAGGTTTCGAAAGCGCCATCCCCTCCAAAGGATCCTGCTCAACCAGCAGCAAAGTCTTCAACCCAAGTTGTCAAAATCTATCCCTTTGACTCAGGTACAGAGAAGAAATCTGAGGGCCTGAGATTTGGTGGAGAATCAAAAGCGGAACGTGAGGAGGCTAGCAAGCGAGTCCTGAAAATATTCGGCAACGGGATTCTAGATGGACCTCTGACCGATGGCTTCATTCTGGGAGTACCAAGTACTCCTGATCCTTTATCAACCTGGGAAGGTGGCATCCTTCGATTTGATCTTCCACCAACAGATTCCGCCAAGCCACCTTGTAATTGGTTTCTGGGCTCGGAACGGAAGTTCACAATTGAAGTTCAGGGTGCTATTCCACGTCCCTGGTCCATCTCCAAAGGCAATACAGTCGGCGATTCCTTACCAGAACAACCTCCAGTCCTCGTGGGGATTGAGGATTTGATCAACCAACTACAGTCACATCTATCACACATGTCCTCGGTACTGCTCACCGGGGCTCTAGGTTCTGGCAAGAGCTCTGTCACATATCTCCTGGCTCATCGCCTTCAGTCTGAGATGCTCTTCCATACTTCGTATTTTTCATGCCGAAAGTTGGTTACGGATGAGACTCGGGTGTCAACGATCAAAGAGACATTTACTCGCGTTTTCATGAATGCATCTTGGGGTGCGAGGCTCGGTGGGAAGTCGATGGTCATATTGGATGATTTAGATAAGCTATGTCCGGTCGAGACAGAGCTTGAGGTCAGCGAAAATGGTCGCAGCAGGCAGATCAGCGAGTGTCTTTGCGCTCTTGTTAGGCAGTACTGTGGAAGAGACAGTGGTGTCGTACTACTTGCAACCGCTCAAGCCAAAGAGTCTCTTCACAATGTGATTGTTGGTGGTCACGTTGTCCGCGAGATAATTGGCTTGAAAGCGCCTAACAAGGAAGGGAGAAGGCGAGTAATGGAGATGGTAGTGAAGCAAAACATCGCGCATCCAGAAGTTCATGATAAGAGTGCATATGGCAGTCATCCAGCAACAGCAGATGGCAGTGCTAGTGAAGGAGATGATGGAGGATGGATGGAAGGAGCCAGTGTGGCAAGCCATCCATCATCTACTAGCAAGGATGGATTCGTTGTCTCTCCCGATCTCGACTTTCTCGACCTGGCTGGTGAAACTGACGGGTACATGCCAGGTGATCTGGTATTGCTCGTTGCTCGTGCTCGGAGCGAAGCATTGATTCGCTCAGTCTCACAATCCCCAAAGAACGTCGAATCGACGAACGTGCAGCTCGGCCGCAACGACTTCACCAGCGCTCTAAAAGGCTTCACACCCGCATCTCTTCGCAACGTCACACTCCAAACCAGTACTACAACCTTCTCCTCCATTGGCGGCCTTCACGCCACCCGAAAAATTCTCCTCGAAACCCTTCAATACCCTACCACCTACGCCCCCATCTTTGCCCAATGCCCTCTCCGCCTCCGCTCCGGCCTCCTCCTCTACGGCTATCCCGGCTGCGGGAAAACACTCCTTGCATCTGCAGTAGCAGGTGAATGCGGCCTAAACTTCATATCAGTCAAAGGCCCCGAAATCCTTAACAAATACATTGGCGCCTCTGAGAAGTCTGTCCGTGATCTCTTCGATCGTGCCGAAGCCGCCAGGCCGTGCGTACTCTTCTTCGACGAATTCGACTCCATAGCCCCGAAGCGAGGGCACGACAGTACTGGAGTCACGGATCGGGTTGTTAACCAATTGCTCACGCAAATGGATGGAGCAGAAGGACTGTCGGGCGTGTACGTGCTGGCTGCTACGAGTAGACCAGATCTCATTGACCCCGCCCTCCTCCGTCCCGGCCGCCTCGATAAATCTCTGATCTGTGATCTACCTGATCTTGAGGACAGAGCCGATATCTTGCGTGCCCTGGGCACGAAACTAAAGCTTAGCCAAGAAGTGATGATGAATTTGGACGAGATTGCAAGCAGAACGGAGGGTTATAGTGGTGCTGATTTGCAAGCGTTGGTGTACAATGCGCACTTGGAGGCTATTCATGATGTGCTTGGTGACCATGAGCAGAATGGTGTTGGAACTGCAAAACGCACAAGTGGCACAACTCCAACCGGCACGAAACAATTCATTCAGTTCCGCTATGGAGAAGAGGAGGAGCGTCTGGACTCTGAAGCGAGATCAAAAACAGGGCACAATAAGGCCAAACTGCTCGCTGAGAAGGCAGCGATCTCCGCCAAGCTTGCAGAGATTAAGGCTGCGAAGAAGAGGGTCAAGGCCGAGTTGAAGGGTGGGAAAGTAGAGGAGAAGGTGAATGAAGAGAAGGAGCAGCAAGAGGTGGTTATTGAGTGGCGGCATGTGGAGGGGAGTTTGAAGAGCACGAGGGCTAGTATTAGCGTGCAGGAGAGGAAGAGACTAGAGAGCATTTATCGCGAGTTTGTGGTGGGGAGGAATGGGGAGATGAAGAGTGGAGAAGGGAATAGGGAGGTTGGTGGGAGAACGAGCTTAATGTAGAAGAGACAAAAGTAGAGATGGCAACTGTATCTGTGGTTGGATATGAGACCTTCAATTCCTTTGGCAGGACGTTTCTATTTCATGCTTTGCGTCTTCGCCGTGCTACGGGCGCAATTTGAAAAACTAGACCAAGACTTCAGTGCCGACGGATTTACCACCATTTTCCCTTTTCCTGTTATTTGCGATATGGGAGCGCCGTGCTCTATGGATGGCAAGGATTATGCTTTTATTGCCGGTGCGAGTGGTTTTTGCGAATTGCACCTGAATTATGTGGAACAACTGGCGAAAAAAAGGAGAAAAGATTGGGGGCTTTGAAATTGACCGCTGGGAAAGAAGGGTATAAATTGGCGTTCTAGGTAGATGACCTGGAATGTCTGAGTTCCACGTGTTATTTGGAGTAAGGCTTATTCAATCATTGGACTTGGTGTTCTTTTTGAGATTGTTTCAGGCACCTGTCTTGTTCATTCTCGTGGCGTGAGGTTAGTGCAAGCTTGCAAAGCCTCTAGACACTTCAAAATTTTGACACTTTCTTTCCGAGACCAGCTGCTGTACTGTGTAACCAAAATACTCAAGGCTAGGGTACGGTATCCTAAACACTTTTTGAACTTAATATTTAGTCCTTGGTTGGATATTTTTGATGTGTTCCGCCGAAATTGTAGAACCCCGCAATGCCCCTCACTCTCACAACAATTCCCCTTGGCGACTTAATTCCCTTAATTGACCATTATGACACAAATCATAGTCAAAATGTTTCTAGAAGTTCTTCTATACCGAATAATACAGGAATAGATATAAAACACTGAAATTCGTGTAACCATGCTGTTGTTGCCTAGAATTGTGAACGGATTCTGGCAGGCGAGCAATCCGGATTAGGAATTGACTTGGTTGCCTCACGGTTCCAGCTGCCTGAATCGCCCGGCCTCAGAGGACATAAAACTACCACCTTGCCCAACTCCACTGTATTTTGAACCATTATCTTCTTATTTATCTTTGATATCTAAACTTCTTGATAGAACTGCAATCATGGCATCGACACATTCCGGCGTGACAGTAAAGCCGGCTCCTCACGGAGCAAACGCACTCGGCACCACCAAAACCCTTTCAACAAGTAAAGAATTGTTCAAGAATTGTTGTTATAAGGAATTTGAGAAGATACGAAATGACCATATAATTCAGAGTTCTATCAATGATCCTGAACATGGGTCGCAATATCTTGGGGCCAGCAACGGATTCGTGAATTCTGCTATGCTGGCCTACAACCAACACCATCATCTCATCATTCGCCCCGAAGATATTTGGTTCACAGTGCTTGTGCAGCTGAATATCTACATTAATGAGCATTCGGAAGAACTGCGCAGCATGTTCGTCGCACACGAGGGCCAGGAGAGGCTGCAATTAGACGTCTGCAAAGCAATTGAAGGCAATGCACTGCTTGGCGTCGACTGGGCCAAATTTGCGTACCAAATGTAAGATACCAGAGTCAATACTTTTTATTAGTGGCTATGCTAATTCGAGAAGGAGTAAGATGATTGAGGAGAACATCATCGACCCCTCATTGAGAGAGTGGTTCATGCCAGCCTTCACCACGACGACAAAGTCTGATCAGGCAACAGCAAGCATTATCATGATGAGCACCATGCAGAAATACTTTTCGTTCGGATGCAGGCTACACTGCGGTCTGCCTTCCGTGACCTTGCAAGGCCAAAAGCAAGACTGGGAGAAGATGCTCAGTCGCCTTGAGAGGCTGAAGAGTTTCGGCGACGAGCCAAAGATGTGGTATGAGCTGTTGAAGCCCGTATTCATGAAGTTTGTGGAAACTTTCGATGCTCCTGAGTCCGCCACAATCAAAGACTTTTGGCAGAAGATTGTTCATCGTTCTGGTGGCGGGAGCGGTCCTTCTTATCTCTCTGGTGAGTTATTACTTCACCAGATTATTATTATTGGCATGCTGATGCTCTTATTAGGATGGATTACCGCGTTTTGCTTCTGGGATGGTCAGGGGAAGTGTTTTCATAAGCCCGGGCAAAACCCTCCGCCCGGAGATACGATGGGTCGTTTCGGCACAACGCCTATCCTCTCTATAGACGGTGCTAGATATCATCGAAGTAGGCACACCTTTTTCTTGAATTTCTCTCTATTTATGGGGGCTTCTATTCCCCGAGCAAACAATAACTGACCTCCTCCTTTCCGCAGTTGAAACGACTCATGTCCCAGCTGGATGGAGTTCTGTACCTGTAGAACTGAATAACAACGGATTTATCATCAACGCGGCGATGGTTGCCGGTTCAGTTGGGATGCAAATCTCCAGCAGTGGGAAGGAACTTCACTCCGGAAATGGAGAGACCGGAATCGATACTGTCCAGCCTTTGAGTGGATGGTGGATGTATGAGACCAGTAAGTTGATTCTTTTCAGTCTTGATTGTGCGTTCAAGAGACACAAAGGTAGCTAATACTCTGAACAGAAACGGAAGATGAAATTCTGGAGGAAAAGAGGATCATTTATGAAGAGAAGAGGAAAATGCACTCATCTTACCCTGAATGGAAGGGCAAAGGAAAGTCTGAGCTGGCTGGGTGAATATTGAAACGCGTTAAACATGGCTCTCATAATACATAAATCGTTCGTTTTAGTGGCCATTTGATTAGTCAAACAAATAATTCAACCTACGACACTTTCTGAACCTCCCTAGAGAAGACATTATTCTTCTACTTCTAGAATCACCTGTAAGGTAGTGTTGGTTTAATTATTTTTTTGGTATACGTACATGCTAAATTTCTTCAGTAGGACAGGCGTATAATAGTAAAAAAATTTACTACCATAGGCGATTCTAGCCGCACCACAAGGTTAAAAATAATATACAGTTGTCAGGATATCGAGAATATTATGACCTATTAATACATAATAGGATTTGTAATTATAATGATGGTATAATTAAAAATCGATTTTTTTTTGGGTGGGCGGAGGGGGGGGGGGGGGGGGTAGGCGGTTGGCCCGTGGATACTTCTAGCGCCCGGTGCGACGCATCGGGCTTAGTAATGATCTCAATGCCTGGCGTAGATTGATCCAGGCACGAAATTCGCAAACAAATATCTTGAACAGAACAGATCCTGGATCTAAAGTCGCATTCAAGCCAGCCCACAGCCATGCTGTCGCACGTCATGGGAGACAATTGCAATATAGAGTAATAGCTATTCATGCCACACAGAGATACTTATTTGAGGATGCTGCCTCAGCTGGATGACTCCGACCCTTAGTAAGATGCGCTCAAGTGCGGCTGGGTGGTGCGCAAACGAATCAGTCAGCACCTCGCCCCGCTAGGGCACTGTTTTCCCGTTCCCTTGGACACTCTTATCGAGCTGCATGCTGTCGTGATCTCTCACTGGCTACGCTTTAACTTGGCCATGGAGACCCCGAAGCCGCTGCAGTCGAGGCATGCGGCAAGGTGTGCCCGAAAGTCTTCAAATGTAGCCTTATTCAACAGTTATTCTTCGCATTCGCCATCTCTCAGTCTCAAAGGCGTTCTACTCGTGTATCCGACATAGCTGCACCGAAGTCGAACTTGTACCCGCGCCTTTCCTTCCGCTGAAAATGGCTTCCACTATGATCGTCTGCTTCGCTCTCACACTTCAACCTCTTGCGTGTGCAGCCTCAAAGTTCGAACCGCACTGCCCTCTGCCTCCACCGGGCACGAATTACGTCGCCGGTCCTAACGTCCGTAGCACCCTATCCATCCTCTGGAACTGCTTGTCGGTTATTCTCCTCTGCACCTGGAACATCCAACACCTTAATATTCCTGTACGGAGAAAGAATGCCAAAGATGTCGTGAGGAAAAACGTAAGGTGGAGGATGTGGAGGATATGGGGCCAGGAAGCACTATGGTGGATCGAGGACTTTGCCATACCAGTCAAGTGGATGACAATTACAGTCTTCGCCCCAGAGTTTCTAGTGGGCAAGGCATTCTGCGAGTGGAGATCATCTATTGATATATCAGAACATGTCAAGAAGGCAAAGGGGTGGGATGTACTTACGAAGCCCATCGGCGTACATCTTGCGAACATGGGATACTTTGTGCTTGACTGGGGTTCAGAGCAGCCTCTTTCTCCTGCAGAAGACAAAGCCAATCCAGCAGACAAGAACCCACCAGCAACTCGGCAATCGGAAGACACTGGGTCCTTAGCCACATCCAGTGCCAATTCACCGGAAACAAAAGAGAGTGCTGGTCAAAAGGTAGTCGAATCTGTCAAATTCATAGATCACTTAACGGATCAAGTAAGCAAGACCTTATGTGCTAAAAACTTGGCTTTATCGGACTCGACAAAGATAAACGTTCGTAGACTCCGATCGCGGTACTGGGCATTGAATTCTGGTCAATGGTACGCGCTACAAATTATTTCGCCGAATCTGGTCGATTTCCCGGATACCGTGGAGATACAACCGGATAAGCTTGAACAAAGGGGTTTCCTGCTCAAAGCACTCACAGTCCTTCAAGTCGTTAATCTACTTATCCAGCTGATTTGCCGAAGAGCTGGAGGACTTCCGTCCACTCAGTTGGAAATTGCTGCTGCGGCCTTCGCCAGTTGCGGCGCCGTCACTTACCTCATTTACTGGAGCCGACCAGCAAGCATCAAAGCAACCCGGATCATTCGAGTAAAGAACCGTATCGAGGGCTTTGTGCTACAATCTCTGATTACATGGGTTGGCAGATTCGGTCCGACGTATATTTGGACTGAACACCGGTCAGAGTTGGACACCAAATATACCGCTGGGCCTCACCCAATTCCTAATGACTCTAATACAGTCGTTAAATCTACCGTGAAATGGATTGACGAACTCACTGCCGGAAACCAGGAGCTCACAGCTCTATTTTTCGGGGCTCTTCTCGGCGGAACCATATTTGGAGGCCTTCATTGTCTAGCTTGGAACTTCCACTTTCCTACGCATAGAGAGGCATTAGGGTGGAGAATATGCTCTGTTGCAACAACGGCGCTTCCGATCATGTCGTCATTTCCAATATTCATGTGGCTAAAACTACACCCATCGGAAGGCCTGGAAGACTGGGCACGGCGGAGCAAGCTACTTCTGGAGAAGCGGGGCGAGCGGGAGCAGCTGGAGCTCGAGTGGGTTGAGCGGCCCAAACAGATCAAGCGGGACAGGTGGAAGTGGACCCAGCAGGCCGATCGGATCATGCGGCTCGAGCGGGACTGGGACCGGGACCCGCACTGGGAGCAGCTCAAGTTCGAGCGGGGGCGGGAGCGGGAGCGGGAGCGGAAGCAGAAGCAGCAGGAGCAGTTAGAGCTGGAGCGGCTCGAGCGGGCCCCGCAGGAGCTGCTCAAGCTGAAGGAGCAGGAAGAACAGGAGTGGTTCAAGCAACTCGAGAATAAGGAGCAGGAAAGGCGGGAAGAGAAGACAACTCGGCATTTGTGTAACTTTGGAGAAACCGCGCGTACTTGGTTGAGACGAGGGATGGCATTTCTCTGCGTGGTAGTATTTATCGTACCATATATTCTTGCGCGCTTGTTCCTGTTGGTTGAGATTTTCAGGACTTTAGGCTTCTTGCCGCCCGACGCCTTCGTAGACACCTGGTCCGGTTCGCTCCCGCACTTTGGATAAAGAGAGATCAACTGGTGGCATTTGTGGCGATCAAGTTTACTTCATTTCAGTCCTCGGACACTAGTTGACCTGTCTTCGATGGTATTAAAATGGCGAACGATCGGCTTTGCGTACCAACAAAGTTGTCAACGGTACCAGCATTGCAGATTCGAGAAGGCGATTGGAAGGAAGAGGAAGAGCGGCAAGTAATGAACGTACGCGCAGAGTGCTTTTGGCTAGCAGAGGAAGGGTCGTTCTTGAGGGAACCGAGGGTGCCCGCCTACGAAGTAGACAAAACCTTCCTCTGAAATCCGGATGATTGAAGGGAGAAAAATACTAGAAGCTTTTACGGCGACAATCCGTGAGTCACTGCCCCGGTCGACTCGAGAATTCTTCCTTGTCCACATAGATTCACAATGACTGTATGTCTATCACACGTGGTTCTTCATCGCTGACGGAAATCACCTGCTAGCAGCCTCCGACTCAATCTCCGCCATCGATTTCACAACCCCACCATCATGCCCAGTATTCTCCCAAACATCCCTAAATGCCTCCAAAGCATCGGTATTCCTCTTCGTCTGCTCCAGCGTCCTCTGCCTAATATCCCTACTCAACACCAACCTGCTATACCCCTCCTTTCCTACCCCTCTCCCCGTTCCCTTTACCACCTCAAAGATCCCCTGACAACCCTTCTCAACATCGTTCGGCGCCTTGAACTCTCCAGGTGTCCTAAAAACATCCACCATCTTCTCCACAACCGTGCCCTTGTAGTTCACACTCGGATCCTTCCCCGTCATCGTCACCGCATTCATCATGTTCGTCGTAAAAGCAGCCGGTTGGACAATCAAAACTCTGATTCCAAACGGCGCGAGCTCTTTCCCACCAACCCACTTTTCGAACTCACCTAAAGTCCTCCAACGCCCCCAAAATCGATATGCCAGCATTATTAACCAAAACACCAATTCGCCCCCAATTCTTAGTCCCCTCATCCACGATTTTTTGCATATGTTCTTTGCCGGAGGTTAGATCTAGAGGAAGCCATATTCCGCCTAGCATTTCGACTTTCTTGACAAGGGATGTGGATTTAGAAGGTGTTCGGGAGGTGGCGATTACGTGGTGGCCTGCCTTGAGGACTAGGAGGGTCAGGGACTTGCCGAATCCGGCGGAGCAGCCTGTTATGAGCCAGACGAGGGGTTTCTGGATGTCACTTTGAGGGTCAATGTGCCAGTAGGTTAAGGGGTATGGGATTGGAGGGAATATTTATGGTGCGGGAAGAAAAGGGAGCGGGAACGGAGAATCGGAAATAGGGGGGAGGTCCGAGTTGGGGTTTGCATGCCGTGCAGAAGTTGCTTTCGGAAGGTCGGGAATAGCTGTGGTGACTGCAGGTCTACCAACGGGATCTGCGGGCCGTGTGGTGGCGTTTGATTTTGTGTTGAACAAAGCCACTTCTCTATAGAGGTGTATGACTTTACTACCGTTCTCAAAACGTGTTAAAATTCAGGTGTGATAATAATCATAATTTGGGAACGGAGTTAAGGTGACGGCGAGTTTGTTGACGTCAAACTTGCAGGTCTTCCTTGAGGTCGGCCGCCACTAACAGTCGCTGAGCGCTCAATAGCTCGCTAAACTCAGGGGTTGTCGCTTAACTTTTAGGGGGTGGGGCCACTCAACCAACGTGATAACTTTGAGTAGCGCTATAAAATCAGATGCTTTTTCGCAAAACCAATATTTGGAGGCCTTCCCGTGTCGTGCGCACACATTTTCTGATGTGGACGCTATCGTTGTTGGAGATTCCAGTACATCAGAGAAGTGGCAACAAGAACAGCGGCAGCTGGCCACAACTTGTTGGAACAACCCGCAAAGAAAGGACAGGGAGCTTTGCACTTCCTCTTCAGCTACTCAAACATGGATGCTGGCCCCCATTTCCTCGAATCTCTTACTCTCAGACTAACGGTATTCAAACGAACTCAGACGTAACACTCGTCGAACAGTCGAACTCTAAATCTCGGGCGGGAAACGAAACGGGTCACTTGAGACTGTGATTATTTCGCCGGAAAGCATTCAACGCTGGGAGAGAGCACAAGAGCAATTAATTTATTCCCTGAAATGCATCGTGTCCAATAAACATTCTGCACAAAGAGAGGAGGTGCATATCACGTGTTTCACGTGCCTATGATCAACCTCCTATCGTACCTCTAACCTTCTTATTCGCTATATGGCAGTTGAGTCGTTAATTATTTCTCTGTACTAAACAGCGCCGAACGATACGGTTTTGAGTAATGCGGTATAGAATTTATGCGATCAAGAACATAAAGAAGAGCAGTGTGGGAAATGAGTAGAGTAGAGTAGAGTAGTGGGCCCTACTCATATTCTACTCAACTATATTTCTCACTACTCATACTCTACTCAATACTCAACTCAACTACTCTAGAGTATTTTTAGAGTAGTTGAGTAGTGTGCACGTGATCTGTGCACATGACATATCGCGCTAGCCTAATTTAGTAAGGCTCCGGGGTAGCCCGAGTCTAGCGCCACTGCACTACCTAAGGTAATCAAGTAGTAGCAAGGCTTGGTAAGCAAGGTAGAACTTTAATATATTCTTAGTCTTCCTTAGCTATTAAGGGTAAACTCTTCTCTCAAAGTACTCTTATTATTTAAATTATATAATAGACTTAATAAGAGTACTATTAAGATAATATCTTACTTAAAAAGCTAGGAGTTATTTAAAGACGAATTAGAAGAAGTAAAAGGAGAAGAAAAAAAGCTAGAAAAGAAAGATTTCGAGGAGGTAAATCTGGTTTTTATAGAAGAAAAGTAGTATTTAAGTAGCCTTATATAAGCTCTAGCTTAAATTGTATAGTGCTACTTAATATATACCTTATTTATTTGTTAATAATTAAATAAATATTAATTTATTACATTTACGTGACTTGCACGTGACTACTCTTGAGTTACTCTAGAGTAGTACTCTACTCTACTCTACTCAAGTACAATATTACGCTACTCAAACTCTACTCTACTCTACTCAAGACTACTCTAGAGTAGCTTGAGTAGCTTGAGTAGTTTTTGCCCACACTGAAGAAGAGATGTTAGCCTTCGTGGTTCATTTGCGTTTTCCTCCAAGATAATCTCATCCGAGATCGGGATCTCATTTTCTTTCTAGAATTCTCACGTTAGTTCCGTCAACACTGCCTTACCAGGACAATACAGTGGTCGCTTTTCTGAAGGACATAAGATCCATCCTTTGCAATAATGCCACTGAATGTACGCCGAGAGTATCGTTCGGCTCCACTCCCCTTATCTTACTCTGTATTGCAGAGTTGACCTCTCACCGTCTGCTCACACAATCGTCACCGGCTTGAGAAGGGCCGGCTGGGCACCTTACTTGCCGCTAAAACATCGAAACAAGTCGACTTATGCATAGCATTGTGGATATTCTTAATCGCGTTTTGGCTGTGTCGCACAATTGTCGGTGGATTCGCTTGGCATCAGTACACGAATTTTCAGCCAACAACCAGCACAGAGCATGATCCGTTCACTGCTGATCCCACAAAACGATCTCCAGATAAGTGCCCTTGCCAAGATATAAGATGCTTAACTTGGCTCTCGGGAGTCTCGCCTCTGTTCCAATGGCATGGCTGCTGATAGCTGTAAGCAATCTTATTGACCAGTTTGAGTAGTAGTTCGAAAGCCCGTACTCTGCAACCATCCTCACACCGGGATTTTTTTTAATGATCATCTTGCGAGCTTTGTGCTCTCTAATATTTGGTGTCTTTACTAAGGTTTGGTATGGGAGCCCCTGTGGTTTGTTATCTTTGACGGGATGGCGGGAATGAGATTTCTTTTCTAGGAATTGGTCACTCTCATGTTGTGTATAAACTCGCCCTTCTCTTGTACCCCTCAGATGAACTTGCGAAAGCTAGCACTACAGCAGCAATGTCTGGGACACGACCAGAACGCAAGCCGGCACGCGATGTGACCATGGATTCGCAGATGTCAGCGACGACTACATCGTTGGAGAAGACGATGTCGGGAACTGAAAGTCTCGTCAGGTACGAGACTCGGGATTCAGAGCGAGCCGCCGAACCGTTGGTTGCGAATATGGAGACTATTGCCTTGAAGGCACTTCATGTCGACGATGATTCTTCATTGAATCCTTGGACGTTCAGAATGCTCTTCCTAGGTACCGAAGGCTACTGTTGAAGTCCTACCAGAGTTCAACTGATTGTGCTACTAGGTTTTGGCCTTTCTGGATTTAAAGACACCGCAGGAACGGTGCTAGGTGGTTAAGAGGCCGCTGAGAGGCGTGCTTAGTCCTCCTCGGAGGGCGACATTGTCAAATTGTTCGGGGACGTCCTGTTACTCCTGCACTACCGCAGCTTATCCGAAAGGGAGGCGCGCACCGGGTTAGCGACCCTGGGGATGGTAATAACGTGCAGGTAGGGATAATCCGCAGTCACACCCTACGGGCAATAGCCTACGGGGGTGGTTCACAGACTCGACGGCAGTGGGCTCTCAGAGAGCTTAAGATAGAGTCGGACCCCCGAGAGATCGGGCGGTGGGAGTAGTTTACGGGCTTAATTACCTTAGCCACGATATTCCTGTTCAAACCACAAAGTGTATCTGTGTCTGTTATCTTCTTAACAGTTATCAGCTATGTCATTGGCAATGCAATGTCCCTTGGTCTCCCAAGACATGGGCTCATCGGTCGATGGTTCAACCCACACATCTTCAACTCGAAGGAACACTTGGCAATTGTAATCATGTCTTCGTCTGCATCCTCGGCAGCATATGCCACAGAGGTTTTGGCCACGCAGAAGCTATACTATAACATCGTTTCTAACGCAGTTGTTGCGATTTTGCTTCTCCTGTCGTCGCAGTTGCTTGGATATGGTATGGCCGGAGTGCTTCGCAAGAGTTTGGTATACCCTACAAAGATGTTGTGGCCCGGCATTTTACCCCTAAGTTCTCTTATCGAGACCCTGCACCGAGACAAGAGTGAGATGAGGAAGAAATTCAACTTCTTCTGGATCGTCTTTGGTGTTGTCGCTGTTTGGGAACTATTTCCTCAGTATGTCATGCCAGTTTTGACCGGTGTGAGCTTCTTCTGTCTAGCAAAACGAGAAAGCTTAGTCTTCACAAACATCTTTGGTGGATCCAGTGGAAATGAGGGGCTCGGGTTATTGGCCTTCAGCTTTGATTGGCAATACGTGACTACATCGGCATTCTTCACCCCTCTGATCACACTCACGAACGCCTTTGTTGGATTTGTCCTGTGCACCGGAATGTACATTTGGATGTACTATGGCAACCTCTGGAATGCCTTGGACTTTCCATTCTTGAGCCAAGCGCTCTTCTCCCAGGCCTCCAACGCGACGCAGTTCGTCGTCTTCAACCAGAGCGCCATCCTGGATGCCAACAATGAGCTTGACCCATCAACACTTGACGCGACCGGACTTCCATTCTTTGCTACAACTAACGCATCGAACCTTCTGACCACCAATCTCGGTATCACTGCAACGATCATTCACATTCTCCTGTGGAACGGCGACATCGTTAGCAAGACGTTCAAGCTGCCAAAGTGGTCCTCCGCAAAGAACTTTCGGCCGAAGATGAGATTTTGGGAGAAGAATCCTCAAAGCCTCGGAATGGAGAGACTTGACGACGAGAAAGAAGAGTTGGACCCCCATTACAAACAAATGCTCGCATACAAAGAAGTCCCATCCTGGTGGTACCTCCTCATCTTGGGCCTGTCAATGGTCGCCGCTTTGTTCTGTATCTACAACTTGAAGTCCACCTTACCCTGGTGGGGATTCTTGGTTGCCTGCGCTCTTTCATTCGGCAGTACTTTGTTCTTCGGTGCCCTGACTGGACTCATCGGTTTTGGCGTGCCCATCACTGGGCTAGTTCAGCTCATCGGTGGCTATCTTCATCCTGGCAAGCCGGTCGCTAACATGTACTTTGTCCTCTTCGGAGCCAATGCTCAGTCTCAAGCTCTGTTCTTGGTCGAAAATCTGAAGCTTGGTCAATACGGCAAGCTTAGTCCAAGATGTACTTTCACGGTCCAAATCATGGGAACAGTGTTCGGCGCCATCATCAACTACATTCTGATGAGTTCTATTACAACCAATCAGCGCGAAATTCTTCTCTCGATCCAAGGAACCAACATCTGGTCTGGGCAAGTTATCCAATCATTCAACTCAAACGTAAGTCACACGTTTTCAACCACGCTTCGCTCCTTTCCTCCATGATAACTAACAATTCTAAGGCAATCGCTTTCGGCGCCTATCAAGCTACCTCTTCAGCATCGGCCGTCAATACCAATGGATCGTTCTCGCCCTTCCCATCGGCTTCTTCCTCCCGCTCCCTTTTTACTTCGCCCACCGTGCCTTCCCAAAAGTCGGCTTCAACTACGTCGTCACGCCCGTCATCTCCTGGTATCTCGGTTACCTCTCAGTAGGCATCAACTCCTCCGTCATGGTCGCGTTCGGTCTCGGCTTCTACGTGCAGTTCTACGTCCGTAGACGCTACCCTGAATGGTTCTTGAAGTATAATTATATTTTGAGTGCGGCCATCAGTGGAGGAACGGAGCTGTTGGTATTTGTTACGACTTTTGCAGTGCAGGGTGCAAGTGGAAAGGCGGTTCCATTCCCTCCGTATTGGGGGAATAATTTTCAGAAGGGGAACTTTGATTATTGCGCTTCAAACCATGCATTGGGTTGAGGGTGTAAATTGGGGATTTTGGAGGTGGTGGAGTGCAGGTGTTGTGTTGTGGAGGTGTTGCATGACGGAATTGTTCCCATCGTATTTGTACAGTACATTATATACTGCCAAGTGTCACTACCGATCTAACGTGTCATGCCACATTGTCTCCCTGATTCAGGCGACTTTTGCCATGAGGTTATTCCCAATTTCATATCTTCCTGATCGGGCCCACTACAAATGGGTTGGAAAGCGATTGCTGAGTTGCACGTGACCAACACCCCTATTCGCTCGCTTAACTCGAACTCCGGGGATGTCTGAGGGGTTCATGTCCACTGCAAGATTAGCACATCAGGCTCCGAAGCCCCCTTGCACTTTCAATCGTCCGCTGGGAATAAACGGATTTAGTAGTCTGCCTTGCAGCCTAAGTGGAATAAATTGGTCTGAATTCGAGGAGATCATTTAAATCCACAGATAACGATTGGTTGAGGAAACGTTGCACTGCAAAGTGAGGCTGGATGAAATGCTGCGTCCCGGAAAGAGCGGGTACAGAATTCAGAATCCAATAGAAGCAGGCCGCTGGTGCTACAGGATTGCCCTGCAAAATGCCACAAACGCTCACCGAAAACTCGAGATAGTAGTGGTCCACGTCATTCTGGGCGCAGCTGTGCATCATTATGGCACCGTTGAAAGTACGCACATACGCTTGAATTACACTTGACACATTTTATTTTCCCCCAAACTTTTCGATGAATCTTGCTTCACTACGGCCTCAATATTACGGAGCATGCTTCTTTCTTATTCAGTATAGTTGGCCATGCTGGTCTCCTCATCCCGAATGTACATCAGAAATACCAGGACAGCGGATGGACCAGCTGCAATGCACAAGCTCAGAATTTTGAAGCCTAACGACAGACCCTCTCCAACACCAAGCGGTGCCCGCCGTGATTCGAGATAAAGGCTGAGTGCCCAAAAGTTACTGGTGAATGAGCCGCAATACATGTCATACTGGAGGAAATTCAACACTGCGAGTTCCATGCTTTTCAATGGTGAATTTGTCAGGAGGGGAGGCGGGCGGTACACGTTCTGGAGCGTGATTGATTCCTGGGCCCATTGGGAAAACAGCCTTGGAAAAAGTGCACGTTGTGCGATAACGGCAAGGGTTGCAATGTGTGTTATTGCTGCAGCTCCAAGGGCGAATAGGTATGCACGGTTTCGTACCCGTGAGAGATGTCGAGTATTTGCTTTTCTCTTGTTTGCCGCCTCAGCCTGCTCAACCCGACCCGTTCTCAGTGCCCGCAGCAGCCACTGGAGCAGAAGGATCCAAAGAGGATGGCCTTGCCACACTGCGCCTAGCCATTGATGGAGCAAATTGTTGTCGAGAGGAATACACATAAGGACTGTCGGAACACCGTAGCCAACGATGATGGATAGCGGAAGATCCTCCAGCTTCTCAACGTTTCGATGATCTACAAACTTTGACGTGGTCATCTTATCTGCGGTAGCGGTCGAAGATATGAAGAGGTGAGCCAGACAGTATAGAGGCATTCCACACCCATAAGTGACGGTTTGCATAAGAAGTAGCCACCACACCGACCTGGGTGATGTCAGCTAACTGGGACCAACCTCATTCTGAATGGCTGCGGTATCACTTGCATTGGAACGATCCGCTTCTTGATACCCTCTCTCAAGCTTTCCATTATGATAATCGTCATAACCGAGGCCCACTGGCCCGTGAACTGAAACGCAAAGAGTGATAGTTGCGGTGTAGAGCCATCTGTGATATTGGCGAACAGAACAGTGCTGAAGGTAAGTAGCTGATCCAAGGGACGAATGAACGTGTATGTCGTTAAGATTGGATTACTGGATCCTGGTAGTACATGAGGCCCATCGTTCCACATTTGCATCAACGCTTCTGAGTAGCCATTCCGCAAAAGGGGACCCCATATTGTATTAAGGTTGAAGGCAAAATTTGCGACCAGAAACAACGCAGTAAAACATTGAAATTTTGATACAGACGATGGCAGAGAGGCCATCGTGTCAGGTAGTGTTGTGTTCGAGTGTGAAGAAATCGAGGTACAGCTGAGGTTACTACGTGACAAGAAAACCCGTTTGCGTCGGTTATCGATGCGCACCGGAGAAGGTACTGTATTCGCTTGCTTAGGTAATCAAGCTAATTTGTAAATGACTTTTCCATTTTATCGGCTTCGAATATTCTGTAAGTTACATTATTTCGTTATTTTGGACTGGGAATCAATGCCAACCTGGAATGCAACACCCATCATTTCCTACAGTACTGTCGCCGGCCACCTGCAAGATTAAGGGCCAGGGTTTCGTATCGGCTGCGCCACCGCCCAGAAACGCCTCTGGGTCTGGCGATTGGTCTCTCCGAAATTTGCATTGTGAGTCAATCAAGGCGTACTCTGAGCTGCTTGGCATCGCGTCATTGTTGGCTAGCTTCCGAGGTGAGGCATCAAATCACACCGACGAACGTTGGAAGGTTTTGCTTTTTCTCCCACGGCCGTGGCGCCATGGATATCCGTTGTGCTGCGGCAGCGCCCTCCCTTCCGTGATCAAATATACCGCAAATTGCAGCAAATCAGAAGTCTTCAATCAGGAATTAGAGATTATGATATGCTTAAAAAAAAGTCGTTTAGACGGGCACGGGCCGTGGCGGGCGCTGCCGCAGCGCAACGGATATTCCTGCTGAAGTGCTCCAAGTCGTTCACCGAAACCTGGAGTCTCTGTTGGCGTGGCGCGGAACGTGTCAGTCAAGGGAGCTGAAGCGGGATGAGAAAACAAATTTACTGGCTATCATTCATACGTCCTTAGTGGATAGGCAAAGTCCTAGCTATGGGACAACTACCAGGATGTGTTCATTTCCATGGGTGTATACTGGTGGACACAGTAAGCTGCACTTCGATGGGTTGATCAGTGAGGCTTTCAGGAAATTCAGCCGCCACCATCTTTTGATCGTGCACTCCAGGAATCTTTAAGAGAGCTGTGTGGAAACAGAATTCAATGGGCAACCGTCCTGATTTATCATGCAAATCACCGACTCCAACGCCACAGCACCCGTCAAATATGGCTGGGTGGACCAGCCCAGCCAGAGAGGCACCTTTGATATCATATGGGCTTGTCTTCTTGTCCTTATTTCCAGCACCTGGACCGTGGTGCACATCAATGTACCAGGAAATGATGAATCGTTCTGGAATATACAAGTTCGGAGGTTTCGATGGGCTTTCTATGCTCTCTTGGCGCCTGAAATGCTCGTTATTGTTTCAGGACTCCAATACTTGTCGGCAAAAGAAGGCCGGGAGATTATGAACGGTATCGGCATCACACACTGGACCATCGTTCATGGCCATTTTGCAGATTCCGGCGGCTTCCTTCTATGCCCGCCTGATGTCCCACCGTTTCCAGTCAACAATCGAGGGCTTCACTATTTAGTAAAGAAGAAATATCTAGAAGCGCCAGCCATTTCACGAAATGAGATTCGAGACCGAAGCAAAGCCGATGTCTTCGTCAAGCTATTCGCTTGCATCCAGGGGTTCTACATGATTGTGCAATGTATTGCTCGCCGAATACAAAACCTCGAGATCAGCTGCCTTGAACTGTCTACAGTTGCTTTTGCTGTGTGTACAGCGGTCAGCTATAGCCTGTGGATGAACAAGCCTCTGAGTGTCGAGGTAGCCGTGCCGATTGAGATGACTATTACTATGGCTCAAGTTCTTTCGGAAGCTGGCCCAGCTGCATCGGTGCTCTATGAAGACACGCCGATGGATTTTGTTGAACAACCAGGGTGGAGAGCATGGCGCCGAAGGCGTCGATTCGCTCATGCCAGTGGACTTTCTAAGCGCCCTCTAGAGAGGTTTCCAAACGACTACGGCTTCGAACCTGCTAGTGTCAAGCCTCCTTTGTTGATGTCATTGGTAATGTCGTTATATGGAGCTATTCATATACTTGGTTGGAACTTCTCGTTTCCAACAAGAATAGACATGCAAATATGGCGAATTGCTAGTATTACGTCATTCGTTAATCTGTTCTTCTCGGGCTTGGTGGAGGCGCTTACATTGAAGCCATGGTTCAACTTCGATATGACTGTACTTGGTGTCTGGGAGCATAAGAGCAGCAAAAGAACGTTTTGGAGACGGTGGGCTATGGACGGTCCTGCAACCCTAGCTGCCATGGTATATTTTGCTGCAAGACTAATGCTCATTGGAGAAATGTTTGCAAGTCTCAGGTTGATGGACAGTACCGCTTATGAGACCGTTAACTGGACGAACTTCATACCTCATTGATTAGGGAAGAAAGAATGGTTACGATTAACTACTGCGACTTAGTACTTGGATAATTTCAAACTCAATTGCTCAATTCCACAGCCTAATTATCCTCAGCTTTTGAACAAGGATACACCTGAATCCAGAGTGTAACAACTCGTGAGACTATATTCCAGAAACAGACGGTGACTTACCATCGTTCGACGAGCCAGCTCAGATTTCGCGCATGGGTATCTACACAGTGTACCAGAGCTCCGAGGATACCTACAGCACCTCGCAGCGCCTGCTCTCGACACAAGTGAAAGCTGCCTCGGTCTGAACGTATCCTTGGATGATGGTGCGGGCGGCGACCAGGGCACTCGAGGTATGCGCGTCAGCCCCACATTACCACATGTAAATACAGTAGCAGAAGCAGTCTCCCGACTACACGCCAAGTGCCAATGATTTTTGATGACAAGTCAGATTCTCCCAACCCCGAACCCGCTGCTTTATCCTTCTTGGTCGATGGGGGAGAGCATACAGGATGACGACTACGACAATGTTGAGGACGGCAAGCAGACGCAGCAAGACGCGAAAGAAGATGCCCGACAATTTCAGCGACGACGAGTTTAACAACAAATCCGAAGCCGGACGAGGGTGGTGGGAGGCCAACTCCTGCTATAAGTCAGAAAAAGTAAATATTAGGACAGCCTAAATTGAAGGTCCAGGTGTCTTATAATCATAGTCATAGTCATACTCCAGGTTTTCAGCATCTTATGCCTCTGCAAAAGACGCTACAGCAAAGTGGCTTTGATTTGACGAAGGCTTGCAGGTTTGGCGAATGAAAGTGCGGCGAGGCTAGCACACGGAGACCCCGCAGAAATATCACGAGCCGAACCGATGATAAGGCGATTTGTGGATTACAACAGGCTGCGCCTCCTTTGCACGGTCAACCGTGACGTACGCGGGCTACTCGGTGGGTGATTTGAACTTACATATGAACAGTCGACCACGATAGACTCCGCAGACTTAGCCAGTAACCAACTCATGAGACCACCCTCGATAGATACTCCTTACCTCTTTGCTGCAATTCTACATTGTTCTCTAGGATCTCAAAGGACTCGATATTTTGTTATAACTTATAAACTATGGGTTTCGTGCGGTATTTGGAGTCAAGGCCACGGAAATTACCAAATGACTGTTACGAACCTTACGAACCTTACGACTCTTACGAATCTTACGAATCTTCCGATGAAGAAAGTTGCCTGCCTACTGAAAACTGGAGTGGCGAGGGCGCACGTCTCTTTCCTTACCCTCCAAGCCAACTTATTCCACAGTCTCAAAGCAGTACGTCAACTCAGCAGGTAGGCAACCAGGGAACAGGTTCACGCGAGGACGCAACCCAGATTCATGGTTCTGCAAATCACCTGGGTGGTTTTGAATGTCGCCCAAAAGGAATCAATCATCAATTCGACAGTCGAAGCCGAAACGTGGTGGACGAACCCTTGGTCATCGTCCATATAGGTAGCGAAGAGTTAGAATTCAGCAACCGTGTTGATTTGCTTCAGTATTTCTGGGGCCATGGACCGGAAAGCAATTGCATGGTTTGCGGTGAGCCGTTTGACGACCAAAAGGGACCTCCACTTCGAACGGTCTCGCTTGAAGAAGTTGGGATCTTCCGAGGGCTACCGACAACGGTCACTCACGCTATCCGCGTCTATAATCGACATCTGTGCTGCGTCGAGAAATTTGCGGTCAACTTTCTTGCCGTCTCGCACGTTTGGGATTCGTCTATTGCCAAGGCACATTGTGAGCGGTTGGAACTTCAAGAAGCAGCGGCATGCCTTTATGAAGTCATCAGTCGAATGCTACCGTCAGCTACAGCGAAGTTCAGTCACCTGTACAAACCGGTAGAACTGTGGCACGACTACTTCAGCATCCCTCAGTGGAATTACAACGTCCAACAACGCCTTCTAGTCTCTCTTCCGGATATTTTTGGAATCGCTCCAATGTGCATTGTGCACCTCGATGACGTTTCCAGTAGCTGCTTCAGGAGAAAAGTAGCTGATCTTGGATCTCCTGCACAAGCCCAAAGATTCGAAGAGCTTGCCACTTTCTTTCGTGCTCGGTGGTTTCAACGCATGTGGGTGTCGCTGGAGTACGCCAAGTGCAATCGCGCGTGCATTTATACGATGGAAGGCGACATAATCCATGGAGATGGCCAATTCTTGCAAGATTCCTTCTCATCTTACTTAGAAGGCTTCCAGCAAGAGATCCGGAGTATGATTTCGAGCGTGGATGGCTATATCTTCCAAAGTCTGTTCAAACGACTTCCTATGCCCGTTATCGGGTTGTTCGCCGATATGCGACGCAACCTCAAGACGCCTCAGCCTATACTATCTTTCGGCGAAGCCATAGATTTCATCGCAGCAAGAGAATGCAGGGATTACGGTGATAGATTCGTGGCAATGTGCGGTTTTCTGCGCCTTGTCAGCCACGCGGAAATCCCTAGTGGGTTTTCGAAGAACCCAACCAACGCATGTCTCTGGCTGGCTCGCCGGTCCCTAGAACATGGAGACTATTCGCCACTTCTCGTTCTTGGCGATCGATATGAACAAGAGGTTGCAGGAGCCAATTGGCTTATAGGCCATCGCAATATGAGTTTCGGCATGTGGGGGTTGGGCTCCCTAACCTCCCAGCCGGAACGCCAAATCATAGTTCAAGACGATCGAATATCACTAGATGTGGATTATATCGGCTCTCTGGACAGTCTCTATCGAATCCCACGTACAGACGATACTACTATCTTCAGCCAGATTGTGTCCTTCATACTTTCCGATCCTCTGTATCGATCTGCGGCTCTCTTTGTGGCTGCTCTCGGAAGGATCTATGCTGTCCCGCCTGTCTTGCACTCCCCTGGGATGCCTCTCGAATTGGTCGATTACATCCGTATACAACCTGATTTTGTCGAACGATTAGAAATGCTTCTTGACGAATACGTGCTTGCTCGCAGCAACAATCAAAGCGTCATCTTTCAAAGCGCGCAGTGTCAAAGGATTAGTGTGGCATTAATTGTTCTATTAAGGTTGTCCCAGCCTTTCCACGGAAGTCTTCGAAGTTATTCCCGCCTAACCCAGCTTCCGCTCCATACACGCCTTTCTCCAGGTTACGAAGATGCCGTTGCTTTCGTTCGCTGTTGTGGTTGTAATCAGCGGTTTCCTTACTGCTTCTCGCTTCTCGGGAGGAAATTGCGGGACCCAAAATTGTACCGAATCCCAGGGTTAGCATATACACTGAGTAGCCCGAATGGAATAGGTCTGGTGATTTCTGAGAAGCGGATTGTTGGGAGAATGGTTTCTGGTAGTCCGGCTTGCAGCTGCAGGACCAGAGAGGTAGTAGAGCTCAAGTGAACGGTTTGTGTACAACCATTGTTGTGCAGCTCGTTCCAGAAATTTTGAATCTCCCACCCGAATTAAAACGGAGAATTTGGCTCGAAAACCGCCCGCGAAGGCTCGTTGCAGTAGGCGCTGAACCTGTCGAAGAAGTGGGTTTTCGTTATAGTGAATGGAGCAGATTTGTATTTGAAGTCGAGAGGGGACAAAAGAGCTTCTCTGATGGAATTTGGCAGTTACTTGAGCCAGCTTTGATGAAGTATTATGATGTTATTTTTCTGTCTACAACCAAAGTGCCTGGAGAGAATCTAGTCAGTTGGTATCTTGACCGGGTTCCTTCAAGTTTTCTACGAAAGTTATGGTGATTCGATGGATTATGGATTGAGAGAGCCGCAGAGCGGAAAGCTGTTGGGGAAATTTATAGCTCAGTGCTCGGAAGAGAAGAGACGTTCGCTATTCTTCTAGTGTATCAAAACATTGGGTGTAAATACTGCAATCGGATCACGGGGAAAGGTTCTTTAAGCAATGTGACTAGAAAACTATTCGACGTGTTTAGCAAGGTTAGTAGTAAGCAAACTTTCATAATTATCAAACGTTGCGGGGGAACGCCTTCCTTGAATAATGATAAAACCATGAAATCCAAAACTGAGTAGACTCTGGTGTGAGAGTTTGAGTCAAGGTGTGTATTCAACTCTAGATACAAGACGCAGTGCAAAGAGACAACGGCAGGATGACGCGAAAGTTGTCCTTAAAAGGTGGTTACATTTATCACAGCTTGCTATTCAAATGTCCTTCGAAAGATAGTAATCTTACATTCAAATTCTCATCCTTCAGCCAGAGATTTTGGAATTTACGAACTTTTGCGGGACATTTTAATATATGTAGGTACTTTTACGAAGAGAGAGTTTGGCGTGGACTGCTCTATGCTCTAGCCTTGATTAGGTCTGCCGTCTATTTGTAATCTTTGATTAGTAGGAGTTCCGCGATTTTAATGAAGGAAAGGGGTGGATTTTACCTTTTCCGTAATAGCATACATAGTCCCCTGAAGCGTGGCCCCAACAATTCAAGGTATCGCACTCACATCAACAATACTGGGCCGCCGGATCCCATAAACCATCAACTCCTTATCCACAACGCCACCCAACTCAAGCGGCATCTTAGCACAAGTCCCCACCGGATGGTACTGCGTCGGCGTAATCGTATCCCTTATATATTTTGCTAGGTCCGAATCAGTCGTAATATTCGTCCCCCACGCATGTTCCAGACAGCGGGTCTGTCGAAGGTGTAGCTTCCCAGATAGCTTTAGCACTGCCAAGATGATAGAATGTCTAAGCCTCCAAAGACAAGCTTTGTGGGGAGACAGCAACGAGCGTCCTCACTGGGCCATGTCGGGCCAGCTCCGATGGGGCAGCACACCAATTGAATCTCCGTGCATGGCGATGCACATATGCATCAACTTCTAGAATGCAACCAGAAGCCTGAAAAAAAAACTCTAGAGATTAATAATCTAGTGGCAATGGTTGCGAGGGACGCGTCCACGATCCACTTAATCCCGCGGAATTTCATATCAGTTGAATTATTGGAATCGTATCCTCGTTCTGTGCCAATTACTTGAACCAAGCTGCCAAATGTTGCGCAGCATACTGTTTGGAGGTGCTCATACTTGGATACCCCTGTCCGCCTGTTGGGGAGTTACGAAGAGAGTTCTGTCATTGACGTGCAAAGCTTGAGGAATTTGTTTCATCTGAGTGAAGACGAGAAAACATCAGATCGGAAGATCTTGCGGGATGTGAAAATCAAATCGCTTCCTGTGGACCGCGGTTAAGTGAACATTCAAGCAAGCGGAGGCTTCTTGCTCGTGTTATTGTTTTGGGCCTTGTTGAACTGCGTGCCACTTGGCAAATTGCACGGGATGTGGAATCTGAATTCTTGTTTTGGCTTATGTACCAAGCAGAGACGACATATCCCTTCATTGAAAGCCCTTTCCCTGCTTCGGGAAGCCCACCGAAAGGTAAAAGAAATAAATTTCTGCTGTTTAGTGACTCCAGCCGTCTCTTTAATTCTGTCAATATTCCCATCCTCTGAACCAGCCAGAGCACGTGCTGTCCAACTTCAAGTCCCAGAGCCATCAAGGTAAGGGTTTCCCGAGTATGGGCCAGGAAAACTGAGTTGAAGTAGCTCGTCCATCTTCTCTGTTGATTGCAGATGTCCAGTCGGCTCGGAGTTTGTGAACATGCACGGGTTGAGATACTGATCCGAGGGCTCGAAAGGAGGGGGATTGACGTGCTGGAAATACCCCTGCGACTGCTGGGACATAGGAGAGGTCAATTGCTCACATACGTTGCAATTGCCTATACAGTCGATAAGCCCACATTTCGATCCATAACCAGAATCTATGGATGATGCCTCGGATGGTTTGTGTCTGAGCACCTGGGATCCATCGAAAGAGCTCGGCGTTTCCGAAGGCTCTAACGAGAGCTCTTTGATGCAGATGACAAGTTCGGAGATCACCATATTCTTCATCCGCTCTCTGGACTCTAGGTCGGGTATCATATCGCCCAATTGGGTTTCTAGTCTTCGCTCAAGTAGGCGAGGCAAGTCGTTCTCGCAGATATGGATGAGGTTATGCTTTTCTTGAGAGGGTGTGGGCGGCTGGTCAAACCCCTGCCGATCTAGTGTGAAAAGAGGAATGTGTGAGTATCATGGGCAGCAATTATGGCACGGGAGAAGGACATACATGCTCCGGTGGTGGGGCGAAGGTCGTTCGGGAACAGTATCTGATAGATTTTGTACCACTTCTCCTCTTCAGAAACATTCGTTTCGCGTTTCCCTCTCTCTGCCAATTGTGCTACCATATCAGGCGTCATGGATCTCGGTGCGGGCAGATCGAGGACGGGGCATTCGGGGCCCACCTCATTTCTGAGATTCAGATGCACATCTAGGTCAAGTTGCTTCTTGAACGCTAACCCGCATCTGGCGCAGGTAATCTTTGGGGAATGGGTTCTTCTCAGATGTTCTCTGACGCGATGTATTAGAATAGAGTCCATTGACAGCGAGAACAGAGAGATCCACTTACTTGAGGCGGGCAATATCTGCAAATCCTTGTCCAGCTGCACAGAGAGTATATTTTTGCCCGTGCTCTTCGCTCGTCTTGAAATATGCGGGGTCATGGAAGTAAAATGGGCATACAAATCGCCTGTTCGTCCCATTGACTGTCTTTGCCTTTTTGTATTGACCCGGGTCATCCTCTTCTCCTTCACCATCGCCCCCCTCTGAGACATGTTTGCGATGTCTGCCACCACCATTCGGCGGCGATTGACGAGTTCCACGCGATCCAGATTCCGAGGAGTTTCCGCCTGCATTCTTCTGGGTGGTTGAGCCTGGAGATGAATTTGCAGGGCAGGCTCTGAAATTCGCTTGCGATCCAGGATCGAATTGGTCTTCCAGTGTTCCCAAATGATTACCAATCGCATAGACTTCACATAGCCCTTCGACGTCTAGGTTGATGAGAAGATTATGAGCATCTTCTTCGATCCAGGAGCCTGTGCCAAAAATGGCGTGAGCCATGGAATCGAAACCAAGACTCGATACTGTATCGGATTTAGACTGCAATTCCGTGGAGGGCAATTCGATGACTGGGGTCGAAACTTGAATGGTGGTTGTCGATTGAAGGTCAGGCCCGCCTAGCCTGACCATGATTTTTTCCTCTCCGGACTTACTGGCTTTCTCAAAACCGAAGCCGGACGGTGCTCCGTCTCTGATCTGGTCGAGCAAATACTTCTGTTCGTGATGAAGGTTGCCAGGCTCCAAATTGTAGTTAGCCGGTTTTTCGTCGCTGGTGTAGATTGCTGGAAGATCGATCAACACCGGGTCCACTGGACGGCATTTCATTGTGGCTTGAGAACGATCGAGTGGTAGCGGAAACTTTGGACAATTCGGCTTCTCTGTAGGCTCATTGTCAGAAGTTTCAGCCAAATCAAGTAATTTGGGCTTTCCCCCATCTGGGAGCTTCTCCGCGGTGATTCCCTCACTGTCAGAGCCATCGTCCAACAGCCCACCGGTCTCTTGAATGTGCATGCCGTATTGTTGGTGATACTCCGATGACGAGGCTGGGATGAGCATCGGAGGGGGCTCATTGCACAACATGTCCGGCCAAGTATCCAGGGTCTTGTCTTTCTGCCTTTGGAAAGTGTTTCGATTATCTTTAGGAGCCATTGCGTTATATTCATTGTTTCGCTTGTTCTGCGATTGCAACGGGGCGTGATTTCTCAAAATGGCTGTAGGATATGAAGGTACGGTATCGTCGACTGGAGGTGGATTCGGTAATACCCTGCCACGGCTGTCCGAAGCTTGGCGATCATATTCGGGTCCAGTGCAATAATGTCTGGCTACCTTATTTGATGCTGCTGGAAGATTGGTCTGCTCCGTGCTGTTCCACAGCGTGGAGGCATTTGGAGAGAATGTATAATTGCCCGATTCGTACTCTTCATCAGAGTCCACCAATGTCAAGCTTTGAAGCTTAAGCATCAAATCTACAGAATCGGGATGTCAGCAGGTTGCCTTTGTGAATGCCCAGGTACATGGGAAGGGGTCCTCTGGGCACGGGGGGTGCCTGGAGGATGGAAAGGATGGAAAAGGTGGGAGTTTGTCAAAAGAATTTCTAAGCTCACCGGTGTCTTGTCCTCTCCGTGGGGTTTCTGAGGGAATTCCACGGGCCGAGTGCTGGTAGTTATACAATCTAAATTGGCCATCTTCGCCAGCGCGTGGGTTGTAGTTGAAGACTTGCACTTCTTCTGGAATGTCACCAGTTTCAATGCGCCGCGTGTTTTTGGTCAACATTGAAACAGCACGGTCCTCCTATAAAGCATGTTTGGTTAGCGAGTGCACAAAGAAGTTGAGCGTTTCCACTTCCGGAGGGCAAGCCTCATTCAGGAAGTCACACGTACGAAACTTTCCGAGAATTCCACGAGATCGTGGCGGATACATGCATCCATATGTACAAATTCCTTTGTCTTAAAAAGGTTTGCCAGGTCCAAGTCTGTACTCGAGTCGAAATCCCGACGGCACCTTGCAGAACCGTTTTAACTGGAGTTTGTTAGCAGCATGTTGACCCGACGATCCGAACACGACAGCGATCAATTTAGATGGGGTTTTGAGCCCCAACCGGAGATTCGCATGTGGCAAATTGAACTTCAGAGCAACTGCGATGAAGGATCGCGGGGCCTGCCTGGGGTGCCTCCGGGTCAGCCCCGGTGGCTTGCATGAATACGCAGCCACCCCCACCCCAAAGGGCCACCCCGCACGTTCAGAGCATGTGCTTTGGGATGAAACGTCATTGATGCCCAAAGGTACCTTCATACTTTGCTGCTGATGAGGAAGTTTTCCTGGCTCCTGGTGCCCAAGCACGATCGCAACGGCATGCCGAATATCAAGGTGGCTGGGACGCTAAAATCAAGGGGGCTGGGAGTGCATTATCAAAGCCCGATTTTGTACTGCAATTGTTTCACACAGTCAGCAACGCTTGACCGCCATTTCAAGATTTACGAACAATAAAGAATAGAATAGACGTTGCCGACAAATAGCACATTGCGGCTCAAACAGCCTGCGGGAAAGCCTGGGATGCGCAGAAAATATGGGGCCACGGGTCGAGCTGGTGATTTGTTCAGCCCGCACGTCTTTGAATTGTCAGCAAGAAACGCCGAAGCTCTCGAGCAACGATGATCGAGAGCACTCCATCACAGTCCGGAAGGATCGTGACATGCTCTGGCATTTCGGTATGAGCTTATGAGCAACTGCGTAGCTCCCAAAATGCCCTTTCGTTTTTCGTCAAACGTGCGGACAGGGAGGAGGTTCAGACCTTAAATACCAAATGAAAATCCACCAAGCCAGTTGATCTTCTTGAGAGAGTCCACTTCATGGACAAACTTCAAAGTCATCTGAAGCGCACCATGTCTAAGAAGTTAGGAAAGTCTTCAAGGTATACACTTGCATTGAGCTGGGTCGTGGCAAATTCTGACAATCTATCCTCAGCAACAAATGTACCCTTGGGGCATCAGCGAAGTCGGGAGAGCAGCCCAAACCCAAGATGCTATTGCGCAGTGACCAAACGGCCTTCAGCATGTTAGGTCGTTTCATCTACTCAACATCAAGTCCTGGGGATAGATTGAATGGGGGAGGTATTTGCTCGGGGAATGGCCACGTGCTTAGCTTGAAGCAGCAATTGAACGTGTTGGAGCAGCAAATCCATGGAAGCAACAAGTAAACACGCAAGTAAGTCCAAACCAAAGCCAAGAACACGTAGATGCTAATCCATTTGAGATCTCAATACGAGGGCAGGACAGGTCCGACGGATTGCCGTCGAGAAGATGGGCGAGAAGCGGAGGCGGGAGGTTGGGTCCTTGTCCCGTTCTATCAGGGATCAGTCTTGAATGAGGGTTTCACTTGGAAACCCTGTTTCGGCAAGTTCCGAGTTCCACAAATAGAAGCATTGGAATTGAAATGAAACAAAAATCCAAACGATTGTGGCTGCCTAAACACTGATCTACGGCCACAAAAATCACGTAAAAATCAAGTCATCATCTGCCACAGCCTCAATCAGAATATTTTCCTTCCGAACCAGACCCAAACCAAGAAAAGCGTCAGAAATTCTCCATTAAGCAAAACAATAAGAAGGCCATTGCTCGCCAATATAGAAAATTATTAGTTACCATTCTTCGTCCTCAAAGCCCACACAAAAACGCCCATCACATGCTCAAACGGAGTGAAGCGAAATCCGCATCACAACACCCTCACCTGAGGAATGTCAATATGACACGGAGGTAGACGGACTGTCAGCGAGTACTGTATGAAAGCGGCATGACAGCTGTGTCACGAGAAATAGGATGCTTGAAGAAACTCACTTTATCACCTTACTGAGGCTTCAGAAGAACTTGAAAAGTTTCAAATGGACACCTAGTCGTGAACACGCGATAAGACCTGCCTGATGATCACTCAAACAAGGTCCTTTCCTAATAGTGAGTAGTTATAATCCTGATGCCGGCCGGCAAATGATGCGAAAGTCGGCTTTGTGGTCGATAGCCCTCTGTGTTGCTAAATACACTCCAAGTAACAATTCGGAAACCTTTCAGTCAAGGCTTGCAGCTTCCGACCTGCCCTCTTCATTCCCGGAGACACTACCTAGACCAGGCATCTCATCATCGGAGTCACTCCCTAGATCGGGCATCTCGTCATCGGTTATTTCGTATTCTTCCTCCTCGTCCTCCTCGTCCTCCATGTAGCTATCTTCCTCGTCCCGATGGAACATTCCCATTCCAAGTGCAATGGGGAAAGGTATGCCCCACTCCCTTTCGCTGTCATCGTCGCTGTCAAAATCGCCTCCAAAAAATGCTCGCGGGCTTGCCATGATATCATCATTGTCGGGGCATCTTCTCCAGCCATAAATCGGGCGGAATGGCACCTGCAATTCCCAATCCTCGAAGTCCTTAAGCGATAGAGCCGACAGGGAGGGGAGCTCAAACTTGGAATGTTCGAGATCTGGCGGCAATTTATCGAACAAACTCAGCTTGTGGTCTCCTCCGCAGCTAATTATCCGCGGTGACAAGTTGTCCACATGGAAGACGACAAGCATCTCCCGAAGTCCAGTAAGACTCTTCACTGCACGCTGCACGCCCTCGAAAGGGTCGAAATCATCGTCAGTGGGAGCATTGCCATAGTACGTGTCCAGGGCCAGGTATTTCAAGCCAGATATCTCCCGGTCCCTGAATGTGCTGAATAGATGCGCCATGTCCTCTTCCATACTACTGTCCATGTAGAGGGTATCGATGGAAAAGTTGAATCTTGTCTTCGCAGGGTGATATATCGAGCCAAAGCAGAGGGGATAGTTGTTGAGGAGGTGATTGCGGGATTCCTGGCAGACAACGAGGGCAGTCGGCGGACAAACATTTGATAAGAATCCGTCATCCGAATCGTAGCTTATTTCGACGGTTCGAGATTCGCAACTGGTTTCCCATATGAGGCAGCGCAGCTCGAATGGAAGATTGGGAAAGAGCGTGAAGGAGTTGAGTGTTCGGGGATTGTCAGACATGGTCGGCAACCGCGTCTGGCAAACTCCTCTGATTCTGTAGATCGCCAGTGCGTTAAGAGCCCTACTCCGCAGGACGTTAGCGGAAGCAATGTATCCAAAATAAATTGAGAGCCTACTGTCGAGGTGCAGAAGTGCTCGAGAAATTGTTGATTGGAGGAAGGGAGGAAGAAAGACGCGTTGGAGTTCGTGAAACACGAAATTCAGCGGGCGACCATTTGCCATCACGTGCCGACCAAATTAGGTCACCGCCCTGTCTTTAACGGCTGCCGCCTTCATCCTGTCACTACGACGCTCGAACGGCCTACAAATATATATATATATATATCGAGTTCAAACCCCATCGGGCCCGAGTTCCCCTGACCAAATGTTCGATTGAGTAGAAGAATAACCATGGAATCCTCACCACCAGGCTTCACTCTCCTTCGAGGACTCTCCCTCGAGCTCCGTCTCAAGATCTGGTCCTTTATCGCACCCGGCCCTCGAACCGTGTCCATCAAATACAACGGCCTAATTGGGAAGTCACTTTCGGTAGCCGCCGGCTGGGCGAAGTTCTGAACCCGTTCCAATCGTCCTGCATATTTGTCGAGAGTCCCGGACTGAAGCTTTGAAATCCTACCAGCTTACATTTGGATCATATCGCCACCCCGGAGAAATTTATTTTGATTTTTCCAAAGACACTTTGCGGTTTGGGAACAACAAGGGAGATGCTTATGTGGCCGTGCCGGAGTTGTTGCAGAGTGGACCGCTTGATTACTTGCTTGATGTCTTTCTTGGCGGTGACTTTTATGGAGCGGACCATGCGGAGAAGGTGATGTACATGATCACCGATATTGATGAGAGCGTTTATGGGAGGAGGAGGGCAGTTTGTTGGAATGAGATTCGCCTTTTCACGGGGTTAAAGAAGTTGACGATTATGCCTTGGGATGAGGATGAGATGGCGGACGAACTCATGAGAGGTTATCGGGATACATTGAGAAAGGTTGCGAGCAAGCATCTTGAGTGGGTGGTTCCACAAATTGCGGTCGTTTCAGCAACGTCTGGGGCACTATGGGGTACGTTGGAGGTCGAGACATTGGACTGATGCTCTTCTTGAGTAGGAGTAAATGGACCTGAGCGGCAAACATACATCCTGTATTTTGAACAACGGTATTCCTGATCATTGTACGAAAGCAAGAGTTGCCAAATCAAATGCATCAAATCTGGGGTCTACCAAAAGGAGCTTTCCACTCTAGGAACTGAATGAAGTGAAGTATACCCAACCAATCAAGGCGTTTTTCGGTCTCAAAAGAGAGGAACCCCATGAGATGAAGGTGGCCTTTTTCGACCTTTTCCACTACCAGATCACGACAACATATAACCCATTTTCTGTTTGATGGATCTGCCCGGTTGAGAACGTAAAGATACTTGCTTCTGCAGCCTGGACCGAACTTTTCATGGATGGAAATGCAGTCAATTTCTGGCGTTCGGCTTGATCCGCGTCCATATCGTTTTGCAAGTCTCTGATGTTGCATCTATCCTGAAGTTGAGGCATTGAGCCCCGAATATAATGTGATAGGTATCGCTATTGATCGAAACCAGCGACCACGGAGTTTCAGCAGACCAGCTGCAATGTTGCCAAAAGGATCGTTGTGCTGCTTCGAGGTTATTGAACAATCCACAACTTCTGCGACGTTGTAGTTTGTTTGCACCAAAGAATCGAGGAAACAAATCGGATAGCCAATTGAATCCATGACCAGGAGCCATTCGGTGACAAGCAGCGAGAAAGATTCACATCGGGTGTTTGATACTAGCAGAGATTCTGTATTAATGGATTTCCGGGTCCTCCGAAGCATCCAGCGAAATAGGCAAGATCATTTGGCGTTCTGTAGATTGTTGCCATTTGCCTCTCTGTCCTGTCAGTTGCTCTTTCGCCACAGCAGCTATAGCAACGAATCGACCTTCGACGAAGGTAAGCTTACGCGTACTATACTCCTCAGCAATAAATTTCCATTTGAAACTAGTAGATGGACAAAAACATAGATCTCGAGAGTCATCTAGCCCTATTCCAGCTTCTATATGGGTCTCATATACACATTCTCAATGACATAATCTTTCTTCGGCCCTTTGACTTCATACCTACTCGTCCACTTCGCGAGCGTTGTGCCTGAGAAGCTGAACTCATAAGTAACATTATACAGATCTTCGATACCTATTCCATCGTTAGCACATCTCTCTCCATTCTCCCTCTCAACTTCGCTAGACTTACACAGGTGACTCGACTTCGCCCTCCATGGCTGCAGCTCTCCCTCTTTCTCCTCCGAAATAAGGAACTCCAGCTCATGGAAAAAGTAATCAGACGTTTTATAGTCCGACTTCGCGAACCAGACGTCGATTCTGTCTGTTGATTCGCTGTAATGGTATACATAACTGTGACGTCTCAGCTCCTCTTCCCTTTTTATCGGTACGAAGAACAAACTCACCTTCTTTTCGCAGACATCGTCCCGCCCCAACTCGGTCTGAACTCCCCCTCCTCAAAATAAAGATATTCCATTTCAACATCTTTCGTGGTCGGATGTCGTGGCAGAAAGCTCGCCTTCCCACTCAAACTCCCACTCGGAAACGTATCCAGTCTTGAACTGATCTTCCTCTCCAAATGCCAAATTCCCTGCAGCGCTCTGAAAACAGCCCGCGCTACGAACTTGCCTTGGTTTGCGGAGTCAGAGAAAATGCGATCTATGATCTCGAGTGCAGTCTTGGCTTCATTCTTCTGTTCGAGAGAGGCGGAATCAGGTAGATATCTTGGAGGTAGAACGATTCCCGTTTTCGCGTCTGGGGAGGTGCTTGGGGGTTCTTGGCGAGTGATGGAGAGGATGGAGGAGAAAGATTCCATAAGGTAAGCGTAATCGCCCATCGGAAACTGGGCTCTCCTTGGATCAGTCCTCAATTTCAGCATGGAATCAATGGTTACGTCGTCCTCGAGCGCCTTGGCGGCCTTCGCATCACCGGACCAGAGGGCGGAGAGGAAACGGGCTTGCATTTCCATGACGCCCCAGTAGGGACTGCGATAGAAACCTACGAATCCTAATGATGGGACTTTGCGGGAGATTGTAGAGTGGATGTTGAGAGCAAGTGGGAATTCGTCGCTTGTGGGTGAGAATTGCAATGTTTCCAGGATGTCTGATGGGAGGAATGAAAGGGAGGCGGAAGCATCAAAGCCGGTTGCGCAGACGATTGCTGCTATGTCTGAAATCTGTGAGAGATTCCCGGAGCTGTCTGAAATCTCGATTGAGTTTGGTGAAGAAGCTCGGCTGGCTCTCCCGCTGATTGTTTGGATCTTCTTGTGCCGGACGAACTCGGTGTAATGGTCGCTGCATGCAAGTAATGGTGGTTCTGAGCGGATGTCTCCCGTCATTGATAGGTCTGCATCTAGGTCTGCTTGGTCGGTTCCAATATATGTTTCCATGAAGCCGTGGACCATTTGAGCGCCCTCTGGGGTGACATGGCCTGATGTGTTCTGAATGGGGCCTGGCGGTCGCCAAGAGAGATTGTAGTTGACAAGGTCTAGGGGCAAAATTGTGGGGGAGGGGTTCTTTTTCTACGGTAATATCAGTTCGGCAGTTCAGAGCCACGGGGCTCCAAACCATACCTTCGTAATCACACCCCCTTCAGAGATTTCAACGTCTGGGTTTTTGGGAAAGAAAAGTGGCATAACCCAGACAGGCTTCTGCACAACATTGCAAACGACATACTTCTCTGGGTTAAGGAAAGCAGGTATTCCTGGGGTATTGGCAGCTGAAGATATCTCAAAAGCAAGCGACCCAGCTGTTTCAATTCCAGACATCTGGCCTCCAACAACGACGATGTTCTTCCCAGAGGCCGGGGGCTTGCTACCTCCCTCGGTCAGGAGATCTTTGACATTCCGAACCTTGGAACTGTGCCAGACCGGAACATCGAGGCCGTCGAAGATGTTAGGGATCTTGGGTTTCCCGAAGAAACCTGTAGCGATGATCAAGTGATCAAAATTGTAGGTCTGATATTGGCGTCAGCAAGGATTTGGAGATCAAGTGACAAGTTAACATGATATGCAGCAGCACATACCTTCTCATCCTCCTCATCCTCCCTAACCCTCACCCTCCACACCTCACCAGCCACCTCCGTCCCCACAACCCTACATCCCAGCCTGACGCTCACTCCATACCTCTCCCGATACCTCTCCAGGTACTCCCCCACCTCCCACGCCTTCGGAAAACTCGCCTTCCCCTCCTCCCACCCAAAATCACTAAAGCTCACTGTATGTTTACTTTGATTGACGCACATATCCGGATTCACCATTCCTTCGTCAACCTTTGAGACAGGCCAGAGACCGCCGATACGATGCGAGGCTTCGAAGACGGTCACGTGAAAAGTGTCCTTTGGTGCATCGTGTGTCAAGGTTTTCGCGGCTACAAGGCCGGAAGGCCCGGCGCCTGGAAAGCGTCAGCTTCATATGCACCAAACTTGGCATGAGGATGTACCGATTATGCACACGCTCTTCGCCATCTTGTATCTGCTCGCCCTCGACAGGATCCGGAAAAGAGAAGCCAGTATCAAGATCTGGACAATGGTTAGAGCATTGAGGGTATTTTAAGCGGCTGATTAGTCTGAGCTGATGTCAGCCGCTAGATTACCCGCTGCTAGGAAGTGATTACGGATTTATCAGTGGTAGGGCTGATATTGTTGTCGATCTCTGCCCTGCACTTCGTAGTGCTGATGTTGGGGATGTTGGGGTGGGATTATTTTGGTGTGTTCGATTGTTAAGGGCACACCTAACCTTACTTGGCGAAGCGATCACGTGGAACGCCCCCTTTTCTGAAGAGTTGGCGAGAGTGGCGACTCTAGCGACGCTGGCTTAGCCAGTTCTGCCACTGCCACTGCCACTGCCGACGTGCAACAAAGCTGCAGGGAAACTGAGATGGCCATTTTCGAGAGCAGCTAGCGAAACTAGCGAGGCTGGCCAAGCTGTCACTACCACTACTGGTGGTGCGATATGCAACGAAAAACCATTCGAGATGGCATGTGATAGACCCTCTTTTTGACAGATTCTGGATGGATTTTCTTCTTTGGAGTGAGAGAGAGAATGGGGGACTTTGCAGGGCTTGAGAGCTGAATGTACTGTACAACATTATCTTCTTGATCATACACCACTTCTAGGACATTCAGAGAATTGGCTCAGGATCCTCAAGAATATCGCGAATATAAGGAGCAGCGAAAGGCACATCAGATCTGAAGATATACTGTTACAGAGTGAAAGCAAGACAAAGGCTGGTCACAACCACCCCCGACTTTGCCCCGAGTCTCCGAATTTAATCCAACTTTACGCCAACTTTACCCCGAAATCGACGTGCAACAAAGCTGGAGTTGTGGCGCTTGAGGGTTTTCACGTGATTTTTCTTGATTGTACAATAGAGGACTAACTCTAAGGATACATGCAAGGAACCCAGCAAAACTATGGAAACGAGCATCCCTGGGGTCTCAGAGAACCTTGACTTTGTTACCAATGCCGCGGGTCGCTTCCTCAGCAGGCTCTTCCTTGAACTCCAGATCAGATGAGATAAAACGACAAACAGTTGGCATGAAGCTGGAAAGCGGTAGTGTGACTAGGCTTATAGTATATCTCCAACATAGGTCGCACCTCTCTAGCACCAGTAGCATTTATCTATCTTTTGTCAAGCATTGCCACAACCGCCGCTAGGGAGTAAGTTTATGGCCGACCCTACCCCCTGCACTTACCCCAGTCTCCCCGGCTTGGCGTTGTCGGGTGGGGTGAGACAGTTTTCCCCCAAAAACGCCTCCCTCAAGCCAGCGAAAACGTTAATTTGACGAGCACCACAACGGTTACACTCGATTCCCACAACTTGACAAGTTCACAAAGAACAAATGTCACTGCCACGCTTCACTCCCAAGTACTGGGAACCCTCGTGGCTTTGTCAGAATGACAGGCTCTCCGCTATCAATTGGCAGCGTCCGGCCGAGCCTGGGTGCGGGGTCGAAGCTGGTATCCGGACGTCACGCATGTCGATCATGGCTCACTTCCCAATAGTATCGCCGCTTTGGCATCAAAGGTGTCACTAACCACCCCAAAGCGGAATAACGCCGGCCGGAGGATGTATCATTCCGCGGGCTCAACCTTTTTCCGTCCTTTAACGAGCTGGACTCTCTGGAGCTTGCTTATTACCTCTCGGCTTCCCACTTCCTTTCTCCTTCTTGCACAACCTCGCGCTTCGACGTACCACAAACTTGCACCTTGCAACACCACGTAGCAACGCAACGATGTCGGAACTGAAGGAGTATCCACGACGCGACAGCGAGCGCAGCAGCAACTCTGCGACGAACGACAAGCTCAAGGGCCTGGAGCGAGAGCAACTGGAGGCGGGCATCAACCCACTGGTGGCCGATCTCCCTCCGGACCCAGATGCTCACTTGAGCGCTGGTGAGCGAGCAACCATTGTAAGCCCCCAAAGTCCTTGATTCTTTGAAACCACTGACACGCGACACAGGATCGTCGACTTCTTTGGAAGCTGGACCTCGCGTTGATCCCTTGGGTGAGCTCCCTCCTGTCGATCTATCTTGAGCCCAACTGACCGCTCAGCTTTGCGTCTTGTACCTCCTCTCCTTCTTGGACCGGACAAACATTGGTAATGCCAAGATCGTTGGTCTCCAACAGTCTCTCGGTTCTCCTGGACATCCTCTCTCGGCCGGCGCTTACAATGCTGCTCTCTCCATCTTCTTTGTTTCATACTCGCTCTTCGAACCTCTCACCAATGTCCTGCTCAAGCGACTTACTCCCAAGCTTTTCATCCCGATCATCATGTATTCGCCTTTGTTCCAATATTCACTTTCAGCTGCTGACAAGAGACAGGGTCCTCTGGGGTCTTATCATGACATTGATGGGCTTTGTCTACAACTGGTCTGGCTTGATGGCTGCTCGTGTCAGTTTCTCTCATCTTTCTTTTTTGATTACAGAACTGACACAGACAGTGGTTCCTTGGTCTTGCCGAAGCCGGCCTCTTCCCAGGAGTGAATTACTACCTCTCTTGCTGGTACCGTCGCTCCGAGTTCGGCATCCGTGCTGCCATCTTCTTTAGCGCAGCCGCAGTCTCTGGCTCCTTTGGTGGTCTCCTTGCAGCCGCAATTGAGAAGATGGTTGGCCTTGGTGGACGTCCTGGATGGGCATGGATTTTTATCCTTGAGGGTATCCTCACCGTCCTCTTCGGATTCGCTTCCTTCTGGGCCGTCCAAAACTTCCCCGACAAGGCAACCTTCCTCTCTGAAGTAGACCGTGCTCGCGTCATCCGACGTTTGAAGATGGATCAACAGTCTTCGGCCGAACATGAAGAGTTTAAGGTGCAATATGTAACTGCCGCTCTCAAGGATTACAAGATGTGGTTGGGCATGATGATCTACATGGGTTGCGACATGCCACTCTACGCCTTCTCCCTGTTCCTCCCCACTATCATCTCTCAGATGGGTTACACGGCCACCAAGGCACAGCTTCTCACCGTTCCTCCGTACGCTTGTGCAGCAGTCCTGACCATCACCGTCGGCTACATCGCTGATCGCACCCGCCAACGCGGTCTCTGCAACATCTTCGTCTCCCTCATCGGCATTGCCGGTTTTGCCATCCTCCTCGGAAGCGAGAAGCCCCATATCAAGTACGCAGGCACCTTCCTCGGCGCTCTGGGCATCTACCCCTGCATCTCCAACACCATCTCCTGGGTCAGCAACAACATCGAGGGTGTGTACAAGCGCGGCGTCGTCTTGGGTTTCGTCATCGGCTGGGGCAACCTCAATGGCATCGTCTCTTCTAATATCTACCGTACCGGTCCCAAGTTTACCTCAGGCCACTCAACTGTCATGGTGTACATGATCGTCTGTCTTCTTGGCGGTAGCATCGCCATGCGCACCTTACTTGCCAGAGAGAATAAGAAGCGTTTGACCGGCCAGCGTGACCACTGGACCCGTGGCATGTCTCATCGCGAGGCAGAGAAGTTGGGCGACAAGCGACCCGATTTCATCTACACTCTGTGATTTCCTCACTTAGTGTGTTCCTAATTCTTCACCTCCAGCTTGGTGTTTCGTCTATTTTCCTCATCTTGATCTTGTTTCATTGATGACGCGATGATACCCGAGTTGAGTTGCTTTGATACGGGAGGGAATGGTGTGTTATCATGGAAGGCTGTCATAAGGGCCAGTTCTTTGGGGAGTCGGGGCTTATAATACACAGTCTGCGAGACAGTCATTAGGATTTGTTCGCGAGGCTGTTGTTGAAGAAGTCAGTCTTTCGAGGAAGCTTGGACTTATACATAGTCTGCGAAAACTCAATAAAAAATGTTCTTTCATGCATTGTGTTTATTACGTGCTTTGATATATGTGCTCTTGTCCAGTCTCCCTCTGGATTAACTTCGCGACGTCGTGTGCTGCAAGGCAGTGGTTCGTTTTCCTTGAGCATCATTGGGTCCTTCCGCTAGTGCGGTTACGATATGCTTTCAGGTTAGCTTTTCGGTCTCTTATTAAAGGTGATTTGAGGAGGTGGCCTAGTAGACGAAAAATAAGCATCAAAGATCGATTCCTGGCTGCGGCTATGCCTAGAAGAGTTGACGTTTAGGCAGTTTCACTTCCTCTGCAGCGGATTCATGGAGTCTGAATAAATTATCCAACCCCAAAGGGCTGGATTTCATGTAAGTAAGTGCAGGAATATCTGAACTAAAGGGCCTGCAGGATGACTTCAGCCTTCCCACGGAAAACTTTATCCACGCCGCCAACTCCATCCAAAAGACCTTCCTTGAAATCCATATAACACCGCTCACAAGAGAAAAGTGATAGTAAGAACAAGTTCATAGCTTCATCAAAAGAGGCGCCGTCGACCCCCACCATATTCGTCAAATCATCAACGCAATATAATTTTAAACCAAAACGCCACGTTTCCGTTTCCATCCACAGCTACCAAAAGCAAAACTCAGGAACCGAATCTGTACCTGATATGTCAGAACGCTATGTGCGATGCTCCTGGAAAACCACTTACAGTTCTGGGACGGGCTAACTTTGAACCAGAAAATCAAGCGCCTCCCGCAAGCATACAGTTCCGCCGAACTCCGTGACAGCATCTTCACCATATTTTGGCTACCCCTTAATTTCGACCCCTTTCTTTCTCGATTGAGCTCCTCGACGTGCGTGAGCTCGAAATCTCCTTCTGTATCTTTGACTCTTGCACATTCTTGGGCCATTTCGGCGTCGACTTTGGCTCAATGAGCTCCAAGAACTTGCAGATGGACCAGTAGACGCCTTCAATTGGGTTTGGGATTCGTGGGAAAGACATGAGGATTGTGTGGACTCTGAGCGAGGTGAGGGTTGCGAGATAGCGGTTGGACATTTGATGATCTGATAAGATTGATAGGATTGAATTCGGCGTGGAAATTGGAGGAAGTGATGTGCCTACGAGGGGTGTATGGGAAAGTTGGAGGGCGTAGAAGAGGAATATATGTGAAATCTTACGCTGGTCAATGAGGCTTATACCGGAGGGTTGTCCAAGCGGCTGATCAGCTTTATGGTTGTAGGAGGCCTGCTGACAGCAAAGTGGCGTGCTGAACAACATTCACGCGCTGAACCCTAAGTTCAGCTAGTTATCTCGCCTCTACGGACGTATAGGGCTCATTTGCCCCTGTGTTCAAACAAGCATCTCCTGATAACACCGCATTGAAAAACGTCGCGAGGTGTTATTTTTGTGGCGGCTGGGAGCTTAGCTGAAAAGATGGCAAGGCTTCAGGCGCCTGGGTACGATGCAGCTAGCGGAGAAGGGGAAATAGTCCAGGGTTGTATAAGAAAATTGGCGAGCTGGCGTATTATGCTTGGGGTGATGTAAGCAGCACACCTCGGCTTACTCCGCGTCGCCACAGGGGTCTGTGACTAGCTTACTCGTAAGCTTCCGTTGATTTATGGAACTGGGAAAGGAGGCTCGTTATCATTGGACCGTTGAACGCCTCTGAAGGTATAAAGAAGGTCTTAAGGACGTAAAGGCGACGGAGAAGGAGAAAAGGAAGCGTCTCGCTAAGCTCTCAGGGGCAAGGCAGGGCTAGCCGGGGGCCGGGACAAATATTTTTCTGTTTTGTGGCTTGATTCCATGACTCTGTTCCTCAAGTATGAGGCCGTAGAAGATTTTCAATACTTTCTCTACTCCTTACTGCAGTTCTTTTAGTTATTACCTGGACTTCATGCTCGCGTTTTGTTCCTTCCGAATCTAATCTCGTCAGATACCCCTGTTCTTTGTCTACCCTAGTTGGAACATTCTCCTACCCGCCGAGAGAAAAGCTCTTTACTCGATTCCCTGTTTTGATAAGACTCGATTGGAGTGCAGAAGAAGGCCTTTCTTTGGCGGTTTGCTGCACTCGAAGCAATGAGGAAGAAATGTCAAACACAACCGCAAAAGGTCTTTTCGAGAGCAAACGACAGCTTTTTCGGTGAGGAACCAAACAATATATCAGGTAAAGTTGCTTGAGTACTGGACCAACGCCTGCCTAGTAATTACTTTCTCAATTCTTTGGATCCGTTGGGTTGCTGCTGGTTGCGAAGTCATTTGATCGTTACAAATTTGGAGGACTAAAGGCGTATCAAAATTCCCAGCGAAAATCAAGCAGTCTGCTAATAGTAGACTGGTAATCAATACATGGTTCTTTGTGTGGTGATTCTGTGAGGATAGAGATCTTTGAGAGTATATATCGTGGAAGATTGTGGTGCTGGTAGTGAAGTGTTCTCAGCGTGAAGGCTCGAAACTATGACAAGGATGACGGCTTTCTGCATTCTCATGCGTTTGCATTAATCTTATTTCTTCTCGGAATATTCAGTTCCTCTTACTTTGGTGAGAAATCGAGGCCTAGATTTTGACTGCTTCGGTGAGTCGGCTAGTGTGTGGTAGGTAAAAGCAGCCTCGCAGCCTTGTGTGTGAGACTCTATTTGCGATCGCTTTCTCGTCTCGTCTTCAACCTTTCCCTCCTTCAACCTCTCAACACCACCACATTGGACATTGAAACGTCGGTCACCATGGCAGGTAACAAGAAGATCAACAAGGCGAAAGCCAGAGCAACAGTCATCGCTACCTACGAGGTTCTGGCTGGCATGGATGGTAACCCCAACACTCCTAAGGAGTTCGATGAGTCTCCCCACAGTGGCGAAGAGCTCTTCTTCAAGGCAGATGATGATGCTACCCAAGTATGTACTCTTCCTCCTTCTCCCGTCACTTTCCTTTCCATGCCGTGGCTGCGATGGGCTGGCGCGTCGCAGCTCCCAATGCACAATGGCGGTGTCACGCGTTCACATTCGAGTAAGCGGAGCTGACGATGTCTTTCCAACAGGCCGACAAGAACAAGGTACACATTCTCAACTTCATCCACCAGGAATTGCACCATGGCACTGAGCGCAAGATCCCCGCATTGACCGAGAAGGACAACACAAACATCGAGACTTACCACCGAGTCAACTACCGTGGTGTCGATCTCGATGTTTGTGTTTACTGGCCTCCACGTGAGGACGGTGAATTCAAGGCTTGCTTTGCAATGGTCAAGTTTGCCTCCGATGATTTGAGTGCTGAGTATGGCGAGAATGGTGTTATCTCTACTGATGCCGCTTGGAACGCCGACGCCAAGGCAGACAAGTTCACTCTCAAGAATGACAAGCTGGCGAGCAACTACTGGGCCCCCCGCTGGAAGGTATGTTGTTTAATCGCTCCTTTGGCTCTCCCCTTGATCTTCAGCATCTGTCTGCACCTTTGATAATCCCATCCCATAATCTGCCAGAGGCAAAAGCGAGGTTGTTCATGAAACTGATCCCTACTAGTACATTGTCAATGCCCTCCGTACTACTGCGTACAACCGCTTCGAGAAGAATGGCGTCTTCATCCCTGAGCCTGAGCCAGAAGTAGCCACCGATGATAAGGGTGATGCTAATGAGTCGCAAGTGGAGCGCGAGGAACAGATGGAGGTTTACTGTGGCTCCACAGGAAAGATCATCGGTCCCAAGGGCGCCAAGATCCAAGAGATTAGGAAGGCTAGTGGTGTCACCGATATCAAGATGCCGGCCAAGAACGAAGACGGCCCTCGCCCCAAGGCTCGTGACCCGGTGCACCTCACCATCATCGGAAAGGGCCGTGCAATCAAGACCGCTAGAGACCTGATCCAGGCTGTGGTCGATGAATGGGTATGTCTTCTTGTGTTTGATTCACTCTCAAAAATTTGATACTGACCTGGAGATTAATTCAGGCCAACGCTCCGCGTCCTCCTCGCGATGGCGGTTTCAACCAATCCGGTGATAGGGGCTTTGGTGGAGGTGACAACTACGGCGGCGGGGGAGGTAACAACTTCAGCAACGGCGAGAACAACGTCGGTGGTGGTGATTGGGACACTGGCACTGGTGGCGACAACGGTGGTGGCAACCAGGCTTGGAACTCTGGAGCAGCAAATAGCGGCGGCTGGTAAAGTGACGGATGCTTCCAAAATGCTTCCATGGCAAGGATGACTGGCATGACCACTTCGGCTGATGAATTGTCTCTTTCCTTTCTCTGTGGCATTATGGGTTTCTCTGACACTGCTACTTCATGTCTTTGAAGGCGATGATGGACCCGGCGAACTTCCGTGTGGCAACAATTTCTCTGTTTCGTGCTGGGAGATGGCGCAGCTTGCGGATGTATAACGAGTGACGAATGATGAGCAATGAACAATGGCAACACTGACAACAATGAGCCCTTGATTTGGTGTGGCTTTGGTGAAATGTGGGCCCAGAGTAAGGCTAAACATAAGAAAGTAAGGAGAATCGCATAAACAACAACACTAAGTAGCGGAGCTCGTCTTAAGCCGAAGATGGCCATAAGTAGCTGAAACACGTGAAACCACAATTGTACCAGCTGACAGGTGAAGGCGCAAGGCTCTCGGCCGCCATTATAAGTAAGGCTCGCAAGCTTTATTAAGTTAATAGAAAGTTTCATAAGGGTTCTAGAAGTAATTGTTTCTTAGAATCATTATATATTAACGAGTGACTAGCACGGAATTAAGGAATGAGGTGGTGCTATAGCGTATATTTAGCTCACATCAGTGAGTTAATCAATGAAAGAAGTCCTCAGTAGTTCTTCTTGCAAATCGCGCAATACGTAATGGAAGGAATCTCGTTGTACAACCAGTCGCATTTGCAACGAGGACAGGTGCGCTTGTACTCGTAGTAAAACCCTTCCTTCATCTTGGAGCGATTCACCTTATTCTTGTAATCCCTCACCTCTTTTTGCAGCTCCTCATATCGTTCATTATTCTCTCTCGAGGTCCTTTCCAACTCTTGCTGCCTCCTAGCTACCTCATTCCTCAATTGCTCAATCTCGCGAGAGTGCTGCTCTTTCATTTCTCTGCGAAGCTGCTCGCGGCTCGCCTCTAGCTGCCTGGTCTGCTCCGCGGCTTCTCTCATCTGGCGATCAACCTGAGTTCTGTATTCCCGGAGCTCCTCTTGTCTCTCTTCGTCTTTCTCTTTAATGGCTTCTTCCATCTCCTGTCGTATCTCGCGCATCTCTTTGTCGTGTTTCTCCTTGAGCCTCTCGAGCTCCGCTTGGACCTCACGGCCAGCGCCCGTATCAGCCAATTTCAAGCCTTGATCGACCATTTCGCGTTGGATGTCTAGCGTCACAGGCTGCGCTCGTTTGATGAGATGGTCTATAATCTTCTGCCCGGAGACTGCGCCATCGTCTTGCCGGAACACACGGGCTCCGCGGCCGACGAGGAACTTCCAGAGATCGTTCTGATGGACGAGTTGATCCTCTCGTCTACTTGCATCGGCAGCCGGGCAGAGACTCCACATTGTAGTCGCAAGAACTACGCTCCCAAGGCCCTGCTCACCACAGAGCTTGCGGAACATGCGCAAGTTCTTCATGCCCGCACCACCGATGCGAACGTCGATAATTCGGTGCAGGTAGATAATGCCAGTAAGCCTGACCCTGAACTGATAGGCTTGAGCGAGCCAGTCCGCGATCTCTCGAAGGATGTCCGTGTCGGATCGGTACGTATCATCGAATCCCGGAGTATCAACCAAGAAGATCTTTTTACCATTCGGCATAATGCATGGTACTATTTCGACCTTACTGGTACCTGTCATAATTGATTAACCATGGCGATCTACCTTTTATCAGAAAAGCTAGCTTGGGGCTTGATTGAGCAGAAGTGCGGTGCGGGCCTTATTTAGGCTCTAAAGTCTTCAAACTTATAATGGTCGATTGGAAGACTTACAGGATTGGAGGCCATGGCCAACGTTCAGATCTTGGCGACAAAAATGCTGGATGAATGTTGTTTTTCCGGCTCCAGTGATTCCCATCACGGCAATAACGACGTCATTTGGACTATTGGACGTCAACTTCCGGTATTCGGATAGTCGTGCTCAAGAAGATTCTACTTACGTCGGCGCCTGGTTGTCTTGAGAAGGCTCGGCAGTATAGGACGGAGGATCAAGAAATTTGTCCATTATGACCGATTAATACCAGATTGTGCACTCTAGCGGCAGATTTGTTGGATCTTTGGATTCTAGAAGAGATTGGAATTTTAGTCCAGAAGACGACGACCATCTGAACCACTGTCGTCGCCGCAGTTTGGGGAATCAGCTTATATTAGGTGACAGGCCATTCAGCCCTCCAGAGGCATCTTGCGCAGATCCTTCTAAAATCCCGCTCAAATGACACCTTTGGGGCAATGCAATTTGGCTTTGATGCGGGCGACTGGTTTCAGAGAAGGCTATGATGCCGGTGACTGCTTTCAGAAGAAGCTATGATGCGGGCTTAGCGCAACAGTCTCAACCATTTCACACATGTGTGTGAATACGTGCCGCTGATTGCCTGCCTCATTCTCAACAGTCATGCGGCTCGCTGGGCGTTTCGCCCGGCGTTCTGTGCAAAGCCGAATTTGGAATGGCGATCCTTGCCACGTCAAGGAGACAAGGCTGAGCCGGCCGCTTGCAATTCCCTTTGAATTGGTCTGCTTGCCCTCTCAACATCGTGTGAGCCCACGGAAAAGAATTTCGCGAAATACTCGACTTTGAAACCGAAGATGACGGGGAGTCTGTGGCGAGCTAATCAGCCTCTGTCATCGAATGATGAGATAGTTTCTCAAAATGCGGACATTGTTATTGCGGTCATGGGAGTGACCGGGGCAGGGAAGAGCTCATTCATAGCGTCTGTAACGGGGCGAAAAGACATCCGAGTTGGTCACGATCTCTACTCGGGTAAATTCAAATTCTTTTATGAATCTATAAATGCTCGGAGTTGATCTAATTGACACCGCTACAGAAACATCAGAAGTAAAATCATACCCCTTCTCGCACGGCTCTACCAACTATGTCTTGGTGGACACACCGGGCTTCGATGACTCAAGTATAAGCAACGAAGAAGTCGCAACAAAGATTCTGCAGTGGCTCGAGTCGTCTTACCGCAGCGGAACCCGCTTGAACGGCATCATCTATATCCACGACATCAAGAAATCCCGCATGCAAGGGTCAGCTTATAAGAACATGCGCTTATTCAGCCAACTCTGTGGAGACGGTGCGTTGGGAAACGTCATCCTTGCAACTTCTTTTTGGGACCAGATCAAGGAGTCGGTTGGAGCCAAAAGGGAGCATGAACTCAAGACTTCGAAAAACTTTTGGGCCAACATGGTGGCGAAAGGATCAGAAGTCGTTAGGATAAGGCCAGATCGATCTGTTTATCTGGGGGTTTTGGAACGAATCGCGGCAAAGAACAAAGTAGACCTGCTTGTTCAGAAAGAGATGGTTGAGCAAAAGAAGAAGCCCGAGGACACGACTGTCGGGAAAAACGCAATGTCAAGGTCAAGCGAGATTCGGAAGTTCGAAGAGACATTAGAGAACGAGAAGAAGGCCGAGAAGAGAATCTTACAAGAGAAGCTGAAAGAGGGACAGAAAGCACACGAGAAAGAAATGAAGCAGCTTCGGACAGAACAGGAAAAGAGTCAAAGAGAAGCCCAGCAGAGCCAACGCCGTGCGGAAAAGGAGCACAAGCGCAACGTGCGAGAGGATCGACGGCAGATGCAGCAAGAACAACGCACAATCGAGGAGTCCATACGGCGAATGGAAGGAAAGCAAAGGGGGTATCGGGAACTATATATGCTCACGGCCTTTTGGTTGCTGTTGGCAACGTGTCTCACTGGTAATGTGATTGGGGACTCTCTGAATGGCACACCGGCGAGCATCAACTACGCAATGTTCTCGATAGTCTGGGGGTGGTTTGCCCTTCTCATCGGCATTACCTCTTACTTCCTGGAATTCATCCCTCTGATTGTAGTGATATTCTGGGACACTTGGGCCACCATCTTCATCTTCTGCGCGGCTGTCGAGCTTGCAGCCAAATTGGGTGTCCACAGCTGTTTTAACGATGTACGTGCATAGATTCTACGTATCCCTTCAGAGTAAGCATGAACTAACATCTTGAGCAGGACTACCTCCTCAATACCAATCTAATCGGCGGATCATCCAACTTGACTAAGCGATGCCAAGAACTTCAGGCCAGCGATGCCTTCCTTTGGTTCGTTTTCACTTGCTTCGTCATTATCACTGCCCTAAACATCAGGCGTGCGACAAAAATGGATATTTTGAGCTCCGAAGCGAGTAGAATTCGCGGACTCGCCAGGTCCTACGTCTAAATACGCACGGGTCACGGCAGTTATGGCAAACACGTATTGTATAGAGTCAAGTGGTCGACTTTGACCAAGTTCAGCAGATTGCTACGGTTCAAAGCTTAGGCCGACCAGGGCGATTTAAGTTATCCTTACGAAGCAGAGACCAACGAGCCTTCAGGTGATTCGGCATTAGCGGATGTTTAAGGTAGGTGTCTAGAATTGATGTATATTACAGCAGCATGCTCTTTGCGTCTGTTATTACAACGACGGTTGGATGTGCAAGAACAATGAGACATCAAAGGCTTGCATTGCCCGGATGAACTGCACTGTCTCTTAAGAAGAGGCGCGGTTGGTGACTAAATTTAAGCTGCAACTCCAGGGAAGCCACGGGCAGATCTTCGAGAGAGCAGTCTTTCGTTTTACGGTTGTAGAACTACCACACGGAGATAGAACTATTCCCGCCATACTTTTTATATTATATTCTGGTTTTAATAAATCCATATAATATGATTCTCGCTCAAATCTAATATTTTATCACAATATTCTAGTATTTCGAAAGTAAAGCTTTTATATCTACTATCCAATAGAGCTTTACATATATAACTAGTTAATACTATTCTTTTTAGGCTATTTATATTAATTAATTATAATTATTAGCTAGTAATTAAATTAAATTAAGTCAAAACCTTAGTAATTAAATTATAATCAATTAAATTATTTAATATACTATATATATTAGTATTTGAACGTACTTTTACAGATTGTCACGTGCCGCGTTGCGTGTGCGGCCCATCCCGTAGACTAGACCCGATTAGGTATAGTAGAGGTTCGGGAGTATAGTTCAGTAGCTCAACCTCCTGAACTGAACTCCCTAACTTATATAATATACTACTTCACTAACAATAAACGTAACGAGTATTCTACGACTACACGTGATAGTACTTAGTATTTCTAGTGAACCGATACTAATTAGTTAGTACTTATAGATTAGAGGTATTCAGATTTGCCCTAAAAGTATTCGGTGGCCTAAAGTAAATCTAGTCTACTTACGTCGAAGGGGAAAACTACTTATTAACTCCTATGAAAGTATTCGGTAGCCTAGGGAGTAGATAATTGATTTTTACTAGGGGAAACCTCTTATCGACTCCTATGAAAGTATTCAGTAGCCTAGGGAGACGATAATTGATTTTTGCTATAGGAAATAGCTATTTACTTAGTTATTCTTAGTTAGTAGAGACTATACTTTTACCTCTTTTACCTTAACCTTAATTACTTTTCGATACCTAAAGCAATACCCTTAAGATAACTCTTTTATAAGGCCGAACCTCCTTATAAACTACTAGAGTAACCTCTATTTAATCGTTCCTTTATAAGGCTAAATACCCTTTATAACCTACTAGAACGATAACCTATCTACCTACGACGATCCCCTATACTAGGAACCGGTCGAGAATACCTTAATTACGAACCTATGAACCTCTAATACCTCCCCTTTAAACCTTCAAACCTCAGAACCTCCTATAAAACCACTTCTATAGTACTAAGACTACGAACTTAGAAACTATCTATTCTACTTACATATTACTATAATACCGGGAGAACCTCTAGACTATATATATATACTATATATATATATACGCCCGAGAAATACCTCAATTCCGACCTCAAACCTCCCGAAACCTCGATTTTCCTACGTTTTTCCTACAATTTTCCTCTGATTTTTATACCAAATTACTTCGATTTCCTATATATATACTTCTCTACTATAGATATATACTTACTACGAAGTGATACTTTTAATACCGAACCTTCGAACCGAATTACCTCTTTTATAGTCACTTTTAGCTCTTTAGCTCTTTTCCTACTTCGAACTAAATATATATATATATTAAGAAAATAGAAATAGAGGAATAGAAGACGAGAATTAAAAGGTAATAAGATAGAATTAACGTATTTATAGTACTAAAGGAGGACCTCAACGACTATATTAATACTAAGATATAGTAGTATACCTTATATAAATAGTTTAATAGAAATCTATAAGAGCTATTCCGGGAGGACTTTATAACCTTTAATACTATAACCTAGAATAAAGTCGACCGAACTATCGTTTATACCCTATAAGCTTTCCTATAATACAGGGGTATTTATATCAAATAAAATAGTAAATAACTTATAATCACGTAGTCCTTAGTTAATATTATATAGGAGGATACATAAAGCGAATAGGAGATCACGGATATTACTAAAAAAGGCGGAATTCAGATAGATCTCATATAAGGACCTATTACTTCGGCCTATATTATACTTAAAGGTATTAAGAATACTCTATTATCGAGCTAGTCGAACTAGTATATACCTCTCTTAATACCTTCTCCCTTAGGGACTCCTATACTACCTCTATTACCTTAATTACCTAAATTACTACCGGAACCGTTCATATTAGTACTAGAACTATACTAAAATGCCCCTCTACTAACTAATAGAGCGAAGCTAATCGGGGAGATTACTAGAATCTATATAGACGAACTTAAGTAAGATAATAGGAATAGTAGCTTCGATTAGAAACTCACTATTTTCTACGATATCTACGAATATATAGAGCTTCCGAAAGAGGCTATTATAAAGGCTTTCCCTACTATACTCAAGGGACTAGTACTAGATTACTTCTATAATAACTAGATATCTAAGGACTCGTTCGATTATATTACTATATACCTCTATAGTTTCTTTAAAGGCCCTAGATATTAACAACGAAATCTAGATTAATAGAATATAATTATATAGTCTTTAATAATAGAGAAATATATAGGAAAATCGACTTTTGAGATTATCTAGTTAATAATTAACGAACTACGTGAACTATAATATAGCCTTATACCTACCTTAAAGACGATAGAGTTTCTCTATAACAAAATTATTATTACCTATTAAGACTCTAAAGCTTGTAAATTCGCTATTTTAGACCCTTTAATAGCCCTTAGTAAGCTTCTCTATAAGCTATAGTCCTTAATTATAGCCTTTGAGAAGCTTAATCCGAATAATACGGATACCTTCTTTACTAATTAATAATATCATTCAAATAACTACTTAGATAACTATTAGTTCGGAAATCGTTAATACTATACTGACCATACGAACCCTTATAAAAATCGAGATATAGACCCCTTAAAGTCGTGCTTTATATACGGGAAACTAGATTATCGATCCTAGAAACACACGGAGAGGGAGCGACGGGATGAGAAGGCTCGATTTAGAGCTAGAAACCTATATAGGTTTAGAGCTATAGACTCCCTAGACTTTAAGAGGAAGTTTATAAGGGCGTATTTATACTATATAGCTTTAATTAAAGGAGAAAGGGGAGACGAATAGGGTAATGAGAGTAGAGAGGACGAATTAAGTAGTGTTTTTAATACTCTACTAATAGATATAGAGGACCCTAAGGAATAGGATTCCTATTTTACCTTAGTTAAAACCCTCTTTACTATACCCGATTTATAACCTCCTAAGCTATTAAATACAGCTAGTAACCTTATAAATAACTTCATAAACCGCTCCTATACCTACTTATTAATAAGAGAGAATGATACTACGGAATCCAATAAACCACCTATAGAGGATGCCCGAACCTTTATAGTAGGAGGTACGTCTAGGTATAGTACTAACCGCTTTTACGGAATTATAATAGACACCGGAGCTACTAAATACTTAACTACTAGACTCGATTAATTCTAAGCTTTATAATAGACGGACGATAGTATCGAGCTTAATAGATCTACCGAAGGGAGTATTAAAGTCAAGTTCGGGATTAGTATATCATCTTCCTTAGGATCTACGATTATAGACACACTAATCGAGCTTATACGATTCTATATTATACCCTCGAAGACTCTATTTTTACTTAGCTTAGTAGATATAGACGAACTAAAGGTCTATTTCAATAACCTCCGGAATTAACTAATTATATCTACTAGGAAGCGGATACTAGTAATACGACGCTTCGGTTATTCTTTCCTCCTATAGGACACCTTACTTAAGACCTTTATATCAGAATCCTTTACCTCTAACCCTTATTTCCTCACAGAACCTAAATTACGACGATTATACTATCGATTCGGTTATTTATTAATCGAGAAACTATGAAACGTCCTAGAATAAGTAAGCTACGAAGTCGATAAATAAGCCCTCGAATACTTTATGAGATACTACGAGTAATACTAATTAAATAGGAAATCACCTAGCTAATTCAAGTTTAACCTAAGGGACGATATTAGCTTTAATTTCTCAATTATTATCGATATTTTCTATATATTCGGGAAGCCTATACTATATGTTATCGACGAAGGAATATAGTATTAAGCGGGACGATAACTATAGAGCCTTAGTACTTAATATATATAAGATACCCTAAAATAGTACTAGATTAATACTTATTTAGGACCTCCTAATTAGATTACTACGGATACTAGGAAGTAGTTTACTAGTAAAGAGTTCATATAGCTTACGAATTCGATAGGGACTAAGATTAAGATCATCCCTATAGAAGCCTACTATTTAGTCGGAATCATTAAATAGTACTATAATATAGTTCAATAAGCCTATAAGATTATTATCACCGAAATTAATAGAATTAATAAGGATATAATACTATAGATAACCTTTAAAGCGATTAATAATACTATAGGACTAGATAGAATTATTCCTATACTCCTAGTTTATAACGCTTTACCTCGAATAAGCGAATATAACCCTCTATTACTTTTAGTCATATAGTAATTAAATACCCTAAGAAAAGCGATAGAGGAGATAAAGAGGATACGAGCTAGTTACGAAGTAGTAAGAGCCCTGAACGCACGTAATAGACCCTCTATAGCTAATATATACGAACTTCTATTGAATTCAGAAGTCTTAGTATAGCGTGAAGGGAATACCAGTTAACTAGGGTAGTAGGAAGGGCTATATAAACTAGTATCTATAGAGGGTGAGTCGTATATACTAGCTTTACTACGAGGTAATACCTCCTTCTACTTAACCTCTATAAAGCTATTCCTACGGGGAGATAAAAGCCTTAATCTCGACGATTCTAGCCCTAAACTCAAATATAACTACGGTAATAGCTAAGGTAAAACAAGTATGATTCCCCCTATTATCCCTCCGAAACACGGGAGAGGATAACCTCGTAAAATACTACCTAAAGTTATAGTATTCCTATAAGATAATAGAATTAAAGTAAAGGGGATAAGAGGTATATACCTAACGAATAACGTTTAGTATAAGGACTCCTATTAAGCTAAAATCGAAGGACTCCTAGAAAAGGGTATCTTTGAGGTTACCTTATATTTAGAGGTACTAGAGGGAGTACGTATCTTTAACTCTAGGTTCATCGACGAGATTAAGAACGAGGGTACTAATAAAGAGCTTCGTAAATCGAGACTTATTATTTAGGTATATAACAATTAGGAGAAGTATACTATATTAACTTAATCACCGACTATTTAATATATTAGCTAGAGAATTATCCTTAGTATCGCTGCTATAATAACCGAAACTATATGTGAGGGTTTACCCCTAGAATTGGAGCTCGGCCTACAGCCATCGCTACACGTGACCAGTTGCTATGCCAACTAGACTAGCAGAGGGACCTAATATCGTCTATGCAAGGCTGACGCCTCTTCTCTTCCTCTCTTCAAGTTATCCTCTTTGTACATAGAGCAGTTAGTTGTTTAATTGATGACATTGCAGCTAGCCCGTCACATTAGGATAACTTCTTCTCCCATCTCTCACGAGACTAGAGAATATCACCGACGCCATTCCGTCGAACCAAAACAATGGAGGAACAGCGACAGCAATCCTCTCAGGCAGGGCCCGAGAACCAGCTGCAGATGCCAACAGACATCCCGCCGTGGTTAGCTAGCTTTATGGAAGCCCAGAACAATCTCTCTGCCCGACTAGCAGAAAACCAACATACGTTACTCGAAAGACTCGCGACTCTCGAGACACGGAGCCAGAACTCCCTAAACCAACAGCCCCAGTTCCTGAGCCCGGCTCAAGAAGCCCCCTTCGCCTCGACCAGTACTACAGGCGTACACACACCAGCCACCCGACACCAAAGCCCTGCCCCCGAACAGAACGAACCGTCCGAAGCCAAACGACCGAAACAACGCCTCGGGGACGTCGCCAAGTATGATGGAAAGGACAAGGCAAAATATAGAGAGTTCTCTATTGAGATGACAGCAAAGTTGGAAATTGACGGGAACGCCATCGGAGACGAGAAGACACAAGTCTGGTATGCATACAGCGGGTTAGCAGGAGAGGCCAAGTCTAGAATCTTCCCTTGGGTAGAGATTGCAAGAGGCACTAGCCAGTTCACGCTACAAGGACTACGTGAACAGATGGACCTCGCATTCCTAGACCCACGAGCGAAACAGAAGGCGATCGACAAGCTGAACCGTATCAAGCAAAGGTCGACACCATTCGCCGACTTCCTAAACACATTCGACACGCTAATCCTCGAAGCTGAAGGATGGTCATGGACCGACGACGTTAAGAAGGCATTTCTCAAGGCTGCCATATCGGAGAAACTCATGGACGGCATGGTTGGGGTAGAATCACACCCGACCTATGTGGGTTACTGTGCTCAACTACGCAGAACCAGTGACCAGATTAACGAACGAGACGAATACGCTCGGAGGAGAAAGAACTGGACCAAGGCAATCGGGACTCGTACGAACCAAGAACCCGTACAAGTAGAACAAATGGAATGGGAACCCACGACAACGAGAACAGCAGCCACGAAAGGTGCTAGAACGAGAGCAGTGTGGTTGACTAAGGAAGAGTTCATCCGTCGACAAAACGCTAAGTTATGCACGAGGTGCAAGAGCAAAGACCACGGAAGCAGACAATGCCACTTGCTCCCACCAAAACGCCTAGAAGGGAAACCACCAACAATCCACACCGCTGCCACAACGACCCCTGTAGAGGAGGAACACGACACAGACACGAGCTCGGGAAACGAGTAGCTTCTTCCCAAAGACGCGGGAAGAAGCGCCAAGTAGGGAAAGCCTCTACAGGCGAGGCTTGGAGAAATTTCAGACACAAAATGGAAGGAACACCTTTTCTTGTATCAGCTTTAATCAATAATCAATCCTTTACAAAAGCTTTGATCGATACAGGGTGCTTGTCCTATGGAATATGTGACTCCAAGTTCGCAACGAGAAATAACCTCCAGCGCTTGAAGATATCTCCAAGAGAGATCCAAGGGTTCGACGGGTCTGCAGGGCAGATAGACGAAGTAGTGTGTGTCTCAATGGACATCGAAGGTCACTACGAAGACCGTGTTTTCTTTTATGTCGTCCCACACTTGGTAGGGTACGACCTGATCTTAGGGATGCCATGGTACACAGGGCAAGACGCTCGTATTGACGCCCCTAGAAGGAAAATGACCATCAACTCTACCGGAGTGGTGGTTCAGAACGTGGCACGACCCACGACGAAAAAGACAATGGAGTGTATACAGGTCTCAGCCGTGTCCTTCCAGGTGTGGGCAAAGAAGTCCAAGAAAGACGCCAGCATCCAAGTCTTCTCAGCCAGCATGGCTGATATCAACAAAGCATTGGCAGTCAAGTCAAAACGAGACCCAAAAGCCATGCTCCCAAAACAGTACCATGAATTCATGGACCTTTTCGACCCTTCTAAAGCCGACAAGCTTCCCCCCCTGAGAGGTGATGGGGTTGACCATAAGATCGAGCTAGAGAAGAAGGATGGAAAAACACCGGAAGTACCATGGGGCCCCCTCTACAATATGTCAAGGGAAGAGCTCCTAGTGCTACGGAAAACCCTAACGGAGTTGCTAGACAAAGGCTTCATCCGTGTGAGTAACTCACCAGCAGCAGCACCAGTACTCTTCGTGAAGAAACCGAGCGGTGGGCTACGTTTTTGTGTCGATTACCGGAATCTCAATAGACTCACCAAGAAAGACCGATACCCTCTCCCCTTGATCTATGAAACTTTGAGGAATATTGGGAAAGCAAAATGGTTCACGAAGCTCGACGTGACAGCAGCATTTCACAAAATCCGCATTAATCAGGGAGACGAGTGGATGACTGCGTTCCGAACCCGCTACGGCCTCTTCGAATGGATGGTCACACCATTTGGCCTTGCCAATGCACCAAGCACATTCCAGAAATACATCAATTGGGCATTGAGGGACTACCTTGATGAGTTCTGCTCAGCCTACGTGGACGATATTCTCATTTACTCGTCGGGTTCTAGGAAGGAACATCGTGAGCACGTACGGAAGGTACTGCTACGTATGCGTGAAGCAGGACTCCAGCTCGACATCTCAAAATGCGAGTTCGAGGTCCAGGAGACGAAGTACCTGGGGTTTATCATTGAAGCAGGAAAAGGAGTCCGCATGGACCCAGCTAAGGTGAAGGCCATACTCGAGTGGGAAGCCCCAAAGTCAGTAAAGGCTGTTCAAAGCTTCCTTGGTTTTGCAAACTTCTACCGACGATTCATCAACGGGTTCTCAAAGATCGTCCTACCAATGCTAGATACGACACACAAGGACCACGTCAAGTTCACTTGGACTAAAGAGGCCGATGAGTCGTTTGAAAAGCTCAAAGCGATGTTCACCTCGGCAACAATCCTCCTCCCGTTCGACTATGAGAAAGAAACTATCGTCGAGACCGACTCCTCAGGGTGGAGCGTCGGAGGCACTCTAATGCAAGTCGACGACACGGGAATCATGAAGCCGTGCGCGTTCTTTTCAAAGAAAAACTCACCCGCTGAATGCAACTACGAGATCTACGATAAAGAGATGCTCGCAATCATACGTTGTCTACAGGAATGGGACGCGGAACTTAGGAGCGTGAAGGAATTTGAAGTCAGGACAGACCACAAGAATTTGGAATACTTCATGACGGCGAAGCAACTCACAGAACGCCAAATGAGATGGTCACTAATCCTCTCACGCTACAACTTCAAGATCTCCTACACCCCAGGGAAGACGAACGAACGTGCTGATGCCCTATCAAGAAGAGAGCAAGACATGCCGGCAGGAGCAGACGACGAGCGTATACAAGCGCGGATGTTGCAACTCCTAAGACCCGAAGTGATCAAAGACCTACCAAAAGGAGTGATCAAAGCGGCCCCCGTGAGGACCCGAGGACAGACAAAACCCCGCTCGACAAGCAGCGCGCAACCGCTAAAATCCTTCTTGAGCCCGGCTCAAGAAGACCCAAAGCCTACCGAAGGTGGGAACGTTCAAAACCAAGACGAAACGGTTGCTCCTAGAATAACACCCTCCACCGATGACTCCACAGTGCTAGACATGTTGTGGACACACGCGAAGAGCCAAGACGAAGTCTACCAAGCCGCCCTACAAGCTGTCCAACAAGGAGCCCGGACGTTTCCTTCAAAACTCAAGCTCCTCGTATCAATAGGGGAATGCTCAGTGTCACCATCGGGAGGTCTGCAGTTTCGAGACCGGTTGTGGGTGCCCGATAACGAACCACTACGCACGTCCATAATCCAGACCATTCACGACTCAACCCAGACTGGCCACCCTGGCAGGGAACAAACCAATGTCCTTGTATCTAGGCAGTTCTTTTGGCCCGGCTTGTCAAGCGACATCCGGAGGTTTTCACGGAATTGTGACGGGTGCCACAGGAACATAGCATGGAGAAATAGGAGGCAAGGGTTCCTGAAGCCCCTTCCTGTCCCCGACCGAATATGGCAAGAATTATCGATGGACTTTGTCGTGGACCTACCAAAAAGCAATGGATGCACGAACCTCATGGTCTTAACAGACCGACTAGGAAAGGGGGTGATGCTAGAAGCCCTACCAAACATCGAGGTGGGAACGATAGCGAAGTGGTTCACCACTACCTATTACCGACAACACGGGTTCCCGAAGGCAATCGTGTCAGATCGAGGAGTACAGTTTGTGAGCGCCCTATGGAAACGAATATGTCAACTACTCGGGATCCAGCGGAGACTCTCTACAGCGTTTAGCCCCGAAACTGACGGATCAACGGAACGGATGAATCAGACGGTCGAAACATACCTTCGGAACTTCGTGGACCACGCCCAAGACAACTGGGCAACAATGCTACCATCAGCGGAGCTAGCCATCAACAACAGAGAGGCAGCCTCTACACGAGTTAGCCCATTCTTTTTGACCCACGGCTACTATGTGGATGTCCTAGACTTGAAAGCCGAACTTGGGGAAGACGCACGCCACAAGAGGCTCTCCCCTATTCAGAAAGCTGACAACATGATCCGGAAGCTAAAACAAGCATCGGAATGGGCTCAGACGGCTATGGCCGCGGCTCAACAAGGTCAAGAGGCTGTAGCTAATCTCCGGAGAGAGCAAGCACCGCAATACAAGGTCGGAGACAAGGTCTGGCTTAGCCTAGAGAACATCAAAACCGACCGACCAACAAAGAAGCTCGATGCCAAGTACCAAAAGTACACGATTATCGAGGCGGTCGGATCACACAGTTTCCGCCTGGACACGCCACCAGGAATCCACAACGTCTTCCACAGCAGACGACTCAAACTTGCCGCCACGGATCCATTCACGTCCCAAAAGCAGGACGACGCTCAGAACGGCCCGACACTCGTCGGCGACCAGGAAGAGTACGAAATCGAAGCAATCCTCGACGAAAAGAAAGCCCCGGGACGTGGAAATAACCTACGCTACCTAGTAAAGTGGGTATCACACAACAGACCAACTTGGGAGCCCCAATCGGCCCTAGAAGAGACACAAGCCTTGGACAACTGGGAAGCACGGAAAGCAGCCGGGTATGTCCCCCTAGGTGGAAAGAGACGAGTACCAATAGCTCGTAAAGGACGCAACCTGCATTAAAGAAGCACCCCTTCCCCGGTTTAAAGGACCGAGAACGTGATTTCCCAGAAGGGGGGGTATTGTGAGGGTTTACCCCTAGAATTGGAGCTCGGCCTACAGCCATCGCTACACGTGACCAGTTGCTATGCCAACTAGACTAGCAGAGGGACCTAATATCGTCTATGCAAGGCTGACGCCTCTTCTCTTCCTCTCTTCAAGTTATCCTCTTTGTACATAGAGCAGTTAGTTGTTTAATTGATGACATTGCAGCTAGCCCGTCACATTATAGGGCTTTACTTACGAGATATCTCATAGGTATATATTTAATCGACGACTCTCCTAAATCGTGATTTCTATATAAAACTACTACGAGAGCTCACTAAACACCTTTACCTATACGACGATTTAGTCCTAAAGGTCATAAAACCACTATATAATATACCGGAAGCTAGAAACCACTAGTTCAAGACTTACTACTCCTACTATATTAACGAGCTTACTATAGAATAGTTAACTTATGACCTATACCTCCTATATAGTAAGTAACTATTCGGTATAATAGGCTTATAAACTAATGATACTCTAATCATCGGTAATAACGATTTCCTAGGAATAGAGTAATTAAAGCTCAAGGAAGCTTAATTCCTAGCTAAGGAGCGAGAATAGCTTACCTTTAACTATGATCTAAAGTTTAATAGAAGTATTATATATACCAAAACCACTAAAACCTCCGAAAACACCACGAATATAGAAACTAAGATCACCGGAATTACCCTTATATAAGAGTACTAGTATAGTAACCTCAAGACTATATCGACTAAGAACTCTACTATGACGAGTAGTAGAGGCACTATATATATGAACCTCACGATCAAGGAATAATATATAGCTCAATGAGCCCGGGGAGCCTATATTACGTTAGTCTATTAACCTAAAGCGTCCTATAACCTCGTAATAGCCGCTCAAGCTATTGAACCTACGGAAAACGACATCAGTTCACTTAATAGGCGCCTCTAGTAGTAAGTTAAGAATACCGCTAGGGGACTATGATTCGTAAAGCTAGATAAGGAGACCCTCTACTTAATTGTATTAACTAATTCGTCCTTTATAAATAATAGAGATCTATCCTTATAAATAGGCTATATTCTAGCCTTAGCTAATACTACTCAGAACGCGAATATTATCTACTAGTCGTCTACGAAGTATAGGAGAGTCACCCGAAGTATACTAGCCTCTAAGCTATATAGTATAGTATACGGCTTTGATATAGGCGCTATAGTTAAATCGATAGTTAATAGAGCCCTAGAAATCGATCTACTACTAGTTGTTTATATAGACTCGAAATCACTATACGAGTACCTCGTAAAGCTCGGAACTATATAGGAAAAGCGACTTATAATCGACGTAATATGCCTCCGCTAAGTATATGAACGATAGGAGATCACGGAGGTTAAGTAGATTAAGGGAGAATCGAATTCTACCGACTCTATAACGAAATTAAAGCTTATAAACGCCCTCAAGCGCCTAATTAATACGAATACTATATAACTAGACGTAGAGGAGTAGGTTAAACGTGAATAAGGTAATGTACAAAGTAGAGGAGAGTAGGAGAGGGATATATTAGTAGGAGAGTGACGTATAGAAGCGGGGATATTGATAGAAGGGTATCACGTGGACATACGGCACGGTTAGAGAGCGTGGGACTAGGCCTAATTAGGAAACTAGTATGTGTTCAATAGGAAATTACGTTTTTCGACGTTTTTAGAGAGCTTCTAGTATTTGAATACACTTTTGTAGATTATCACGTGCCGCGTTGCGTGTACGGCCTATCCTATAGACTAGACCCGATTAGGCATAGCAGAGGTTCGGGAGTGCAGTTCAGTAGCTCAACCTCCTGAACTGAACTCCCTAACTTATATAATATACTACTTCACTAACGATAAACGTAACGAGTATTCCACGACTACACGTGATAGTGCTTAGCGTTTCTGGTGAACCGACAATTAGCTTATTTATAATAATTAGTCTGTTATACTTTTTAGTTTATTATATTTATCGGTCCGTTATACTTATTATTTATCGCTGGGGTACTATGACGTGTGTCGGCATGCAGGCGTACATACACAGGGGCTTATGGTTGACTATGGTTACGTGACTACCCTCTCGCCATTTAAACGTGAATACTGTGTGGTCTTTTGGCCCGAGAGGGTGTGCGGAGCGAGCCTACTCCTCGGTACTAAGAAAATTTTTCATAGTAGTTAAAAGGCTAGCGTATAGCTGCTATATTACTTATAAGATCTTTAGAGTACTTTTCTTTTATATTTTTCCTTTTAGTATCTGTGAGGATGGCGCCACTGCATGATTAGCCGGGAATAGCAACTAGGAAACAGGACTGAAACAAGGAACTGAGCTAGAGGTCTAGGCAGCACACGACTAAAGGTCGAGGCATTCCTCCCTCCTTTGCTCTCCAGCTTAGTATTTTCAATACATGAGATTCTCTGAACTTTGAGCCTTCGACTATTGCATCGATCTTGCCGTCACAGTATCTTTACTTCTCACACACTATTCATATTACAAACGACTTATAAATAGTATTTATTATTCCTACTATTATTTGTTAATAGCTGTTTTATTGTATTTTATTATACTTGTAGGTCTTTTACTACTTCTTACATTTAAAGACATTCTAGTAATATAATAAATATTATTAAAAGGCTAAATGTAGTTGCTTATATTATAGGCCGAGATGCATCTCTCAAAATTATTTTTGGTCTCTATATACCTCTGTATCGGTATAGCAAATGCTGGCGTATTAGCGAAGCGGAAGACTTGTGCCGCTGACTGGGTGAGCTGCAGAGGCTTGGACGGTACATGTCCCTTGCTACCGAACTGTCATGCCCATCTCTTCTGGTCGACTTGTTATTGTTGGTGGGCCAATACAGAGGTGGTGTGTGGTCCATGTTAGGGGGAATAAGGGTAAAGGATATTTAGTGTTACTAGTAGGCCAAAATTTCACAGAACTTTTAGTAGGCTATAAAGTACAGTTCCCGTGCCACCCGGGAAATGTTAAGCTGCAGAGAATATGCCAAGCAAAAAGTGCCTCTGTCCTGCTTCCGACTCTTTAAGGGTATTACCCGCATGTAAATCTTGGAGCGCATCACTGCCGAAATCTGCAGGCTAAGTGTGGACAGAATCCGCACTGAATGCCGAATCATTCCTATAACCTGGATTACTGATCGATTACGGTTCTGGCTAAACAGGCAGAGAGGTCATCAGCAGGGCATAGCGGGGTAAATGGGTCCGTTTAACACATTTCCACAACAGGCTTAGCAGCGTTCTGTAGGATCTTGAATAACGAGGATTCCATCTCCGTTGGACAGTTACTACTATGGCTGATCATAGATTGAAGATACGAACAGTTATTGGTTTGACCATACAGGCACCGCTACCGCCCCTTCAGACAGCCCACATCATCTCTCATGGTTTCGAAGACCCTGCAGTTTTTCGATCTCCCCCCAACAAAGATTCAAAGCTTTCGGAGTTAGTCCAATCTTCAGAATTATTATTCGTCATCGATGGCTCTCTCTTTTGACCCTCAATGGAATTCACACCATTTAAAAACTCAACCGGGCTCCGACCACGATGTCATTTTTCACGTCACAGTTGGAGTCTAAACAATCAAGTTACACTCCTTTGAAAGAAGATATAGACTCGCAGGATCGTGGAGAAGAACGTACTCCCAGGCGGACCAGCTCAAATTTGGTCCGCCTCTTGCTCTTCAACAGTATTGGGCGGCTCTGTTTGACGGTTGGATTCATTTTCGGCAGATTCTTCGACCATAGGAGAATTGCTGCTACAAATCACCAACCATCTGTTTCCAAATGCCAGGATCCATCAGTACGGCGAGAATGGCGGAGCTTGAGTACGAATGAGACACGAGATTACATTGGGACGGTGAAGTATCCCTTGGCAACACCTTCCAAAACAAGTTCTTGGGGGGGGGTGGGTTCGCAGTTCCGCAGAACATTTTGATACGCTACTTTCTGGATTCGCGATCCCCGAGAGCCGGAGAGGTTGCCGTTCCTAGATTAGGTGTTGCGGGGTGCCTTGCCCTAGATCGAATTACACGAATAAAAGCCAAGTAGAGATAAAAGTTTAACATGTAGTCCACGCGCTCTAATTGACAGAATAGGCAGCCACATTTTTAGACACTACTTTCTAGATTCACGACCCCTAAGATCTAGAGAAGCTGCTGTTCCTAGATATAGTGTTGTGGGGTACTTGTGACGATTCTACATCGTCACCCGACTTCCACCTACTAAGCTCCTGAGCTCTTCACAAGCTGGTCTCGGGAAGCGACCCACGTGGTGGGCAAATAGAACCTGCATCTCGAGTGACATAGGCCACGCTGTTCCTGCATGAGTCTGATGTTCCAACCAAGGAGGACGTTCCATTGGAAATCGTAGCCGGGGAGGACGCTGAAGATGGATGCAGATCGGCCGATGGACGCATAGCTTGACGTTATTGTGCAGCATTCAAGACCATCGGCTAAAATCTATAACACCGGCAGACATGACTGCAAAATGCCCTCCACAAGTGTGGCTGGAACCGAAAATAGTTCTTTTCAAGGCGCCCTAGACTCGGTTTGCGGCCCCTAGACGTGATCGTCTGGTAGCCTTCCGGTTAGTCCGAGTACGAGAGCCTCTGAGCCATGAAGAGCCTGGGACCTTCCACGTCACCTTCCAGCCACAAGGCCAATCTCAAAATGCTTCAAGAATCTACCCCGCACTATATTCCCCTTCTCGCCCATTGCAATAGGCCACAACACTCGCCCAGCTCCATCTTCCCACCTGAGTGGACACCCCTCATCTCCTCCTTGCCTCTTCCACGACTCCAAGATCTCAGGGGCTGCGCTCAAATAACCGGGGTCTACAGAATTCATCGCAACTTTCCTGTGCCTCCATGCAGGCTGAGCCTCCGTCTCGGTGAGCATGTTGAGCGCTGCCTTGGCGAGATTGGTGTGCACATGACGACCGTTCTTGTTCCAATGATCTGGACGAGGTTCAAACGCACCCTCACGGGCGGAGACATTGATGATGTATGCCTCGGGCTTCGAAGTTTGGATTTTGGGTTGAGAGTCTGCTTGTGAGCGAGGAGAGCCCATAAGGGGAAGCAGTTCGCGAACGAGGATGAAAGGGACGAAGGTGTTAACAGAGTGGGCGGTGATTACGTCTTCGTAGGGAATCTCGTAGATAGACTGCATCCATGAGGTTTTCGAATCCGCGGGTTTGGTAGAAAGAGTGGCCTCTTCTGATTGTTGAGCTGGTGTCGTACAAGCATCAGTTGAGGTGGCCAACGCAGATCTCAAGGATCTATCCCCTTTGAACTCGAATTCAAGCATCCGCGAGCTTGGAATTTCACCCCGAACCCGTGGCTGATAACTTGAATCTATGAGCAACAGCCTGTTCTTGGCCCCTTCCAATGTCAATTGTTCCTCCCGCTGGACAGCCTTCCGTTCCGTTTCTAAAGAGTCCGTCCAAGTTTGCGCCGCATTGTTGATTAATATATCCAGTTTCCCTTTTCCCTTCTGATGCCATTCTCCCAATTGCTCCTTGACAACATCCACTAGATAAAAGACGTCACTTGCTGCCCTGAAGTCAGCTCCGACAATTCTCAACCGTTCATGCCATGATTCAGAGTCCTGTTCAGACAGATATCGAGTCGCTGCGTCACGCGGATATCGAGAGGTGACGATGACTTTTGCACCACATCTAAGTAGTCGGAGTGCTGTTTGATATCCCAGATGTATCCTCGCACCTGTTACCAAAGCGGTCCTTCCATGAAGGTGGAAGCTTTCGGGTAGTGACAAGCCAGAGGATGCAAGGTTGAAATCCCCGCATTGTTTACAGAGCGAGTGATACTGTGGGTGACGAGAGACGAGAAGGTATTGACAGATATAACACTTCTTCTCTTTTGTTGACCTTTGCATTAATTGGCTGGTCCAATTTGTGCTATGAATCTCGTTCCCTGATTTTTTGGAATGCAGATAATTGTTCAGAACCCGCACAAGATCCTCGGATGAGGTTCGAAGGTTGACTCCATCAAACTCTTGACTCTTGATACAAAAGTCTAGAACATTCAAAGCTGTCTCAAAATCCTGTCGTGAGGGCATTCTTTGCCCGATTGAGACAGTCGGCAGTCTCCCCTTCGATTGGTGACTCATGTGATCCAGATATGCTTTGATGCTCTGCACTGTGCCTGTGTACTGAACTCTGGTGATGGATCGACCGTATCTGGCTGTGTCAGGATTCAACCGCATGGCAAGCTCATCTCCTAACTTGGATCCAGCGGGTGGGAGGTATAAAGCCAGGATGCTAGGGAGCTTTTGGGCCATACAAAGCTCTTGGTCACGTTGGATTTGCTTGGCGATTGTATCTCCATCCTGAGTTCGGAGGAATGCGCGGCAAGAGGATTCTGAATCCAGCATACCTGCAAATGGTAGCATAAGGTCTCAAATGGTTTGGACAGAACGTCTGCACACTCCAAAAGGTTTTTGTAGGATTCAGATGAAGTGTCGATGATTTGAGGTGGCCGGAGGAAAATGTCTCCGCTTCCGACCACACCGCTACACCCCATCCTTCGTCTCCTGACTAACCCTGTGAGTCAAACACCAAAATAGAAAGACATCAACCTCAAAATCTATCTCGAGCAACCTTCCATATCGTATGCATTCGTTTGCCTTCCACATTCATCATGGAAGCCAAGATACGGGCCTTGCAAGGACCAACACCCGCCTTCGTTATCAAGCTGCAAAGGCTGCCTCTGGAAATCGTCCACCAGATCCTCGACTGCCTGCCACTCTTCAAAGTGCTCAATCTTTTGGCTCACAAGACGCCGTATGCCGAGAAATGTGTGCTTACGCACAGATACCTTGGATTGGTGTTCAAATCGCCACCCGATATTGCAAGCGTGATCGATTACTTCCTCCTCTTTCGCGACATACGCATCTTCCACCGCCAGACTTTGAAAGATAATTATCTCATCGCATTGAACTACTCAATGAGTGGATATGAAGGTCCTTCAAATTACGACATAATAGAGCCCTTGATTGATGAGATGATCTCTGATATCAGAGGCCACTTACGATTGGAGCTGCCTGACATAGACCTGATCCGTTCCTCCACGGACTTCCCTGCTCCGCTGGACAGTTCTTTCAACAATCTTCTGAACCGCTGGTTCTGGATCACAGATGCGAAGGAGAAGATGAATATCACCAAAGCAAATCAGTGGAACAAGGCCGCCGACTTGTTGGAAGCCTACCCCGCGATGTTGAAGAAACCGCTCGATCCTTCCCAGGATGGCCCAAGGCCCAACACTGCCCACATTGCTAACAGATTCCGAGGCAATGCAAAGCGATGTTTGAGAGACCGCAAATTGGTACATCCCCGACATAGGCCCCAGGCAAGGTGGTTTCCTTGTGTTGCTGGAGTAGACCTAATCGAATTGGTACCTTACGATCGATACCTGTGGGTATTTTTAGACACATTGAAGAAACATCCTCCCGTGGGCATTATGGACGACCTTTCAGCTAGCTTACAGAGTATTAGTCTGAGTTTAACTGAGGTCATGGGCACAAACCCGATGCCAGAAGGTGCCACAGGGCAAATGCACGGAGAAAATTATCGATACCCACCCGATACTGCTGACAATATCCGGATCGCGATGGATGGTCTATTCTACGTTTACACCGGGTCCACACTGTTAATAGTTCCACGTATTCATTGGCCAGCTGCTATGGAGCCTGACTTCGACAACTATGTACAGAATCCACGATTCTTCATTGACCCCAAGCCACATCCGGCGACCTTACCTGCGGAGTTTCACAGATGTCCCGTGCGGGAATGTAAACCCCACGATGATCGGGAGTACAAGTGGCTAGAGGCATTTTTGAAAGCTCTTAGCTGGATGCAGAAGGAGTTCGGCTCAAGTGCTTAAGGTGGGGTGTAGTGCTGATTTCTGTTGAGGCATGTGGAGGATACTGTATAGAGGGCATGGTGGGGGTGTTGAAGGAGGAGAGAACTTTCCAACAACTGAGAGATTGTAAGGGAGAGAGCTGATGAAGTTCATCTGGAGAGCAGGAAAAGGCGTCGAGAGCACGGAAAAAAGGAGGATGGTAGGATAGTGAGCCCCTCGTGCTTGACTTTATTTCTGCGCCTCTTCTGAGATTGAGTATAAATAGCAGCAAGAGAGAATTGCATCACTGATTGCAGGGCCGTTTGCCGTTTGCCATTGGCCATTACCCCTTTCTTCAGGGGGCGGACTCGCTAAATCACAGCACTCTTGCCCCTGAACGATTACCTAATAAGAGCACCTGAATTCGATTTATCGCGTCACGTCGCGTCTCCTCAGCACATCCATCAACCGAGTCATGGCATAGAGCCCACACATCAACATGGGGAAGCCAACTTCCTCGCAGCCCAAAACTCAAAAGTCGATATCAAGTTTCTTCACTCCGAAACCTGCGTCAAGCTCCGCGCCCTCCCAGCGCTCACAGCCGTCACAAGAACCACCCCCCTTCCAAGAAGAGCCCAACCTCTACCATGCCGAAAGCGACGAGGAACACGTACGGCCAGCTACGAATAGTGCGCCAAAGAGAGCATTGACAGAGGACTTGAACGGTGGAAATACTGGCCCTGTTGAGAGACCAGCAAAGAGAGCGAGAGGTGACGACGAGACTGGGAGCAGCGCTTTCTTCGTCGAGCCACCAAGACCCAATCCTACACCGTCGAAATCGAAGATCTCTCCGCGGACTGAGAAGTATCTGTACAGTTCATCCGCGCAAGCTCCATCGAGCGTACCTATCCCAGACGAAGAGGAGGAAGATGATGCCGAGAAAGCTAGGAAAGCGGAGCTGCACAAGAAATGGATGAAACGGATGGGTGGCGCCACAATTGGCCGGCGTTGGGTCAGTGAGGAGACACCTTTGGATGATGGAGATGAAGATGACGAGGATGAGGAGGAAGAGGCTCGGCCTGCGAAAAAGGTGCCGAGGAAGGGAGCGAAGACTGGGAAGCTGACTCCTATGGAGCTGCAAGTCCTGGATATTAAGAGGAAACACATGGATACATTGTTGATTATCGAAGTGGGATACAAATTCAGGTTCTTTGGGGACGATGCGAGAGTTGCTGCAAAGGATTTGGGCATTGTGTGTATACCTGGCAGGTTTAGATATGATGAACGTACGTCACCCCTTTCCTCTGGGCCAGTCAATATTGACCTTTAGACAGACCCTTCAGAGGCACACCTCAAGAAATTTGCGTCGGCGAGCTTCCCAGTCCATCGATTACCAGTACACACGAAGCGACTCGTTGGCGCTGGTCACAAGGTCGGCATAGTTCGACAAATTGAGACAGCCGCACTGAAAAAAGCTGGAGATAATCGAAATACCCCTTTTATAAGAAAACTTACGAATGTGTACACCAAAGGCACATATGTGGACGATATAGAGGGACTCGGCCCAACTGATGCTCCAGCTGGGGGCGCCCCTGCAACTGGCTACCTACTCTGCATCACGGAGGCAAAAGCCAAAGGATGGGGAACCGATGAGAAGGTGGATGTTGGAATTCTGGCAGTTCAGCCAGCTACTGGAGACATCATCTACGATACATTTGAAGATGGCTTTATGAGGAGTGAAATTGAAACCCGATTACTACACATCGCACCCTGCGAGTTCTTGATCGTGGGAGATCTAACCAAAGCCACCGACAAGATGGTGCAACATCTATCAGGAAGCACATTGAACGTCTTTGGGGATACTATTCGGGTTGAACGAGTTGGCAAGGGCAAGACTATGGCCGCTGAAGCATACTCTCATGTTGCTCAATTCTACGCTGACAAGCTGAAGGCTCAAAAGGACTCTGGAAACGATAGAGAACAGGCACTTCTCGATAAAGTACTGAAGCTGCCCGAAGAAGCCACAATTTGTTTGTCTGCAATGATTACTCACATGACTGAGTATGGACTGGAGCACGTCTTCGACTTGACTACATACTTCCAGTCGTTCAGCGCTCGATCGCATATGTTATTGAACGGCAACACTCTCACAAGTCTGGAGATCTATCAGAACCAGACGGACCATACCGAGAAAGGCAGTTTGTTCTGGACTTTGGACAAGACTCAAACACGTTTTGGCCAGAGATTACTCCGAAAATGGGTTGGCAGGCCCCTTCTCGATCAAACTCGACTTGAAGAGCGAGTTGCTGCGGTAGAAGAGCTAAAAGATGGCCACCAGACTCTCAAGGTGGACAAGCTTCAAGCTCTCCTCAGGAATATCAAGTCTGATTTGGAAAGAAGTCTGATACGAATCTATTACGGGAAATGCACACGGCCAGAACTCCTGGCAGCTCTTCAAACACTGCAAAGAATCGCCAACGAGTATGGAAACGTCAAGACCCCATCAGATGCGGGCTTCACCTCTGCTCTCATCAACGAAGCAATTGCCACTCTCCCTACAATCGGCGACACTATGATCTTCTTCCTCGACCAGATCAACGCCGAAGCCGCCAGGACGGATGACAAATACGCCTTCTTCCGCGAAGATCACGAGACAGAAGACATAACAGACCACAAACTCGGCATCGCAGCCGTGGAGCAAGAGCTCTCTGAACACCGCTCTGTGGCTGCCCAAGTCCTCAAGAAGAATAAGCCCATGACATATGTCACCGTGGCTGGGATAGAATATCTCTTCGAAGTCCTCCCTTCCGACCTCAAGCACGTCCCAGCCAGCTGGACGAAAGTCTCCGGCACGAAGAAACTCTCAAGATTCCACACTCCCGAAGTCGTCAAGATGCTCCGCGAGCGAGACCAACACAAGGAGTCTCTCTCCGCCGCCTGCGACACCGCATTCAAATCCTACCTCTCCACGCTCTCAACCCACTACGCGCCCCTCCGCGACGCAATCGCCTCCCTTAGCACGCTCGACTGCCTCCTCTCCCTCTCCCTCGTGGCTCTCCTCCCCGGCTACACAAAACCCACCTTCGTCCCCACAACCGAAATCTCAGTGATCGGTGGCCGCCACCCTATGGTTGAAGCCCTGCTCCCAACCTACATCCCCAACAACACCACGCTCTCCACCGCCCCAGGCAGCACCCGCGCTCTATTAATAACAGGCCCCAACATGGGAGGCAAGTCTTCATTCGTCAGGCAGACGGCACTAATCTGCGTCCTCGCACAAATCGGCTCCTTTGTGCCCGCCGACTCTGCACGCCTGGGGCTCCTGGACTCAATACACACGCGCATGGGCGCCTTCGACAGCCTGTTCACAAATCAGAGTACATTCATGGTCGAGCTCTCCGAAACAGCGGCGATACTGAAGACGGCAACAGAACGGTCGTTAGTGATCCTCGATGAGCTGGGCAGAGGCACGAGCACGCACGATGGGGTGGCGATTGCGGGGAGTGTGTTGGATTGGGTTGTGCGGGAGACGAAGTGTCTTTGCTTGTTTATCACGCATTACCAGGCGCTGGCCGGGGTTGCGAGGGGGTTTGAGCAGGGGAAGGAGTTGCGGAATGTCCATATGAAGTTTACGGCGACGAGGGCTTCGGACTCGAGGAGGATTTCGGATATCGAGGACGAGGATCTGGAGATGGCAACTGATGGCGACGAAGAGATCACTTTCCTCTATGAGGTGGGCGAAGGAGTTGCTCATCGCTCCTATGGGTTGAATGTCGCCCGACTTGCACATGTTCCAAAGTCTGTCATCGGGACGGCCGCTTTCAAGTCACGGGAAATGGAGCAGAGCATGAGGCAGAAGAAGGTTTTTGCATTATCAAGTATGATGGTCGATGTGCTATCTGAAAAGAGTGGCGCCGATGAGAAGCTTGAGCAGCTCATAGTCGGCATCGATGAGCTTTGACTGTAATTTAGAGAGGAAAAGAAAGAACCCGTTGGTAGCAAATATTGATGCAAGTTAATACACCCATCACCTCGTGGAAACCATCGCTGATCGTAAGATAACTTCCGTAATTTTGAGCAAAGAAGGAAAGGAAACATAGCGATGCAAAGTTAAAGCAAATAACAGATACCGAGGCGCCATGCAGTTTGCGCCAAACGCCAAATAATAGCACTGGCAGTGCCCGTCGAAACGAGCCCCCATGAGGGACAGTGAAGTGAGCAGTCTATATGTTATAGTTCAAGCCATTTCCGAAGTCATTTTGTTTGGTACCCATGCTCTGGCCTTGCGGGTGCTGAGGTTGAAGCATCGAGCCAACCGGCTTGAAGTCTCCCTGAAATCCTGTGCCGTACATTGGAACGTTCGTCATAGTGAAGGTATGTTGGGAGAAGCCACCAAAAGACCGAGCGTATGCGTGGTTGTAGAGAGGATTAACCGACGAGGGATCGAGAAACATCTGGGGAGTGAAGCCGTGGGGTGGAGCAGATGGCGCAGATGGGGCTCGCCGAGCTTGTTGTTGATGTGGCAATTCAGGCTTTCCGTTTTCTTTGCCATGTGGACGGTATGAAAGTGGCTTGGGCACTGGGGTCGGGGAAACAGGAAAACGGGACGAGTTCTGGAGTTCATCGGGATACATCGGCAAGCCATGAGTCGCATTTGGCAAGTCAAACCTGGATCAGTAATCAGCCAAGAAGCCTTGGAGGGTAAAATAGATCAGACATACCGATGGTCCTCCAAGGAAGCTTCAGTGCGGGTAGGGCTAACTTCCGCGGCGTCTTGGAAAATGCTGAAGCCACGTTTCTTTCCCATATCCTCGACCGTCAACCTGAATTCTTCGTCTTCCTCCGCAGTCGGAACGAAACGACGACCAAAACCTGCAGCAAGCGGATTGGGAGTAGGAGCAGGCTTGAAGAACACCGGAGGTGGGGCAAGCATTGAATGAAGTTGTTGCTTTTGTGAGCTTTGAACAGCCGCAGTCTTCTTTCCTCGTGGTGCGCGCAGACGAGGAGCGTTGACACTGACATTGGACAGGGTTGCTGCTGTCTTACGGGTAGCCCTGCGTTTCTTCGGGCTAGGAATCTCCTGATTCTTCGGTCAGTTGCTGGTTCCATAGGATGAACGGCGGGCAAGATACCTACCGGGCTGTTCTCGGTGGACAAGGGACCAAAGATATCTCGTGATGCTCTGAAATCGCCATTTGGATGGTAGCTAATTTCAGCCGGCTCAGTGTCCCTGGCAGTGGCAAGCATCTGCTCGAGAATGGTACCATCCTTCTTCTGATTTCTCATTCTCTTCATCTCTGGAGTGGCCGAGTCGAAAAGGTCCATTCCTGGATAAATCACACCCTTCAGCTTGGCGCTATCGGTAAGCTTCGATCCGGACTTATCACCTGTTCCTTTCTCCCCATCCTCAGGCTCTGGTTTCCATGGAGTTGTGAGCCTGACACGAAGAGATTAGCCCACGAACATATTATGGCAGGAATGATGTACTTCGGGTCAAGCGCAGCAGGAGCTGGTGTCTCTTGACGGCTGAAATTGGGAATTTGACGTCTTGCAGTCGGTGTCTCATAAACATGTGCCATAGGGCTTCGATCCCATTCACTGAGAGGACTGTTATTTGCAACCGTTGGCCAAAGGTGCATGCGAGGAATTGGTGCGCGAAATCCTTGGACTGGGGTCTCGGCAAAGGGTGTTTCTCTCATGGATTCGAAATTGGAGGGTTGGCTATTCTCTTTCTTGATCTAAGTTCCAGGTGTCAGGTCTGGCTCACATAATAGAGCTGGAAAAACAATGTCAGTTGCTCTTACAGAAACATTGGACGACGCGTTCGAGTTCCGGCCTTTCTTTGTCTTCTTGTGCTCCTTCGCGGCCATGCGACTGGCCAATAAGGCATCGATGTTGTTGCTTTGATACCAGAAATCGAAGTGATCAAGCTTGTTTCTAGCATCAACATCGCTTTGGGCCTGGATCTGGAGCTTGAAACGAGCGGCCAGGTGTGACTTGGAGGAGACGTGGGTCAGGAGGTGGGAGACGTCGGAGAACTTGGGATTTTTGTTGCACAGGATACATTGCAAGTCGATGTTGTGTTCTTGTTTCGGCATGGTGGAGGGGCCTGCCAAAACCTTTTGTTAGCTGTCTCGCATGGCAAAGTTGATGGCAATGATGTGCAGAGCGACAAACTTGTATAGGGTGAGGGATCTTGCTCTGGATGATAGAGCCAAGAGTAGTATTGATCCATGGTCGCGTGACAAAAAGGAACGTGAAAAGGGGGAAGGGATGGGGAAGTGCCCCTAAAAGGACAGGAGAAGGATGGAGATGAAGAAGCGACTAGAAAGGAAACATAGTCTGTATAGCTGTCGAGATAGCTCGGGTGGTGTATAAGGCGGCGATGGGCGGAGAAAAGCCGCCGTCAGCCTCGAAGCTAGGAGCAAGCGAGTGCAAAGCAAAGATGAGGCAACTGAATTGAACTCTGCCCAAACCTCAACTTGAAGGCGGTGAAGAGCGGTTGGCTCGGCCAAATAAGGGGAAAGGGGACGCTGGCGCAGCAAAGGATGTTCGAAGGTCCAGTTTGATGATTGAAGGAAGCGAAAGAGCCCAATTTCCACTGGAAGAACTGTGGTGATACGAGCATTGGCTGTGGTGAAGTGTGTCTGTGTGCATGCGATGCAAGCGGCTGCTGAGATGTTTCACTTACCCTATAGATAGGTCTTAAGGCTGCAAGTATCGATGTGGCAGATTCGACGAAAGCAAGGAGGCTTCTCTTGGGCGTTGGTCTTGGGCTAGTGACAGTCCAAGGAGGCAAATGGGGGAATGAGCAATCGTCTCAAGCCGCCCTGGTGCGACTGAGGTCGATGGCGATGCAACAACAACAGAGGTGGCTTCTGATTGTGAGGAAGGAAAAGAGGTGCAGGAAGGAAGGACGGATTTCGTCGAGAGTTGAAGTAGCTCTCGTCTGGTAGGCCACTTCCTGGAAGAGCAGGGCACGAACGAGGAAGGCGCGGTTGTGACTCTGCGAGTGGAAGACAGTAACAAAACCTGATGAGACGAAACAGAAATTCGTGCAAAATAATTTAGATAAAGGTGCGTTAAAATTGGGCATGGAAATTAATGTTTTATTGATGGTTGACGCTGATTTGGCCTATAAGAGCTCCAGGAGCTGTTATTGTCCCAGACTGCTCAGGCCATTGAGTGCAGCAAACCTGAAATGAAGGGAATATCTTCGTATAGTTTTCCAATGTACAAGAAGGCCTGGGACATTGTCAACTGTAGAGGCAAGTATATGAATTTTCCTCTAGCTTGACTGTTGCAATGCCCCTGGAAATCCAGCCGGAACATGTGTATCAAAAGATGTATAGCAGCCGAAGTCATTACAGAACTTGGGCACTCGCTGCACCTGTGATTTTTTCTTCTCCTGCCTTGTATCCTTGAACCACGATGTTTAGGAGCCAGGTTATTAGATGGCAGGAGACTTGGGTGGGGGGACTATACAAAGTAAAATTTCTTGACTGAGGGAGGACTCGATCTGGTCTTGAATTTATTCTTTATTCATGCTTCATGAATCATTATAATGTCCCGGCCCTAGCACTCGCTCGATTACCTTCTTCGGCATGCAGCTGCAAGAATTGTCAGTAGAAAGAACGGAGGAAGGTGTGAAAGAGCTTTACTATGCGGCATCCACCTCCTCCAGCCCATCAAACTCGAGCAAAGCCAGACCTGCAAGCCCAAAATTCGTATGGAAGACATCAACCATATCGCCCGGCCTATCCGCCAGCCCACCACGCTCCGAATCCTATCTTAAGTCAGCTAAGCCCCACCTCCAGTCCTTCTCCCACAAACCTGGCAATTCAAGATAAACTTCGACAACTTCCCCCCATCAACCCAATGCAGCCGTCCAATCATCGACAAACTGCTCGCAACCCACCAACTATAACAGACGTCCTCCAACTTCTCCGGCCTCCCATTCAACCCACCGCCCTCCGTTTGCCTCTCACTCAACCACATCCCCAGCTTATCCTTATCCACGGTATCCAGTCTCCCCGCAATCCTCAACGCCGCGCAACAGGCAAAGATCTGCCCTGAATGCGATTCTGCCCCAGGAGCAACACCATATCCGCCATCGAAGTTCGCACACGAAACAATGTAGGCGACTGCTTTCCCCACATCCACCAAATTCATCAACTTTAGCAGCGAGAGCCCGATGAACGCACAGCAAATAAATCGTGTGTCTTCTTCCCCCCATTCGTCGCCTGCAAAAGTCCCTGTTTCCCGGTTCTGTAGGTCTGCGATATCTGTTCCGCATCAGCACGTCACATCTCCCCGTGCGGATGGAACGGGCAGACATTTCGCCACAGCAATCGCCCCTCCCTCCTTGCCCCTTTTCTCTAACTCTCCAAACCCGTCAACCATAGCCAGTATCTGCACCGCACTAGCCGTATACAACAAATGTGCATCATGCCCCGGCGCAGCGCCAAAACCCCCGTTGTCTGCCTGACACGAGAGCACAAAATCTATCGTTTCCTTTCTCGGAAGGGCATCCGGACGGTTGAGAAGATGGAGAGCGTTGAGGCCCCAGTAGAGACCATTGAGTCGGAGGTGTTCGGTAAGCCAATATTCGAGCTCGTCTTTGCGCTGGGAGGTGTTAGCAGTGAAGGGACAACTGGTGGGGAAGACGAACGGTGTCCAGGCTTTGAATATACTTCACATGTGGCTCGATTGCGAGTTGGAGTTCGTCTGGGAGGGCATTTCCTCCAGCACGGCCAGGTCCTGATACGAGAGACATTTTTTTTAAATTGTTGGAAGCCGAGAAGGTTTTGGGGAGGAAGATGGAGATGTCTGATGAGGTTGCCTTCGGACTTGTCCCACAATTTCGCGAACGAATCGGAATTTTCATCAGCCTCATCCAACTCGGAGGTTTACACAAGGTTTCAAGACACAGGAATCCACACAAGTGTGACACTGCATAAATTAAGCCATTTTTGGAACGAACTAAATTCCTTTTCCTGATATTTCCAAATTCAATTTGCTGGTCCAGCTGCCGCAAGCGACTTATTAATGGCGGCCGCCGAAAAGCGATCTGCATCCAATCACAGTTAATCGAAAAGATCAGCCTCGTCTTACCACATTAAATACTTAACACCCTTGGCTTTCCATAAACGAAAGCTTCAGTTCCTCATTTTTCTTTCATAACTGTCAAAAATGAAGATATTGACTTCAATTCAGTCCAAAGGTACAGTTTTATTTCCAAATGTCCGTATTTATAAGCCTTGCAATCCGATTGGTGATCTCGGACTTTGAGGTTGTCAAAGGCCGACGGCACATTTATAATCGTGACCCGACGAGATGCACCTACGCAAGCTGCGTTGATATCTCCTTTGCATCAATTCGTGTTCATGATTTGACGAATATATCATCCTCTCATACTTCTTGCTTTCCAATTGCTCAATTCTCAGTGTTTTGGTTTTATTTTGCCTCAATTACCATTCCTCTCTTCCCAGACTCCACACATATCTCTATTAGCCATGACAACCCCAATCCCTACACAAGGCAACGCACAAGCTTGCCCCTCCCTCCGAAAGCTCTGGAAGCTCTTCAGTTCCCCCTCAACTTGCCCAAACCGATCTGTCAAGCTTCCTTGCACCTCAACATCCCGCCTCACCCCCACCTCCAATGACGAGAAGACCATCCTCTACCTAGCCTACGGCTCCAACCTTTCCGCCGAAACCTTCAAGGGCAATCGAGGCATCCGGCCCCTCTCTGCCGTCAACGTCCACGTCCCATCGCTATCCCTGACTTTCGACCTCGCCGGGATCCCATACATCGAGCCTTGCTTTGCCAATACACAATACCGCACTCCTCCGCCACCCCCAGCCTCGACAAGCTCCCCCGATTATCACAAAGACCGTTGGACAAAAGGCCTCATCGGCGTGGTGTACGAAGTAACACCCGAAGACTACCGCACAATAATCGCAACGGAAGGAGGAGGAGCAAGTTACCACGATGTCATCGTGCCTTGTTACGCTCTACCCAAGGGAAGTAAACTAGTAAACGCGGCACCGAGCGGAGCACCATTTATGGCACATACTTTACTCTCTCCGCGAGACTCTGATCCTGCATCGTATCAAAGTACTGGTAATGGGGGACGAGTGGATGGAAAGGGTGGGATAACCAGGCCGGATCCAAGCTACGCACAGCCTTCAGCACGATACCTGAAGCTCATCACCGATGGCGGGGAAGAGCACTCGCTTCCTGCGGAATACATGGCTTATCTGTACAATATCCGCCCGTACACAATCACCACAAGAAAGCAGAAGGTGGGACAAGCGCTGTTTTTGGCGATTTGGATGCCGATTGTGTTGGCTGTTATGGGGTTGAGCAAGCTGCTTGCGGATGAGGAGGGAAGGGTCCCTACTTGGTTGGGGGGCGTTATGACTTTGGTGTTTAGAGCGGTGTGGGGGAGCTATGATGTGGTGTTTAAGCGGGTTTTCGGGGATGGGGAGAGGACGATTTATAATGATGAGGATGGTGGCGGTGGAGAGGAGAAGGGAGCTAGGTGGGGTTTTGGTGGATGTGTGAGGTTGGAAAGTAATGATGAGAAGAATATGGGAAGATGAATATGAAGATGTGTTCGATGCGTAATGATTTTAGGTTGGGACTCCTGGTTTCTCGGCGTTAGCCAGATTTTGGTGGAATGGGGAAGACGCCTTTGAGCGTGATATTGGATACATATGTAAGTAGTGGTTTCAGTGATCTTGTCATTTGCACAGCACCTCTTCAAGTCATCGCTATCAAATGTGGCGCATGCAAGACAGTCGTTCGGTGGCGTAGTTTCGAACAGGAAAGTTTACTTCTCTTCCGAGTAATCAAGGCTCCCTTTTCACTTATATTTCAGATGAAGAGAGACGTTCGCCGTTCATCCCATCTTCAGGTCGACTATGTATTGTACATCGCAATCACACCAAATACCGTAATAGCATTTCTAGGGGACACTTACGGTACCAGCTCCAGAGAAAGAGGTCGCCACACGTGATCTCGGCAATATCAGGTGTATTGCAATCTTAATCTTCGCCTTCTATCGCCTCAGTATAGAATTGATGATTCCGGTTTAAAAACGCAGTGAGTGAACTCGAGTGCTAAGGCGATGCAACTTGAGGTCACATCGTCAGTCCTCAATGTATAGTAATCATCTGCCCACCATTGTGGGCCCTATTAGGCTATTACCCTCGTCTTGAGTTGTGGGGTAAGCACTAGTCTCCGTATCGGCCGACATATCTACTTCTATCACCACGCTGCACCAATGTGCCACCAACATCTTCCATAATCATGAGAAGAAAGCTTGTTTCGAACCTCAAAGCACCTTTGTTGCAGATCGCATTTCTTCGCTGTGCCACATAACCCGTGTCTGACGCCGTCGGAGGCGGGAGGCAGGCACAGTCCAATGATACTTTGGGGCGGGCATATTCTCCGATGGGGAGCGGGTGCTGAATAGCGAGAACACCTGAAGTATGCTTGGAAATATATGTTTAAAATGGGACAACGTGAGTGTGTATATAAAATAATGTGGCAGAAAAGAAGACATCGAGGGTCTGACTTCTGCGTTACTGTTGAAGGGAAGCCAAGGGAAACACTTCGTCCCAACTTCACCCTAAGCGGGTTGAAAACCATTGTGTAATCATATACTCATCTGTGCTCGATCTCTAGGAACTTTTGTAGCACATCGCAATCACGTCCGAACCACGCTAGGGCATGAGTGCTTCCGTCCGAAGTTCAAGTGACGCCCAGATCGCGAGATGAAGAGTGAATATCTTGCATCTGAGCGCGATCTTCAACGCAAAAGAAAGGGAGGAAAGTTTCTTTGTTGCATATCGTAATCGCGTCCGACGCGGTTCACGTTGTGGGTTCTTGTCTAGAGCAGGAGATGAACGCGTCAGGTCGGATGGAAGCTAGTTTCTGTTTTCTGAATACAGAGACTATTGTTCGACTTTAACTGAAAGGAGTATAATATGCAATCGATCTATAAGGCCAAGAGACACACACTCTTGATATCATAATTCAAGTGGAAGGCTTATAATTAAGAATTGTCTGGACAGTAGGAGGAGAAGCATAGAAGACTTACTCCTCCACATATACTCCTCCCTATCAAAGACACCCCAAGGCCGAACCTCATTGCTCCAAGCTACCTTTATTCACCGAGGTGACGTGTAATGGAATTTCAAAGTCGGCACTCAGTCTTTATATGCGGGTCTAATGGACTTGAATCTTAGGATAGAAATCTTTTGTGCAACAGATACCTCTCCCAATTAAAAGTCTTAAACCTCCCAAAGAAACCAAAGTTATTTTGAGACACTGAGTTCGAATGAAACACAAATTTGAAGCGCTAAATCATTCACCTCCTATCTGTTCGAAGAGATTGGATAGCCTCCTCGGGTCACTCGTGCCGAGGAGCTTGGGATAAGATTGATATTCCAATCAACTTGACGACGATAACGAACCTCAGAATATTGCACTGGAGTGCGATGTGCAACAAAATTTTGTTGCTGGCTCTCTACGCCGTGCCGCTGAGAGTGAGGTCTCGGCCGAAGGGTACTGTAGTTGGAGGAGTGAGGGCATCACATCGCACCGCATTGAAAATACTGGCTTCATACTATCCCAGCGGAGAAAGGAGCCCAGGTTTTGGCAGGTCATTGAATATCACCACTGGGATATAAGTATCTGTGGACCAAGAGAACGTGGAAATGAGCAGGCAGTGGTATATTCACGTGACTTGCCACATGTTCCCTCCTGTGTACATCCAGCATAAAAACTTCCCATGCTTTCAAGCACTGTGATTATTTGAAAGCGCATTGAGGTGTGCAGCCTCCTCAATCAGAAGCAGAAGTGTGAGAAAACCTTCATTTCAACGCGTCACATGAAATCTCGACATGACTCGAACGACAACACATCTCACCCCTCACCTGACATCACTCTCTCATCCATCCCATCACCCCGGATTCTCAAAGCGTCTCACATGCGATACTCACGATACAATGACACTCATCAGGCATTGATATAACACCGGCAGCTCCAGTGCCCCGCTTTCCGTCGAGGTCTGCTCACCACTACTTCCTCTCAACCATGGGTGCCGACACGACTCTCGCGGCAGCAGCACTGGCAATCGCCCTCGTCGCACTGTGTACAACCATAGGCCAATTGCTTCAGCAATATTTTGCAACCGCCGATGGTTACCGTCGATGCCAGAAGTCCGTGATGGGGGAGTATGCACGCAAAACGCGGTTACAGTGGAGATGGCGAGAGTTTCGTTTCGAGACGCTCTACACCACACCCGAGATCTTCCTTGTGGGACAAGGCGTGCCGAACAGAGTTGGTCAGGTTCTGCTCACCGGGAGTCAGAAATCGAGAGAGAAGTCCTTGGTTCCTTTATCGTCGGTGGGAAATGGGGATGCGGTGATGCTGGCGCCGACGAATTTGCATGGTATGAAGCGACAGCGGAATATGGAGTCACAGCCTCAGGGAATGCTGCCAAGACCTTCGAGAATAGAAGGGGGAACTTATACGGGGGAGATGGCTTGCTGGGTGCCGTTGCTGCATTGGATTCATGAGAAAACGGGTGTTTCGTTGGAGGATCGCCCTTCGGTTACATTGCAGTGGACAGATCCCATGCTCATGCCCCCTCTCGACCTGAGGCTACCTGGAATTATCTTCCGCGAGCGGTCTTGGGATTTTCAGCCTCCAGATGTGGTCCGACCTCTGGCAAAGACAACACTCTCTGATATTGCAGTGATCGCACGACGGATGGGGATGAAATGGAAAGACTTCCGGCCGTCTGATGGAATTCTGAGAGCCGAAGGCCACTCTCAGACTATCACTTCTACAATTGTGAGATCTCTTGGACTTGTGCTTCAATATTCATACACCGGTCAAAATCAACGACTTGCTATGGCTGAACACAACCTGAGGAAGCGGCTGGTCACAGGATCTATTTTCACTGAACAAGAGGAGATTTACATCCCCAGTGCAGAAGCAGATCGTCTGGGCTGTGGAGTTCTGAGGACTGACCGGAAACTTGGCCTACCCGACGTTACAGTTTCCACCCAAGCAGAGATCATCACAGCATTAGGATATCTGGATCGAAGTGGTACATCGGCAGCTGCTCTGACCAAGATACTTCGAGAGAACCCTGAGTACCGCTTCCAAGTCGCCGATATTGTGGCACTCACGACCCGCCCAGCTCGACTTCCTGGTTCTCATCTGGTTCAAGTTCCTGCTCCAAGCGATAACATGGAAGGAGTCACAACAAGTTCTATTGGTCGCCGAGCTTTCCGGCAATGTCTCGAAGAATATATCGTCGCTCACAAAGGCGATGTTGGCGAGTATACCCAACAAGCTCTGGACATTTGTCACGAGATCGGCACCAAGTACGCAGCATGGGATCACACGGACAATTACACCACCCAAGACGAGCAATGGATCGTTACCCGAGACCCGCAATACCTTGATGTTGTCCAAGAAAGACTTGATTCTCTTACCAAAGTTCTGAATCAGTGGGAACAGGCACATTCCTTCCGTTACCACAACCTTCTCGGCATCCATATCAGGATCGCGATGTCTGCTGATAATTGGGGATTATCCATGCAGCTGAATCTGGGAACGGATTACAAAGCCGATGTAGATGGGTATTTCAGACAATTACCTAAGATTGTGGAGGAGATGAAGAAGACCGGGTTTCATGATCAGCAGATGATCGTTGATGCATGGGTTTCGATGATGCTGAGGGCGATGTGTTGGGGTGCTTGCCATTTCTTTGTTCCTGGCGAAAGGGTTCCGATTCAGTATTTTGGAAGCCAGTTGCCGGTGTACATTGGATGAAAAACAACAATGACCGTTTGTCCCGAACGCTGGCATGTCCTGGATTTCGATTTCCTGGATCTGGAACATTTATCGGTTTTACTGTCTTCTCAAAGAGACATGAGAAAATATATCTTGTAAGATTGACCGGACGCTGAACAAATTTTATCTGCAGACAACTCGACCTCGAAGTAGAGATTCCATCAGCATATTCAAAATAAGTCTGTGCCTCAAACATGCCAGCCTCTTCAGCTCTTGGATCCATCTCAATGTCTTCGGAGAACACCTCCAGACCCAAGAAGTCAGCCTCTCCAGCTCTCGAAGCAGCACTTCCGATCAGAAGCAAGCTGTGCAACGCCGAAAACACTTCCACAGAACATCCTTCTGACTCTCCGTCATAATTATCCTCCCACACTTCGAGTACCGAAGAGCGGACCTTCCAGGAGCGCATTTCTATGCTCAGTAAAAAGGTCCGTAGATGCTCAGGAATGATCCAAACCCAAAGAAACCTACTTGCTGCCGCTGTCGTCTCCCGCTTCGAGAATGATCGATTGGGGGCAGAGAAACGGAAGTTGAAGAAAGACATGGATAATCACATGAAGGAGAATATCAAGTTCAACAAAACATTCAGGAAAATAGAGAAAGTCAACACAGCTCTTTTGAATCTCACCCCTGACGAAAAGTGCGAGTTGAGGATCATCCACGATGTCAGGAGAGAAAATACGGCACTCCAAAATAGTGGGAATTGTTTAGAGCCAAGCTGGAGAAGCGGACGGCTGAGGAAAAGCGAACACTTCAAGCCAAAACTGAGGCATGGCACCGCCCAATACTACCTTGAATGTTACGGTCCACCCCCTTCGAATCTCTTTGCTGCTCCAACTGTCAGCCCTTCTGGTAACGAAGAGCCTGGCCCGCCAGAACACCTGGCGATCCCAATATCTGTCCCACACGCACCACTTTCGCTAAAGAAGCACCCAGGTCTGCCAATCTCGATTCAACCACCGCGACCCCCAATGTGCAAGCCCCGGGCACGACTTTGGCATGAGGAACAGCGTTAGGCCTTGGTGTCACTGTGGCACATTGGAGCGCCGTTCCAAAACTGCTTCCTCTGAAGAAATACCTACTGTCGAACTCGACGGCGCACCTGCAGAGACCAACCTCACTACAGCAAGCTTCACTTCGACTAACGGAAGACTACAGCCCTCGGATGAAATGCCAACTCCCGCATCCTCAGATATATCTGCCGCGACTAAGATCTTCGCTAAAGAGGTTCAGATTGACTCCACTACCGCACCTGCACCTGACATGGATTCGGACGCCATCAGCATAAGTACCCCTGCGCCTCCCCACCCTCCTCAATACTCGAGCTGCAATTGGAAGTGGGGCAATCTGGAGAATATGCAGTAATTGATGAAGAGGAGCGATTGCGGGAGATTAGGTGGAAGCTGCAGGATCAGTTGGACAGGTTGCTGCTTGAGAAAAGGCGAGGAGGCTGGGCCTGGTGCTTGGTCTTTCGACTGGTGATGCTTTGCATCACGCCTGACATCCTCATTAACACTATACGGCTCGCATTTGACGCGCCTGAAAGTAGACCCGCGGCTACTGTTTTACCGGCCTCTCGGTCGCAGTTTTGGTGCTTTTGGGAAGCACTTTTCTCTATTAGCATTTGTATGCCCTAAGGTTGGCAATTTAGGAGGGATTTTGATACACATGTTTTGCTTAGTTCTTACTTTCTTTGTTTTGTATTATTTTCTTTCTGCTTCTAGTTCTGGAATCTGGATTTCTGGGTGCATTTAGACTGTGAACTTGGGCATGAAATCCAATAGAATTGTCTTTGCTTAATCGGCGCTTTACTTCCTTTCTATTCCTTATCCAATATCTATCCATTCTTTTTGGTCAGCTATTGTGGTAATTCGTGACTTGTAGTCTTACCACGGTTTACCCCGAGATTCCCAAAAGTCAGTGATCTCTTCCACCACATCCTCTTCCGCCATTTATCAGATTTTCAACATCTCCCTTTGCCCACGCCGCCATCCTATTTCTCTGCTCCAACTCTGCGAGTTGCGATTGCAAGCTTCAGATATACATCGCCACGATAACCATCACTATCACTCCCAGAAACAGAAGCAGTTGCTTCCACTACTTCAACAGTGGGTTCCACAAGCTGAATAGCTCGGTGGGGCACCCGCCAGGGTTGTTGCTGCTGTTGTTATCGTCGAAGGAGCCATCGTTGTATTTGAACGCTTGGATAGCATCGGCACCACGGATGCGCGGGTAGTATTTCTAGGAGTTCACTTGTAGTTGAGTTGGACGGTGGCGCAAGAGGGGCCGCGAAAGACGAAAACGTTGGAGACAATCGACAGGATGCTGGAGCATTTCGCCTCCGTTTTATCGTGGTGATGGGTTTGCGAAGTGAGAGCGAGTGAAATCTTGAGACCGGTTTCTTGTTCGTTAATGATAGGGGGTTATGAAAGCTAGGTCCGTTGGCTCGAGGATATGGCTTCCTAGGTGAGTCGCGGTGACGGAACAATGTCGAGGGGTTTTAAATGACGAGTAAGGTTTCTAGTACGATGTGGGCGTGCCTCGACTCTCAAGTGGGTCTCCTCCACTTTTCGTTGTGCTTCTTCACAAATGTTGCGTGGACATACCGGAAGAGTTCAGCTCTCTCTCTCTCTCATTACTATATCAAGGATCCAACGACGCTCGTGGAGCCTTTCTTGAAGCAGGTCAGATTTATACCCGACCCCTCAAATCTATGTCTCTCACTCATTATTGCCAGTCGCAACCCCCCAGAAATATGCTACCCAACTTCCAAGGACCAAGCACATCAACGCCCCAAAGCAAATCTTACTCAGCCTCTTCATCTTGCTGCCTTGCTCGCCGTAACCTTCCTCTCCACCTCCAACGATAAGCTTCCTCTCGTTCATCAAGTTTCCTCTAGTCAGCCTCTGTTTTCTTGTCCATTGCAAGCGGCCAATATCGACATAGATCGAGCTCGTCTTACCCATCGACGTCTTAGAGAGTAGAAAGAGCGTGAGCATCGTGAGGGATACGACAAAAGAGAGGACGGAGAGAACAACGTAGACAGGCGTGACTTTCTTATAAGGGTCCGATGCTGGTGATGAGTCTTGGAGAACTCCAGTTAGGATGCGGACTATGATGTTCATCCTACCTTACGTGTAAGTCAGGAGGTAGAGGTGGGGTAGAGGGACAAACGCATTGTTCATGGTTATCTTGCATGCGTATGCAGAGCCGAAGACTGATGAGTGCCATAGTGAGGTGCGGATGCTGTCTATGATTGTTGTAGGACCGAAGGAATATGCCACAGCCTGGATGTATTTCCATTTAGTGGAGATATTGGTTGAGAGGCAGTGGGTACATACGTATATCCCAAAAGCAGCTGCTGTTCCTCTCGTGGTTGTCGCCCAGTTCGCGAGGCACATCGAAAGGAAAACCCCAGCTCCGCAAACCACCACTGCAAGAAGTCCTGGTCAGTTTGGTTCCTCCTCTCCATTGAATCATAATACTGACTGAGAGTAATGCGATTGCCAAGCAGATCAATGAAAATCCCAACACAAGGTACGACAAAGAACCCTGGCGTTCCATCAGCATACTTTCTCCTCGCCAAGACATCCACCTACCAGCATATTGCAAGACACTAGTATACCACCCGGCCGTCACCGCATCCGTGCCAAACCGCAATTGCGCCAACTCGGTTGCATTCTGCTGAAAAACAATCGCGGTACTCGTCTCAAATAGACTGAATCCCATCACACCCCAAAACACCCACGGTAACTCCAACACCTTCCCTAATTCAAATTTCTTGTTCTTTTCAGTTAGCTCTTCGCCAGTGGCGGGATCGGGAGTGCTCTTGAAGGTGCGCTTGCAGTAGCGAGTGAAGAAGTAGAAGATTACTGTCATGAAATTCGTGAAGAGATTCATGAAGACCGCTGTCCAGAATACCCAGGAGAAGTCGCCGGTTTTCTTGGCGATGATGTTTGCTGTTGATTTGCCGACAAAACCGCCGATCTAGGGCACGTCAGCTCATCAATTCAATTCGTGTATGATTTGAGGGAACATTACCTTCCCAATTCCCAACTCAAGACCAAGAGTAGCAGCAAACCCATGGCTGGGAGGAAACCAGCTAGAAAAGATCTTATACCTTTGGCAAATCAGCAACATATTTCTTGAGGGAAAATGGAGTTGGGAGCATGAAACAGCTCCTCGACTAGACCAGTGAGGTAGGGAGTTCGGGCATAGGAGAAAGAGATAGGTTGGTTACTGTGCGATTTGAGTGGCGATATCTCCAAGTGCGAGCACAACTCGACCGAAGATCATGAATTTGTACGAGCGTACTGTTGTTGCGGCCGCGACGAGAATGGAACCAACTGTATAGATGACGTTTCCGTAGAGTATTGCGCTTGCGCCGCCGATTCGGTCTGTTACTACGCCGCTGAGGAGCACGAGTGCTGTGACCATGAAGTCCTCGCTGGCTTCGAGAAGAGCGAATTGTGTGTTATTGATTTTGAGGCCCTGTAAGATTTAGTTCTGGTTGATCAAAGGTGGTTGGGAGAATGCATGGAAATACCTTCTTGAGTGTTGTCTTCATCGCTCCTGTTATGCCGCCGCTCCATGAGGAGCCGAATCCAATTGCTGAGACGAGCAGAATAGAGGCAAGTTTGAAAGATAGAGGGACTGTGACCAGTGTCGAGTCCTCGTTTGTTGACCCAACTGTCGGAATCGAGGACACTTCAACCTCAGAATTCCCTTTCTGCTCTTGGCTTTCAGCAGACATCTCGTTTGAACTCCTCTCGGAAGAAACATTGGGCTTATCCATTGTACAGACGGATACTAGAACAATTTTCTTCAAGGAAGGGCTACCTATTGCAGGAAAGACACCAAACAAATAACGGCTTGTGTCTAGGTTCTCCGGGGAATCGTAGCTTTAATAAGTCACGCATTTACCTTACTCGGATAGACCCGGCGGTGCAACAAATGCGACATCGGATTCCAGCGAATGCCTCGCAGCACACTTATACCTTTTAGGTCGTCCTCCGGTGAGACATCTATGCGACGGTGAGCACGAGTGGATGTCGTGACATCGCCAATCGCTTTAGACTGGGACGACATCTTATCAGATGGATCTGATAAGATCCGATGCGGAGCTTGGCATCTGATTAGGAGGTGTTCATTGACAGCAGGACCCACTTTCAGGGGGTGAAGCGAGAAAATTTGAAAGAACGGGTGGAGAAAACTCGTGTGTGAAGCTTGGCTAAAGGGGGTTGTAAGTGGGGGTTGTTCGTGGAAGAGATGGGTTCAATGATACATGGAGTATTTTGGGTGCAAGTGAAGTCACAAAGACGAGAGGAAAATCTTTTATGTTCTGACTCAAATGAGTTCATCTACATGTTCCCAAGTTTGGGAGTGTAACAAGCAAAATTCGCTCCCGACTTGAGGCCTATTGACTCTTGGTCTCAGAATTCAGAAGAACCCCATTGCGGATGGTTGTTTGCTGACGAGCTCCGAACGTTTTATCAGGTTCTCGATTCGCCCGCTTTAAGTCAGTTCAGTCAAGCCCTGTTTTCACTTCCACGCATCAGAGCCAACTCGCAAATGCCATGGCATCATGCCCGCACAACCTCGCCTGCCAATTTCCACTATCAATGGCGGGGAGTTCAATAAATTAACTAGACCTTAATTTAAGAACTCGACCTTTTAATAAAAAGGAATCCGACCGACTCAGAACAAGGTTTAACATCACTCCCAAAGGCCAACAATTCCACATCTCTTCCAATTCTGTTGTTCCCAATGAACCTGCCGCCTCCCGCCATCCGTGCTTTAAACTTGAGAATGTGGGAAAATTGAATGAGTTGAGGGAGAGGATATGGGCGCATTACGAAAGGGGAGGGGAGGGGAGGGAAAACCGATGGCTGCTAATAAGCCGGGGGCTGTGGATAGTGGTGCGTTGAGTGGAAAGGGGCGAGTGAAGGGGTCAAGCTAATTTTGTACAGGGACGAAAGGAGTAGAGTAGCCGATGAGATTCTTTGCGAGGGATTATGCGGGGAATAGGTTGGGGTTTAGTCTGTGAAGATACGAGCCTGGGTTGCTGGAATTGTCATCGAGACTGGGGTGTATGAGGGGCGGATTGGCTTGTGTCTTGGGGAGATGCTAATAGTACTAGACTGCCGATCTTGATTCTTGATCGGCTTTCATGCTCACCTACGTCTCGTTGTGTGATTTGCACGTTTCTCGCACACAAGAGGTGATCCCATCTACCTTTCCCTTAATCGTACACTGAATAGTTAATTTCAACGCTATGACAGCCTTTCTTGAAGAAGAAAATTGAGGGTTGGTTTCGTCACGGTGGCAGCTGTTGTATCCTGCAGGTGATTGTGTCAAGGCCGACATTAAGGTCGAGATACCGGGTCAATGTCGAATGCAGTCGACGGGTCGGCCTAATTAATTTCCGCGTCACGTGTGCCACTCAATTTAACCTGAATAAATGCTTGAATGAGCGTCTTAATTATATCTTCATTGAGTACGAAGACTAGTACTAATTCGGCCTCATTCAGCTCAACGCCCTAAAGCTCGATTCAAGCTCAAAATATTCATATCGCAGCCCTAGCTTTACCGTCCTTTCCCCAATTAAAAATATAACCTTATCCGACCAAAGAACCTCCCTCTACTCTAAATGCCAGAATACATGTCTAATCATCCAAAGGAATTGTGCGTGGATTTGATCGGGAGTAAGGTAGCGTTTTTGACACGCGATACATCGGAAATAGCCCGTTGCTTGAGCCTTGCTCCAGGGTTTTTACAGAGCAAGTAAACCCTAATTCGTCGTGCGACTTGACCCAATTCAAAGTCCTTTGCCTATATGTCTAGCTCAGCCACTCAATTATCCATTTAACTTATACATCGTCGAGTGAATAAGGTCTGCTGATACGAGTTGGTCAGGCGAGTTCTGCCCACTCGTATTTTGAAACGCGATAAATTAATGATTCGCCCGTAATAGAGCATAGCGAGGTCCGAGGGCATAAACTTGGCTTGCTTATATAACTGGCGAATAGCTTCTTTGTGTTTCGTAGGGACCTCTTCGCAAGGGAGGCGCTCAGGCGTAGGAGGGGTCACTGGAGCGTCGATTTTGGGTGTGTTCTTTTTTTGAAGGTGTTGAGCCGCTAAAATGCCCCTGGACTCCACAGACTTTATGGGCCTCAGGCTCGTTAGCGTGGCAGTATCACTTCACCTCAGCCAGCCCCCGACGATCAACCACGCATACCGGTGGTTACAGGAGGACCGGGATTACACGGACAGGTTTAGCACGCCCTCCAAGTGTTAATACTAGTCGAAGTTCCTTTGGACATTAAAGCGTGTTCTAAGGAAATGCATCTGTTGCCAGCACGGCGCTCTTCTTATGCTGAAATCCGCACAGTTCGAAAAGACGCTGGCCGAGCCGTTCCGTCCCGCCAAGTTGGGTCGCCATGCCTCGAATAGAGTCGTGTGCCGCTGTACATTTTTGGAGCGAGGTGCAAGGTCGCCTCCCATTTACGTTGAATCTTATTCGTTGCTTTTGGGTTTTTTCTGTCTGCCTCGTCCTGACCTGGTCTGGCGCTGGCCGGCCTGCCTTTGCCAACGAATCACAGTTTTGTTGTATCATTCCATCCACAATCATGACGAATTCCGAGTTGTGGGGTCCTGAAGGGTATTATGGAGTGGAGAAGTCTTCAATGAGGTTCTAATGTACAAAATGCGGGTGATGTGCCCCCTGCGAGCATGCCAATGACTGCATAGTAGAGATGTTTCCTTAGCATTAAAAACGCCTGCCCCTTTCATAACCCCTTGCTCATATCGTACAATCGGTTCGTCCACCATTAAGAATCGATTCTCTTATCTTTTTTTCGTTCGTCCGTCTGGAATATGTTAGTTACCTGCTCTGGCTAGTTGTAGCACACCTGGCGGACTTTAAGAAGAAGTATGCAGAGCTACTGTCCGTTTCCTAAGTCGAGTTAGTATTGGGATTAGAAAGGAGCTGCATGATGGTACCTGGATCGCCGGGCTGTGGGCGGGGCGGGGTGCCCCCTTCGCCCCCTTTTGAGCTTCCCGCCCCTCCATTCTCCCCCTGTCTGTTGACAAGCGTCTGTGGCTGTGAAGCCCCACACTTCTGGATAGATAGATGGAAAGGCATAATTGAAGTGTTCGAAGTTCCTCGCGACGCATATTTGACGTGCATAATTGCTTCTGAAATTAAGCATGTGTTTGAATGTTGGATGGCATTGTTGCCACGCACTGGATGCAAACTCTCTTATAGTGTTCTGTCGTTATAATATCCTCTCTGCGATGCTTCGCGCGTGAATTCATGTTAACCGCTTCGAAGTTTCTCGCAGGAGAGAAGAACTCGATTGCGGGTCTGGTTTGGGATGGTGACACAGGATGGCCGGGAGCGAAAGCTCGCGACGCGAGAGTGAAGTTGCCTCGTAGATCCATGCTGCCAATTCACACAACAGAAGATAGCCATATCGAGTCGAATGTAATTGTACGAGGCTGCATTGTTTGATTGTTGTTATCTGTACTGGTACTCTATCTGTAGCGGAAAAGAGACTCTCGTCTGTTTATTTAGCACAAGCCTGTCCATTCATCAATGTGAGTATGGAAGCCCGATTGTCACGGGCTCCGGGATTTCTCGGTGGCAGAATACGTCACCGACTTGAAAATATGTTTGCTTCGGTGTAGAATATGGTCGTTTTGCAGGATAGTCGTAATCGGAGGAGTGGGTCTTGCCAAGCTTTCTTTTTCGCGATAATCCAGTCTATTACTCCGTATAGTTAGCTACCAAATTGCAATTGCAGTGAAATCGATTACGAACCGTAGTCTTGGCGGACGAGATTACGTCCGGTAATCTACACCTCTGCATTGCATTTTCAGGCCTAATCGAGTATAATTGAAGCTAATCGACGTCGATCCGGGGTAGTTGACATCATATGAAGCTCGTGATACCGTGAGAGACTGGCGATCGAGTGGGAATTAAGGCAAGAGCTAAACGCGGTGGTGTTATTTACTTTATGACGTCTCGGAGGTTCATAGACTTGGTGAGCTTCATGCTTTGATCTATTCAATTAGAGATAGGAAATAGCTCGCTTGAACACGAGCTGTTTCCCGTCTCTTGAATAGCTTTATAAAGAGGTTCGAATATCTGCTTGCATGGTAGGAGAGGCGGTGAGACGTGCAGTTGGAGAGGAATCAAGCGGCAGGCGACAACACCATGAGCTCTGTTTATAATACTGTCACCAGTTTACGTCAGACTGAATTATCAAAATGGGTGTCCTGAAGATCCTAATTACGGTAATGGCAAAACACCAAATGTGGCTATTCTTTGCAATCAGCTTGCTAACTTTATTAGGCTAGACCTGCAGATCGAAAGTACGATGAAACCTCTTTACGGGCATCTTGCAAAACGACCCTAATGTGCGAGACATCGGCGCGGTGTCGCGAGTGCTCGCGCGAAGGTGCGCCGTGTGCGCCCCTCTCGCCCCATCTCTTACTACCCCTGCACGTCTTGACATGGAGTGCCGCGAAGTCTCGCGGAAAGCCTGACAACGCCAACTTCGGTGAACAGACCATAGACAACCCCACATATTTTTGGGCCGAAATCTTCAGCAGAATCTTTCAACATTTTGAGGTCACCGAGTTTTCTTAAAATCACTATCTGTAGAAGCGTCCCTGTGGGTTGGTCACGAGTGAGTCCTTGACTAATTTTTTACCGCTCTAAAATCAGGTTCCGTGTTGAAGACCGTGGCCATCAAAGGGTTGGCCAGATGGCAAGAATGATCGCAAATGGAGGTATTCCAGCAACGACACAAATCGGTAAGTCCTTAAAGTTGCCCCCTTTATGCTTAATGGCAATCGAGCCCCACTCTGTATATTATTTTTAAAACAAGAAGAGTAGACTAAAACAAAATTTCCAGGGAAGATAGCCGAATGCAGCTCTGGTCTTCTCCAGAATGGTTGCATGCAGGCACCTTGCAATACAGCATACCCACATGCTACATTAGCCTCGCCGATCGACAGTTCTCCAGAACTAGTTATTCGTCTTCTGGAGTTCCAAATTTGGAGTCATGTTTTCCTGAGGGATGTCAAGCATCATGTCGGGGTTGCCGGGCTCATCGAGCGCTGCATAAGATACTCGCAAAAGTGGACTCACAACTCAAGCTATTCATCGACGATGGCGAGTGACAGCACATTCATGCCATGTCCTTTGGTTTCTAGCTTCGACTCCACCGAGCGGTTGAAGAAATTTAATGACGATGGTCGCGAAGATGACCAGGACCAAGATTCTCCAGATGGTGATAAGGACCCAATAACTGCGACGCCTAGGTCACTAAGTACCCTTCGTTTTGCGTGCCACTTCCACAAATATTCGCCGTCAATGTATTGTGCAGCAGGATGCAGAAACAAGACATGTGAGCATCCTGGGTGGGAGAATATCGCTGGTGTGAAGTAAGTCTTGACCAATTTCACATGCAAACTTAGCTGACCTTGCAAAGACAACATCTCCAACGGCAACATATTGCTTCAGTGGATTCCCTCGCCTGCAGTGTCACAAACGGGCGAAACCAATGTGACTTGCGTCCGGAAAGTGGCCAACCCCTCAGTCGTACCGAATCAGAACAATGTGAGAGTATCGATCTGGCACAATGGCAATTGATATGTCGCCTTGTGATATCAGACAGATGCCGCGACGAAAATGTTTGGTTTGAAATATGGGCAATTCTCTTTCCTGGGACCCAGGCCCCGGCACATCCATGTAAGAGCAAGATTCAGCCCTAAAAGCCCCAAGTTGGAGATTAACATCTTCACAGGGCATGAGACAAGAATGCAAACGATTTCGAAGCCCTCCGAAATGTCAACAGATTCAACAGCGTCATTTCTAACTAGTTCTGGGACAACACACGACCATAGGGCGCAGACCAGGCCTGATTCAGATCACAGCCCTCTCGTCGAGACAACAACAGAATCCAACGCACCCTCTCTTCTATCGGGAGGCTCCCGAACACATTCGATTACGACAATATTGCCCTCTGCTTCATGTGGAAAGCCTGAAAATACGTTTCTAAACAGTACAACCGGATTTTTGGTTGCTTCTTCCCCTTTGGGGATGAATTGCTACCGAACTTCTATTCCCGAATATGAATCTCCATCTGCGCGTGAATTGGGAGATTCCCCAGGGGATTGTTCTCGGTTTTTTGCAGATCTATTTTGGGAGGATGATAGCCAAATGTACGCTTTTCTTCTTCTTTTCTCTTTAGATTCGTGGATTATTGTAGCTGACAAAATTTAGTTTCAAGAGTATCGTGAATCATGTGAATCATGACTCGACTCGTTTTGTGAGCAACCTCGCCTCCGAATATCCAGCGGTGTCAGCGACTTCGCCGCGTCGGGGTCTTGAAATTGATAACGGATTGCTGGACTCCCCTCAATACCTGGAAAACAGAACCGTCTCAGATCCGTTTTCGGAACGCAAAATAGCCCTGTGCACGGCTTGGGACCACTCCGATGATGCGAATCGCCTTGCAGAAGCTAACGAGAAAGAGAGCATTTCTGAGCAGAACATCGAGCCTGAATACAATGATGAGCAGAATATGCTCTCTGAAGATTCAGATTATATGGATTCGATTTCCAACACAGATCTATGGACTCAGAGCGATTCCAATGGCTTTGAATCTTATGAGTTCTGGGTATTACAAGATGCTCTGGCATCTGATCCTGATCTCTTCGCTCGATCACTCTCTTTATTTCAAGCAGAGTGGCAACGCAAGAATATACCTCGTTCTCCCGGGGTGGTTAGTTGTGCCACCACAGGAGATTCTACCTCTGAAACTGGTGCTATCTTATCTGAAGCGAATGGAGGCAGGCAACAAGAAACAGCAAGGCACCCCAGAAAGCATAATATACCGAGGAAAGACCCTGATGAAGGTGATGAAACTGACGACGAGTCAAGACGAAAACGGCAGAAGCAAACTCGGGACTCAAACAAGGCATATAAAGGCCCAAGGTTTGCTTGTCCTTTCTATAAGAAGGATCCGTCCAAGTACTGTCCCAGTGCAACAGCAGGAGGAATCTACTCAGGTGACAAGTTTGCACATTGTCATCAATACGGAAGTATAGAATTGCATCGCCTTGTTAGGTAAAGCCACTAATGGATTTTGCTCTTTCATGTTTTAGTTCGCTGATTGCGATTACAGTGACCATTTCAAGAAGCACAAGATTTTCGATTGCGCAAAATGCTGTCAAGAATTCGATGACCCTGAAGCCGCTTTGAATCACTCCTATGTATGCCCTCGTGCTGGACAGCCGCCCGCCCAAGCGCCTTGTAGAGACGGTATCGACAACAAACAACTGGATGCGATCAAGACAATAATGAAGGAACGAGGAAAGAAAGATGAAGAAAAATGGATGCAAATCTTCAATTTGTTATTTCCATCCACAACCCAGCCACCGAGCCCTTGTAAGCAATCCTGTTCATGCTCTGCCAATTTACACTGACTTTAATGGTGAAGATTGTGAACCCATTGGTGTTCCATTAACCTCACCCGCTGTGGAATCCTTGATAGGGACCTGGAAGATATTGGTCCAGACCGAGTGTAGAGATCAAAAAATGTCCATAACGACAGAGGCATTCGAGCAGTGTGTGCGTCTTCTCCGGATGGCTTTACGGACAGAAAGCACAAGAGCCGATCCGAGCATTTTAACAGCAATTCCTACACCAAGCTCTAGCAGTATGGTTCCAAGCACCCCATTATTTGCAAATGAAAGATCTAGTCAAGCTAGTACGCCATTCCTTCCCAACCGAAGCTTGTCAAGAGTAAGTCCAAGCACAAAAAACTCAACGCCAAACACACCAACTTCATCGTCCAACTTTTCCGGCCGACAGAATGCTGGAGAACCCGAAAACCTATCGAACCGTCTTGCGGGTTTTTCATCTTCCACATGGCCACGCGGCGAGAGAAATGACTACACAGGTGGTACTTTTCGATCGAATTGGGGTGAGGGAGCCGTATCAAACGAAGGTCTCCATACGAGGTCCCAACCTCAAAATGTATACATTCCACCAAGTCAAAATCCATCAGTTCTACCTGGAGAACCCTCAGGCGGGTTTGAAAATACGACTCCACAACTACGGAATTACGAGGACTCTACTCCTATTGAAGGCAACGCTTACATGCCAGAGCAACCAGGCTGGCAAACCCTATCCGCTCAGGGTCAACAGTTAGCAATGACGTCAATGCCTGCAAGATCGACAGGAAACCAAATCCAGGGGCAACCGGACATGATGCACCAGATGGCAAATTTTCTAGCAGAGGCACAAAAAGTGCTTCGAACAGTAAGGCAATCTTTTCCAATTGAGAGCACAGGAGCCACTTCCAGCCAGGCTCCGTCACGGGAGACCCTTATGGGGCCGCCAGCTATTCATGAGAGGTCATCAGCCGGGCATAGCCTTTCATCGAATAGCCCTTCCCCATGTATTAGTGGTAGTAGACCAATCTCTCCCATACACGAGTTTGGGCTATCTCAACAAGCGCAAACCCAGCAGCAAACCCATCCCCATCAGCCAAATGTGGTCCATTCAAGCCATGTACTCCGCCCAGAGGCCCTCCAACGAGAGCATCATCGCCTTGCTTCGTCGCAATCCATTCTGCCAATACCCTATCATGGTCCCTATGCCATCGAGAGCGATATCTACGCAACATCTGCAAATCAAGGCTTCTCGAACAACAGCAACAACGGCCCGTGGCGAGAAATGCCGCCACGGTACCCTCCAGGACATCAACTGAATGTACCAACTAACATGACAACGGATTTGATGAGCAACAACGGCGACCTTGACAGACTGCTGGACCTACCAGAATCCAATTACCCCATTGAGGACGACGCCGCCGGTATGGCCTTTGGATCAGCCCCCAACAACAACCAAAACAAAAGTAACAACAACGGAACGGATCTAAGGTTCGGGAGGAGAAGCTAGAGAGAGCCTTAACGGCGCCAGAAAGCCACTGTTGTGAGTAGGAGTGCATTTTGAGATCTGCCAAGGTCAGTAATACTTATTACTGTCATAACCTCGCAGTGAGTAACCCACCGCACTTAAAGCGATTAAACCACAAGAAAGGGAAAGCGCGCTTGAAACTCCACTAGACGGTCACCAGGATGAACGACAGCTGAAATCGTGCCTGCCTATGTCTGGTTTACAATGGCATTTACTTGTCTCGATGATTGATGGAGATGCCTACCGGCTCCCGAAGAGTAACTCGAGATTGAAAACTTACATGGGGATGATGATGAGGAGGAGGAGGAGGAGGAGGAGGAGGAGGAGGAGGAGGAGGAGGAGGAGGAGGAGGAGGAGGAGGAGGAGGAGGACGGAAGATGGGGTGAGAGTCAGATAACATTGCACCCACTACAGTTGTACAGTGGCGTGGATAACAAGACGTCGAAAGATGACAGGATACTGCAACAGAATTTGAACACTGAGAAACCCTTTACACAATCCATGTTTCCTGATCGGCAGACACGATAAGTACATCGTGAAGATGACCCCAGAACGGGGAAGCCGTCTTGGGAAGCTCTGCATTTCAATCGATCATTCCATGCCGCACCCCTAAGCAAGAAGGAGTCGTGTACCCTGAAGTAGTCACCTGGGGTCGCACGGATCTAAACATGTGCGTGCGAGATCACGTGCACTGTCCGTTACGTGCTAAAGATTAGTTAATATTTTATTAATAACATTGAATTATAAGGCTAAATAACCCAGTGACGTGTGACTGGGGTAAATAAGACTCATATCCGCTTATCGGGGACTCTTAATAAGTATAATAAGAGAGCAAAAACTAATACTATTATAATATTTTTAAAGGGTTTAAAAAGTAATTATATTTTTAAAGGGTTTAAAAAGTAATTATATTTTAAACCAATAAGTATCAATAATAATTACCTTAATTAGAATTTGATTTCAATATAATTAGTGAGTATTTCTCATAATTAGATTACTAGCTAGTATTTTAATCTTATTTATTTATTTGATATACTATTAATAGAGAAAACCAAAGTTAAAACAACTACGAGGATAACGAAGAATATAATGGGATATGTAAAGTACCTCTTTCTTATATCTTGCCGTAGCCCATAAAACCTGAAGTCAAATTGTTCTCGGGGAGCTTTAGTCGGTGGTTCTGCTCGAGTCGTTGCCGCGCTGGTGGCCTGCGGTGCAAGGTTTTGCATTTCCTAAGAGTTGTTCCCTGGATAGACTGGCGGAGGCGGCCATTGTGAACCTGGTTGCCCATTTTGATGCGATGGTCCAGGGTCAGGGCCGATTTCACCAGGAGTCACTTCGAGATCGGCATTCTTTTAATCTTTTCGTGGCCATCTCCATGCTCTGGAGAGAGGCCTGCGATGGTTTTGCGATCGTCTTCCCAACTGTCGTGGTTTTCTGATTTCGACATGGTAAATGTAGGTTCTCGAACAAGAACAGAATGTCATCAGTGTGAAGTGTAATCAAATCTAGTTCAGATCAGTGTGACTTTGAAGACATATGTGTAGACAGCGGAAGCTCAGGCAAACAAGAATAAGGGCAAGCTTTTCAGGGGATCGGCTTTTCAGTAATAAATATTTGATAATGCGCGTCGTTTTTGCTCGTGCCTTGTAAAAACCCCATACGATGAACAAAGCCATTATTTGGTCAAAAATAATCAACAACAATCTCACGCTTCTCGGACGTGTTTAACGGGCGGTTGTTCCCACGAAGAACTTCACTTTATTTTTATCAGAAAGTTGACGTTGTTCTAAAACTCTCAGTTCAACGAATCAGTCCCGTCTAAGCCACCCCAGACTCTTTTTGGCAGGAGGTCCCTGCTGGTGCTGCAAAAATGTTCGGATCGGTCCATCGCCAGGAAGGTCTACACTCCTCCGATTGGGCGTCCTGCAGGGCTGCAGAACCTTATTAACTTTCGCCCAGTGACACAGTAAGAAAAGGTAAGCGCCAAGTAACGCCAAGTAGCGCCTCGTATTACAGTGTGCACGCCAATTTATCCTCGTCGAATACGTTGCTGCCCTGCTTCAGCTGAATCATCCAGATACTGCTAAATGGCTGTCGGCCGACATTTCTTACGTACCATTGGGTCCAAGGAAAGCAGATGTACACCACGTACAAGGTATAAAGTGAGCCCCGCTCCATGGACGAGCTTAGTATTTTTCTTTTCTTCAACTTTCATATATTTCTTCGAAATGGGTTCAAGTAAGGCCCCGTGGGCAGATGCGCCCTTCGCACTCATATCGAGTCCAGGACGAGGCGAGAACCTCCAGAAGCTTGATGATGCAGTCTTCATTGCGCGTGACATGGCAAATGCACACAATGGGATGCTTCGAGCCCTCAATTCCATTTATCAGCAGTGCATCTTTGTCAAAGAACCAAAGGATGTCAAGGACTTGCTCCTGTATGCGACTTTCTGGTGTGATTGGATTCATGAACACCATACGGGCGAGGAGACATTCCTCTTTCCGCAAATCGAAGAAATTACCGGGGTGAAGGGGTTAATGGAGGTCAATGTTGCACAACACCATGCGTTTATGGAGGGATTGGAGGCTTTTCATAAATATGCGAAGGAAACAAAGGTCGAGGAGTATGATGGGTTGAAGCTGAAGCTGCTCATTGATCGCTTTGGCGGGAAATTGACGAAGCACTTGACTGAAGAAATCGGGACTTTGTTGGGCTTGAAAACCTATGACGGGCCGGCGTTGAAGAAAGCGTATCTGAAATTCGATGGGGAGATGAGGAAAGGAGAGAAGGTGAGCGAGACTTCTAAGATCGAGGGTCTATTACTGACCGTTGGCAGAGTATACTGTATCCGATTGTTTTTGGTTCGTCTGACAACAGTTATGAAGAGGGCTTCGAATGGCCTGAAGTACCAGGGCCTATTCGAGCTCTTGTGCATTACTGGTTCGAGAGGAAATATCAGGGCGTTTGGAGGTTTTGTCCATCGACTACATGGGGAGAGCGTCGACCTCTCATGTTCACAGAAAAGCAGAGTTGAATAGTAATTTGAGATGGGTAATGAAATGGTTGACAGGATTCCATACGTGGGGGGACAGCGGTGTCGCTGGGAGTTATAGTACTGGCACTTGCCAGAGGGTTTGTAATAACCTTAATCAATTTGAAGAGTGACATCACTTGAGAAGCCCGGGTGCAATGTGATTTCTAAATTAGACAAATTGCTTAGCAGCTAAACAGATCTGCATCTGGGTATATAGCGAAAACAAAATGCCAACGGCCCATCTTTATGCAAGCCCACCCTCCGAATCTGCAGAAGATCTCATACGTGGCGTCGATACCTGTGACGTGTCCCCATCACTGTCCAACTTTGAAGGACTTGCCCTCATAGGTTCATCAAGGATCCTCATGCCTCCCTGATCATCCCAAGCAATTCGCCCCTCCATCGCAGCTCTCATGAGCTCGGGACGAGCAACTTCCTTATTGCCAGTGAATGGATCCCACTCAAATCCCTCCTTCAACCACATCCATCGTAAGTACGCTCTCAGCTCCTTATCTTCGGGCACAACCCGCATCCATTCGGGTTGAAAGCCCTCTCCTCTTCCCTCACCATTCCACCCATCGGCCTCACCTCTGAGCTTATCTCGACAGAAAATCCTCCAGGAATCAATGGCGTAGGGTCCTTGCGTCATGTGTCCAATCTCCCAAGCATGTCTTTCATCTTCATCGCTCAAGATCTCACCCTTTTTCACATCTCGGCCAGCCTCTGGATTCGGATACCCACGAACAAGATATCGCTTTCCCTTCATGGGAGGATCCTCAAGCCAGATCTTGGCGTACATTTGATAAGTGCTGGCTCGCTGATTCTGGAGACCGAGATGTCTGATACTGGGAACGATCTCTTCTTTGTCTGCTGCGACCAGAGATTCTGGAGTCGGATATTTCTCCATCAGTTGGAAGAAAACGGGAATTGCATGCTTGCCATGCGTACGGATCAGGAAAGTGACAGCGATTAGCAGGCGGAAGGGGTCGTGCGCAAGCTTTTCCTGGATGAGTCCAAAATGCGGTGCCGAAAGAGGTGGGAACGGAATACAAGATATCGTCTTTCCTGGTGGACGCTTCTTTTCGGACCCTGGAGAGGCTGGTACGTTCCCGTTCTTCTTTCGTGGAGTTTTGGGCTCGTCGACCGTGCTTGCTTTGTTGGCCTTCTGCCCTTGGCTTTTCCGAGTAATCTCTGGAGAGATAGGAGGTGTCGGAGGGATGAAGTACGGTGATTTGGCAGGCGCTTTCTTTGCCTTGGCTGGCGTTAATGCCGACTTTGCCTTAGGTGGCCCATCATCATCCACGATAGCATCAGGCGACGGACTTTCCGAGTCTTCACCCAACATTGAGCTCTTTGGAGGTTGTACGGTAGCCTGCTTCGGCGCGAATTTGCCGTTTTCATCTCTTGTGAAGGCCGGTGTCTCTTCTGGACCGGCGCAGACGGGAGATCTTCGTTTGGCCAAAGGTTTTGGTGGGGGAACTGGAGTCTCTTTCTTCGGTGCAAATCTACCCTTCGAATCTCGCTCAAGAGAACGTGGTGGGTTGTCCGAAGATCCCATGGAGGCACGCCTCTTCGCAGGAGTAATAGTTGAAGCCCCAGGGTTTGGCGCAAATTTTCCATACTTATCCTTAAGCAGAGAACGTGGTGCTTTATCCACCGCCGAAGACCCCATAGAAGCTCGTCTCTTGGCCGCTGTATTGCCAGGAGTCCCATCTTTCGGTGCAAATCTGCCATGCGCATCTCTCTTTAACGTCAGCGTCCCAGAATTCGAGGACGCAGATGTTCTGCCGCTTTTCGGTTTGATGGAGCTGGACGCCGAGGAAGAATTCTTTCGTGCAAATCTTCCTTGGGAGTCACGCTGCAACGAACTCGTTTTCTTCTCTGACGTAGAAGTCGAGCTTGTGGAACCTCGTTTGTTCTGAGGGGTTATAGGATCAAGTTCATAGAAGATCCGGGCCCGATTGTCTGGTGAAGCTGTCGAACCCCTTCTTGTAATTTTCGGTGTGAGCTCCATTTCATCCAACTCATCGCCAGTATGATCCCAATCCATCGAACCGTAATGAGTCATGCTGAAAACAGAAGTGTTATCATCGCCTGCTTCTGGAATTAGATCTTCCATTGGAGGCGAAGGCTGAGAACTGGCTGACCCGTCGACTGGAATCCAAGTTTTGGAAGGCGTGTAGATAACTATGTTAATGTTCCGCTTTGGTGTGCCTGAGGGCCCATCATTGTGCTCGACATCACTCTCACATCCTTTCCAGGTTGATTGTGTTGCCGCGTACTCCTCTTCAGAGTCTTCCATCGTAGCTAGAGCATCTGCTTCTCCACCGTCTCCGGTATCAAGAATCATCTCGGTGTACTGAGCACTCTTGTCAATATCCAGGAGCTCACTACCACTCGCAAAGTCCTGGCCTACTGCGAGTGGTGGACTTTTGACGACTGGTTTGATGGACGAACGTCGACCTCCACCGCATCTGCACTCGTGGCTCTCTTCTTGGAATATCGAACTCTCCCTCCCATCTTGACATTGGTATCAGGAAGCTCAGTTAGAGGCTCGACTGCAGCTGCTCCGCCAGCGTCTGCTGAATCGATGTTCCCCTCTCCAACCTTAGCTTTGCTCTGCTTGCGCTTCTTCTGGGAAGAAGGCTCAGTTGTTTCTATAGACTCCAAGAGAGAATGGGAAGCAGAAATAGCAGCTTCAGCAACGGCGGGCTCGCCAGCGTCGCGCATTTCCGAGTCCCCAGTTTTGCTCTTGGGTTTTCGGCCTCGTCCACGGTCACGGCGTTTATTCGGCCGGCCAGTGCCATCTCCAGCATCAGGAGCGGACTGGGAGAAGGTTTTCTGGCTGTTGTCTTCATGCTTCACGGCTGATGTCTTGGCAGATGCCAAATCGGGCCTATGCCCCTTTACAGCATCTTCGGCAAGGCTCGACTTCTGAGATCCATCATGGCTTCTCTTCTTTGGTGGCATGTCAAGTGCCTCATCTGCGACCACCACACTGCCAGTGGTTACATTGTTGACAGATTGTTCATCCATAAGTCGATTCTTGTTTCTGTGCCTCTTATGATTCCTATTTTTCTTTTTCCTTTCGACGGGCTCAGGCTCTGTGGTCGTCTTGCTCAAGTCCTTTTGATCCTGCTCCTCTGCAGATACCTCCTTGACCAAAAGAAGGGCCTTCTTCACAGCTTGTTTAGCCTCTTGAGCCATTTGCTTGACTCGATCCAGGTGAGCCGCATGCCCTTCGTCTGCTACCTTTGCCAACAGCTTCTTTGCCTCCTTCAATCGCCTCTTCTCCTCCTGACGAGACGGTTGAAGATTTGGAGCTTCAACATCTGTTGACTTTAGAGAAGGGGCTGGATCAGCTCCGGGAGTAGTGGGGAAGTAATCGGATTTTTTTGGTCCCAATTTGGCCTTCTTCCTGAGGCGCTTCTCCTTGGCCTTCTTTCTTCTCTTCTCCTTTAAGGTGAGACCAACCGACTTCTCATCTGTTGTCGACAAGGAGACATTGTCGCGAGTAGAGTTTTTGGAAGTGGAGGCGGCCGTTGGTTGCTTGACATAATAAGTTTGCGAAGTTTGGAGCTTCGGGCCATCGAGAGTGAGAAGATTTTGCGAGCTCTGGGCTTTGGTCTCTGATACAGAAAAGGACGCGGAACGTGAGCTCTGCTTTTCGATTCTTGCAAGTCTGCGCCGAGCTTTCTTCTCCGCCTTTCTCCGCCTCTTGAACTCCTTAACTGATTCCCCTCTATCAGATTTTGTCTCGTCAGTTGCGGCTTCTATCGGGGGCTGGGAAGGTAGAGTAATGCCTCTCTCGATCTTCCAAGCCCCTACGGCCTTTCCTACCTCAACATCGGCCTGTAGATCCGAGAAGCCAGCAGCTTTAGCAAATTCGTGAATATCATCCTTGTACTCTTGAAGCTCATCGTCGATCCACTTCTTCCGCTCCCTGAAGGGATGATCCTCTGCAAATATTTTGACACGCTGCGTTCTTTGTGCATCAGGAGCGATGTCCGAGAGTGACTCGACTTCTGCAAAAATCTTGGCACGCTTTGTCCGCTGAGAATCAGGGGCAGCCTCCGGAAGAGCTTGAGGTGAAATTCGTCGAGTTTTGCCAGTGAGTTCCATGACTGCCTCCGGTGGCGCGATCTGCAGCAAGTCATTGAAGAACTCCTTCTCCACTGAGTTGACGTCGAAGCCTTCAAACTCGTCTTCCACGGCCGATTCAACTTCGATCTCCTTGCCTTGCTCCTCTTCCTCCTCCCCTTCAGCTTCAGCTTCAACTCGATTGTCTTGTTCGGCTTCAAACTCCTCTTGTTCTTCAGCTTCACTCTCACTCTCTTCCTCCTCGTCACTACTAATCTCTATCACTTCTCCAGCTTTGAAACCTGGCACACGGTTTTCCTCAACAACTTGCTCAGCTTCCTGTTCGTCCTCGGAGGTAGAAGCACTCGGAGGTCGAGGTTGACTCGATGGCGGGGCATCGTCTTCGTGCTCCTGTTACCTCACATTAGCCAATTGACCTCCTAGACCCCTCCTTCTCCCATCTTCTCGCCCTGTAATCAGCAAAACACTAACCTCCTCACTCTCCGCATCCGAACTTGGGATCCCCCTCCCCGGTGGGCCTGTTGCTTTCCCCCCTCTCATTGCCCCTCCTGCGAGTATGCGAGTCCCAAAACTCAACGGATGCCCCATCCCCCTCTCTTGTGCCTCCTCATCACTACTCCTAGCATCATTGCTACTATCTCGATCCCCCCAAATGCGCCTTCTCTCTGGCCTTTCCATATCCTCTCTTTCGCTCTCCCCAAGAGGCTGTGAAGGATGTAGAGCTTCCCAGGCCGCGAATTCGGAGATATCTGATATTGATCCTGAAGAATCAGAAGGGGACATCAATTTCTCACTCTTGATCGCATTGAAGGAGAAAGGAATTTGCAGAACGGGTGGTGGTGGTAGAAAGGAATGTGAGTACGGTTATTAAATTAAAATCGAAGAGTGAGGTCGAAGCGCTGGAGATTTGATAATCTTAGCGACAGGGTTGGTGGAGCTCAGGGTCTCTTATCCAGTATCACAGGAGTGAATTTCATTTGATCAGAGGCAAAAGAAAGAAAAGGCGATTCACGGGCAAGAGCATTAAGAGAGGGTTGATTTCAAGTATTGGCACAGACACACGTCTAAGATCTCTACGGCATGCTTCCAGATTGAAGCTCCCATCACATCCCTCCCCCACCCCTTTGTACAAATAGAACTAATAGAACAATTCTTCCCCTCCGCTTTGCAGTCGACAAAATAAATTTCCCGGAAGAGAGTTTAGTGTTTCCCGCCTCCTTGGATAGGTGGGTTATATGCAATCTTTCTTGTCTTAATGGGAGACCATTTGTACCTCTTGACCCAGACGCTTAACGCAAATAGAGCCGTTCCGATGACCAAAACCTTCATGCCCATCTTCTTCCTTTGATCCATTTCCGGCTCTGCAGACCAGTTCAGGAACTCCACGACGTCCTTGGCCATTTGTGATGTCGTTGCCGGAGTTCCGTCCTCATATTCGACCAATTCATTGTATAGAACTCGAGCCATTGCAATACCAGTGCCAGGGAAGTAGGGGTTAAAGTTGAGTCCATCTGGAAGCTTGACTCCTGGCGGAGGCTCCTCGGGGTATCCGGTCAGCAAGCTGAAGACGTAGTCACAACCACCGTGGCGGGCTTTGACCATCAAGCTCAAATCCGGAGGCAAAGCACCGTTATTGGCAGCACGGGCTGCTTCATCGTTCTTGTATGGATTGGGGAGGTAGTCGGAGAGCTTTCCTGGTCGCTTCTCGATTTCGCCCTCATCATTGGGTTCGCTATCGTACTCGTTCTCTTCAGCCATTGCTTTGGCTTCGTCAACGGTGTGGGTTACGCCGACCAAGGATCGGTAGGGAATTCGGCTGAGAGAGTGGCAGGACGAGCAGACTTCGCGGTAGACCTGGAAACCTCGACGAAGGCTATGAAATGTCAATTGGGGGGTCCTTCTCATCTTATATGGAATCGCTTACGCCTGGTGGTCGAAAGTCTTTAAGTGTTGTGTATGAACCCATGGGTACTTGGTTGCGTGAAGACTGTTACAGAGTCAGCTGTATGTCCTTTTCGCGACTGAATGTCGTCTTCAATTCAGATTCTCGATGGCTCCAGCTCGACTTGGGATCAGATCACTGGTCCAAAGCAATTGAAGCCCCATCATGTAAACTAACCCTTCTTCTGTTGGCGTCATGGCATATAATTCTGAGCCGTAGAGATGATAGTACCATGCCAATGACCCAATGGCCACAGCAGTCGCTGCCGTTCCAGCCATGTTCAGTTGGAAGGGAGAGGCGTCGGCGGAGGAACTTGAGGAGGATGCGGCACGCTGTGATACCCATTGTCAGCTTTCATTCCAGTGTCAATGGCCTAATCCACATGCATCGAATCTTCATCGAGACCATGTTGCTTGCTTTAAAGGGCTGTGGCGTCGTACCTTTGAAGTGTGAACCGCGCCATTCCGAACAGCTCCGACCGTGCGCGCCGAGCGTAGAGCCGATCTGGCCAACATGTTGAGCACAATATGCCTCAGCTGGAGATCAATTCACAGAGGAGACGGTAGCTCAATTGGGTGGCTGGAGTAGAGATTGAGGTCGTGAGGGGTGGAGTTGCGAGTCGTTCAAAGATTTGACCTCCCGAAAACAGCTCGCTAACGACTTACATTTGATTGGCCCGGAGCGGATGGGCTGATCTTCCAACTTCACGTGATCTGAATGAAGATGAATCGACCAATCATTTATTTCAAAAGTCTAAAGTCTATTAGATGCTATCTATATTTGCAAGGCTTACATCAGAGCAATATTACAACGTGTAGGGTAAAACTGCTCAGGATGAGGTTAAGGCGGCCTTAATCTGCACTGTAGTTTCATCAGCTAGTCGTGAGAGCTGGCAAATGGATGCCTGAATGTATGTATGGATTTCATTTCAATTACGGATCTAGAAAGTCAAATATGTACAATTCATAAAGTTTTTTCCTCCTCAAATGAGAGCTTTTGTTGCCCAGTTCTAGTGAAATGGGATTCGAGAACCCTGAACGCCAACAAGATAGAAGGCATCACCCACCGACCGCCCAAACCCCCTGCCCGTTGGACTTGGATTTTGGAGACCTTAACACCATAAATTCGAAAAATTAATGCGATATTCGCAATGTTTCGAGTATTCTCGATAGTCTGGAAGTTTTTTAGAACTTTCCAAAGACTTTCAAAAATCGAGAAAAGTTTGGTGGGTAGGCGGGGCGGTTGGTGGGTGATCCCTTCCACATAAACCGCTTCAAGAATTTCCATTGGGACTCTTCAAAATCTCTCGTCTTTGAGCGACAGCCTTTGCGAGCATCTCGAGGACTGATTCGGTATCTGCCCAGCCGATGCATGCATCAGTGATACTGACGCCGTATTTCAGTCCGGTCTTGCCCTCCTTCGGTACTTTCTGATTGCCTGCAGATGGTCAGGTATGGTTCAAGGCAGAATTTTGATTATTCTTACCTTCATTGATATTGCTCTCGATCATTACACCCATGATTGCCTCCTCTCCTTTCGAAATCTGCTCTGCCAACACAGCAGCAACCTTGGGTTGATTCTTGTGGTTCTTCAATGAGTTTCCGTGACTGCAGTCGACCATCAATCTCTCCCGAACCCCAGCCTTCTTCAACGCAGCTTTCGCCTCTTTAATGCTCTCAACATCATAGTTGGTTCCCTTAGTACCACCTCTCAGAATAACGAAGCAGTCCTCGTTGCCCACAGTTCCAACAATAGCTACCACGCCCGGTTTTGTGACTGACAAGAAGTGATGCGGGTGTTTCACAGCGCCAATGGCATCAATCGCCACTCCAAGCGTACCATCCGTACCATTCTTGAAGCCCACGGGGAAACTCAGACCACTAGCCAATTCTCTGTGTAACTGTGATTCCGTAGTCCTGGCACCAATTGCACCAACACTCAGTAAATCGGCCAAGAACTGTGGCGAAATCGTATCCAGCATCTCACTTGCAAGCGGCATTCCCTTCTCGGTCAAATCGACGAACAATTGTCTACTCGTCCTCAAACCCTTATTGATCTTGAAACTATTGTCGATGTCAGGGTCGTTGATCAGGCCTTTCCAGCCAACGGTTGTGCGGGGCTTCTCCAGGTAGGAGCGCATGACGATCAGGAGGTCATCTTGGTATTTCTTCTTCAGCACAACCAGCTTGTCGCAGTATTCTATAGCAGCAGGAGGATCGTGGATTGAGCAGGGACCGATGACAACTAGCAGACGTTGCTTTGCATCTGTGCCTGTCACGACTTGGACAGCTTCATTGCGACCTTGCAGAACGGTTTGTTTCGACTTTGGCGTCTGGGGGATTTCGTGTTGAAGGAGGTCGGGAGGAGTCAGAGGGTTATATCCTCGAACTGTAAACCCGCGTTTCAGTTTCATCAAATGTATTCTAGACGTCCATTCTTACTGCGCCAGTCTTCTGTATCCTCCTTGTTGCCCACATTTGGGTTCGTGATATGGTAGCTCTGCAAGAAGGAATTAGAGGATGCACTTGAAAAAGATACCGGGATCTGGAGGTCAAATGGAACTTACTGCCATAGTTGAAGATCAAATTGTGCTTCTCAACTGCCAATTGAAGGTGGAAGAGAAGTTTTACAATTGGGTGACTCAAGTCCAAATGGCGGGGAATGATGAGGCGGAAAGGAAATTTCTGCCGGAGTGCAGCCGTTGCAGATCCATGCAGCACACGTGTTTTCTTGCAGCGCCACCTTGCTATTCACATCATTCTCTTTCTTCTGCCTCCATCCCTTCCATGTCATCTCTTACTTAATTCTATATGACTTAATTCTATATGCTGCTTTACCATTGATGTGTTCACGGTCGAGAGTTTTCAGTGCGTACAAGCCTCTGTTAGAGCCGCTACGGAACGGCCCATATTCGTATCTCTGCACATCCTCAACACTGCCAGAGCTGGCAAGTGTGACAGAGCCTCTCCCGTTCTTGTACACTTCTGAGATCATATGTCTGATATTGCCAGCAAGAGCGTCCCCGCTCATTCAACAAAAGGTTTGGGCCCTCACCTCGACATCAACACGCCACACCCGAGAGATGACCTAGCACTCCTCACTCCTGGCTCTTGAGTAATAGTCCAAAGGAGTCCACATTGCCTCAAGCGTCCAACGTTGGAAACCGAACCTGTATTTGCCCAGGTTCTCTATCTATTCCACTATGCCTCGCACTATCACGAAAAACTACAAATCCTTCACCCGGCAGGGTTCAGTCACCTACGCTCTCCCCTCACCACCGTTCTCCTCGCCAGTCGTGACCATCACCCTCCCTCCGAAGTCAACATGGACTTCTGGCCTTCATTGGCACGAAACCCACACCGAATATCTTCAAATTGTCCGTGGCACCGCGCTGGTCACGCTGAACAAAAGCACCAGGACGTACACCGCCGCAGACGGAATCGTCACTATCCCTCGATTCGCAAGGCATGAGTGGCAACGAGCGACCGCCGATGGAGAGGAACTGCTAGTCAGGGAATGGACAGATCCTGCAGACGGAGCAAAAGAAGTCTTCTTCCGGAACTTGAGTTCTGTGGTTGTCGATTGTACGAAAAACGGGCCGCCGAAGGAGTGGTGGCTCACATGGCAGCTGTTCGTTGTGTTTTGGGGATTGGATAATTATCCTGTGTTTCTGGAAATAGCGTGGGTGCCGTTGGTCGGCTCAACGCTCGAGTGGGCTCTCACGCATTTGTTGTTGTTGGCAGCAGTGCTTGCAGGGAAGATTTTTGGCTTGAAGAGCGCTTATGGAGAATACACTCCAAGCAATATCTTGGTGAAGCCTGCCATGGAGAGAGCCATGAGAAATGGTAAGAGTGAGTGAGAATCTCTGGTCAAGTGAAAGAAAACTTATTTTTTGTTCACAATAAGAGCTCTGTTGATCATGTTCCGTGCAGCCCAGTACTGTGGCATTCAGCTGCCATTGATTATTGCATACTTGATAACTTTCCGTTTCATTCCGTACAGGACCCTCATGACCTCGAACATTGAGGCGATGTGCCTAGTGTGCCTCAAATCTCCTCATTCTCGAGTCGTAACCATGCCATTGCTTCATGCATTGGCATCTCATACGATGCTTGCCAATTATATTTGGCACCACCCCATCCTGTAAATCGACTTCGAGGCGCTTCCATAAACTCCTGGTCGTCCCATTTTCCCATCTCAAACTCGAAGATGAACAAATGCCTTCCGAGTGGGGGGATCCCGTCGGGGTAGAACCTGTGCCATTCTGCGGGGTCCCAACCGTCGTTTATTGAGAGGTCGTCTATCCTAGTCTGCAAGTGGGACTCGTTCAATGACCTTATCCCCAGATTTTTCAGTTTGTCGTAAAAGTTCTTGCGACAAATATATCGTTTCCAGTCCCTCATACTCCATGAATCGCAGCTTGGATACTCCTGTCCGAGATTGTATGGATTTGGAACATTCTCACCCAACTGGAACAGCTTATTTTGCATTTTGGCCGACGATGGGTTGAGCGCTGCCATCAGACGATATCGCCATTTGAGTTCAGCAATGTTCCATGGGTTACCGGTCCGCCCTTCCGCATTCTTATAGATCCGCTCCAACTCATCGAGGTACTTTGATCTGCCATAAATCTCATTGTCATACCATGAACTGAAGCGCTCCAAGCGCATCATGTTCGCTGTTAAGCCTGGAACAAAGTCCAAAGCTGCATCAAGGTGATGGAACACCTTGTCCAGTAAACAACGGACTGCTCTCTCGTGATCGTAATTTCTGCACTCTTTGTTTGGGCAAGTCCATCCGGGCTTTCCTGAAGCCATAAGTTTTGGCACTATGGCTGGTATTCTGCTGATTCGATCGTCGACTTCAAAATCAAACCCTTCTGGGAAATTGATTTTGACACTCGGGACACCACGAAGATAACAAAATGTGATCAGGACGAGGGCCCAGTCCGAGACGTCGCCAGCTATGCTTTGTTGTGGCCTTCCAAATCCCATCCAGCTGGCCCTTGGGCTTTTAAGTAGGTTGATTTCAAGATCTGGTAATTGCCCAGCCTGCCCCAGAAATTCCACCAATTCCCTGACTTTCTTCCAGACACCTCTATCAGAAAATGATGGCAATTTCATCTTCTTCGCATCAGGAATTGGTATAACAGCCCACGTGGGTAGTATGAAGCAGTTATTAAACGCTCGGGATCAGGGGCCTACTAACACCCGGGTAATTAGCCTCCTCTGGGAGGTCGACGAGATTGAGCGGTGGGATATGGCAATCAAAATGGTGCATCAGCTTCTCGACCAAGATAGAGATCGATGTCAGAAAGAAGCACCAGACTGGCCGCATGCGAGTAGTCGATATGTCAGTTACCTAATTGAGTTGAGTTGAATGGTGCTAACATTAGTGGATTAGATTTTTCGGTATATCATGTTCGTTCGCCATGGCCTAGGGATGACAGAGACCTTTAGTGAATCGAGGAGAGGTCGTCAAAGATGGGAGGCCGGGTCATTGAACATGGCTACCACTCTCAAGCAGGAGTTGGCCAATCTCGAGGTCCAAGACCAGCTTCGAGCGCGCACAAGAAAGCACAATCGATTCTCGACTCGCTGCCAGGCAATTCGTTGATCTCCAAGACTGCGATCCTTTCATCTACAGCCAGTGTCGCGATTTACGCTCTCAGCAACGAATACTATGTCGTGAATGAGGAGACAATTGTTGCGCTTTGCTTATTGAGCATCTGGACTGCTGTGTTCAAATATGGTGGACCACTGTATTCCGAGTGGGCAGATGGACAGGTCAACAAGATCAAGGGTATTTTAAATGCTGCTCGTGCCGATCACACTGAAGCCGTCAAGACACGAATTGAGAGTGTTCAACAGTTGGGAAGCGTTGTTGATATCACCAAGACCCTTTTCGAGGTCTCAAAGGTAGGGCAGGTTTGCAGGACAGAAGGATGAAAGACTGATCCTCCCAGGAAACCGCCCAACTTGATGCCAAGGCTTACGAGCTTGAGCAATCTACTGCCCTTGCCGCAGAGGCTAAAGCTGTTCTCGACTCGTGAGTTAGATCTGAGGGACAAGTTAAGATCCGTCAACAAAAGAAGTTGGGCAGAATCCATCATTGCCAAGATTCAAAAGGAGCTCGAAAATCCCAAGGTTCTCCAACAAATCCTGCAACAAAGTGTGGCTGATGTTGAGAGTAAGCTATGATGTGCTTTTGGGGATGAATTTGTGCTAATACTGTAACAGAGATCGTTCAATCCAAGGCTCAATAGATGGGGAAAAGAATCGGGGTATACACATTTCCTTAGTCACACCTGTTGTTTATAAACCTCCTGTGCCACTATAGTCTACGAAGCATAACACCTATAAAGTTGTTCTGTGACTCCAAATGCCACCGAATTTTTATTGAAATTAGATTTGGAAATCACCCGCGACAAGTGTCCTTCTGACACCGAACATCCTTCTTGAAACTACTGCTTGAACTGGGGAGCAGATGTTAATGATACTCCATTCTAGCCAGCTCATTGGCTAGCTAACTGGATTTGAAGCAAATGGAGTGTTATACAGCCTATCCGCCTTGAGACTAATAAGGGCTAGTGCCATTGTGACCGAAGTTGCTAGCAAGTGCTGCCATCCCTTGGATAAGTAAAGTGTTGCAGTTCAGGCCGAGCTTAGCTCAGCTTACTAAGCAACTCCCCTTTACTTAGCTAGATCAGAGGCTCCCTTCTAGACTCCTAATTAGACAACCATCGAGGAAATCACTGTCCCTTACTACTGTGCAATATAAAGTCTAGTGAAGCAAGTCGTGAATTTTTGTGAACGTTTCTGGCAACACGTCTGTCTATGGTTGGACTTATTTGAAAGATTGACCATTCCAATATTAGTTTTGGATATGTGTTTGATATGTGTTAGTTACTCGATTTTTGACTGCTTTGGTCCGGAAATATTGCAATGAATTTTCAGTATTAGTTACAAGAACAAATGCAAAAGTGATCTGGAGAAATGGAGAGCACCCCTTTCCTGGTCCACACTTTGTCATTTCTTTTCTGTGACGCTGGGGATTGTTATGGGGCCTTTCTTCATTCACACCATTGTAATCGTCTATTGTAGTTATACATGGCTAGAATTAGATAGTCTACATCTGGGAAGTAGAAATACGGGCTTTGAAAGCTGATACATTAGCTGCGAACAACGAGGGATCATCTCCTCGCCCTAATTACGCTAAAAATCCGTCTTGTAACCAACATGATGGTATTTTAAATACTGCCCTTAGGAACTGCAACATGTTTATTAGGGGTTCCTTCGCAGCTCAGTTAAACAAATAGGAGCTGGAGCGGCAAACCCCGCAAACCTCCGCCGAAAGTCCTCACAACTCGGGGAATAAGATACAGGTTTCTCGCACGCATTTTCCAATAACACTCGAGCTGCTAACACGGTCCCGGTCAAGATACGGAAACACCGATCGTTGGGTGATGCTGCTGATCCCTTGCTTCCTTGCAATACTCCATATTGAAAACGAAGATCGTAGTAAAGATCTTGTCCATTATACTGTTTCGAGCGAGACGGTGCCTTATCCAAAGGATAGCCAAGAACAGAATCAAGCTGCATGATATTCCAGAACTCGAAAAAGGCATAGCCAAATTCGTCGTCCAGTAGACCATCCACTAAATGTTCCATGGCGTCTGCCTTTTTCTCATACTCGATTTTGGCATACTCGAAGCCGGCTCGGCAGTATTGAAGCAGATATGTGGTGCCGAATGATGCTTTTGACCAGCCGTGGGCGCGGTATTGGCGCGTATGTTGCATTTCATGAATCAGTGTTCGAGTGTTGTTGATGAAATCAGTATTGTCCAGCCAAGGGGGCCCAAAGAGCGTGGCTTTGGCAACAAAGTACATGTCGTGGTTTATGGTGATTGCGCCGTACATTTCCAGTTTCTCTTTTCCTACATCGTAATGCACTCTGAAGTCTTTCGTCGTAAGGTAGTCGCCGTATATTGGATACAAGAAGAACGTCTGATCTTTGAACTGTGATGGGTCAGTATTAGAGTTTCCGAGTGATCTGGTCATGAGTCGAAGGTGTTTGAAAGTTCATAGACTCCCTCCATAACAAGCCTTCAATTGCAGAACAATGGGACATCATGCTTACTATTGGGACGCCTGGACCTGGAGAACGCATATACACCAAGGCAGCCTCCGCAAGATATCCTGGTAGCGTTGTTGTAGCAAAGTACGGGCAAACAACATCAGTGGGCACGATTTGAGTGATGGCTTTCACAGCATTGTTGGACGCAGCTGTGATCTGTTTCACAGCCTCTTTCCCAACGTGGGAAACCCCATCTTTGATCTTTTTCATGCTCAGGCCTCTTAATCCGCCGCGTGCCTGCAAAGTGTAGTTTCTATACGGTGGGCTGAACATGGCGATGCCGATATTGGTAAGAGTTACAACCGAAGCATTGAGCTCCGGTACAATTTTCGCGTATGGAACTCCAAGCTGCTCCAGGACAATGGGCAATGCATACGCGATGGAATCGGCAACGTCATCCAGATATTCGTCGGTGTTAGAGTGGGCCAGAAGTGTCTCATTTTTAGGTAGGAGGACGGGTATCGTTAGAGTAAGTGATCCAAACATGGAACTGTCTTTGATCTGGTAATAGGAAAGTGTCGGAGACTCTTTTAGTTCAACGACTGAGATGAAGACGGTTTCGGTATCTGAGTCCCCTGGAATAATGTCTCCTGTTGTACTGATGCACTGGTCCGAGAGAATGGATACCTCTCCACAGCTATTGACGCCATATGGTATATCGCAAAGAGTATCGCATTTCACTCCTTCAGCAACCCAGACTCGGTATTGTTGTCCCGGGATAGGTAATCTCCAGTGCTTGCTGACGTCGTTGTTTGCTTGTCCTGTCGCCTTGTAGCCGGGCCGACATGCACATGCAGCTCGAGGTGAAGGCACATTTGGATTAGGAAAGATACACGTTGGTGCAGTGTGGGGATCACAAGTATTGGAGTGCGGATTGCAGGCTTTCGGACAGATCTGGCTGGTGGTCGATTGGGCTTGAGTGTTCAGACAATGTGGTTGACTCCCATCAGAGCATAAAGCATTTGTCGATGCTGGACATAATAGCTGAAGTCCTGTTGGACAGAAGGACTGGCCTAGCGCCTTTGAACTTAAGAGTGTCAGGAGTAGAAATTGAGAGCACACTCGTAATGATCTCATGTTGCGTCTTGAGTTGGAGCTTCTGATGGTGTTAGATTGATGTGTTATTATAGCCCGGTCACAGACTTGGTGTTGTTCCAGGACGAAAACTCGACAGGCAGACGACAGTGGTGTTTTGCCTCGAGATCACGTCTGATAATGAACTATGAATTCGTGAAGCAGTTGCCAGCCGGCATCCGGTTCTCAAGTTCGCACGGCAGAACACCTTGAAATAGAATCAGAAGGCAGAGCCGTACCTAGCGCAGGCAATGCGCAGCATGAGACCAAGATTCAGCTCGGAACAATTCAAGAACCCAGCCAGAGACGATGTCCTCCTGCTGCGTACCCAAGTACTGAGGGAGCGACCAAGCTTGGCTGCATCAAGCCATGTGCAGGTTATCGGATTCCGGGATTGATGTTCTCGCAGGAATGGCACGCAACGCCAAAGTCTGGCCAGAACCAGCCGCAACACATCGAGATGTGGATGCATATTGTATATCCAGCAGCCAGCCAGGCTTGGCAAGCAACACAAGATGAGGCCAAGGATATAGCCGAGGCTCACTGCTCAGTGCAAACAAAAGAAGCAAACATGATCCCACTTGGGACGAACACAGATAAGATTCCAATGTTTCAGTAAGCGCCACTTGGATCGATCTGTATGTGACCTCTGAAAAAGCCCAGAAGAAGAAACAAGTTAAGAGCAAGGCTGATTCATATCGAGTTGAGCAGGAGTAAAATCAATCTCCACTGAAGCGGTCAATGAATAGCTGTCTCGGAATCCATCAGCTGCCAAGTCTATTGGGCGGTTTGAGACATCTTCGATGGCAACCATTTGACGACAGAATACTGCCAAGTGCCAGCGAAAGACTAAAATCTGAAATAATTTCACGAAGGGACTTGGCATGGAGAGAGCCGTTCTCGTCCACGGAGTCAAGGACGCCGATACTGTGCATGATATCAAAGACATATTAGAAGGCTCAGCTTGGGGACCGTCTTGGCATTTAGGACTTGTTCTGTCCTGGATATAGAACTCTTGCACTCAATCTGTAAATTATCACTGAGGAGACTTTTCGTTCTCAACGGCAGCCGGGAGGTCGAAACCATGTTGAAATCCATCACCTGCGTTATACTGTTGATTCCCATCGTTATACTTCTCCACGTTGTGCTATTGGTAGGCGAAAGCATTGTTCTCGCGGCTGGGACATCGGGCGGGCCAGGTCAACTGCCAAAGTTCAGTGGACTGAATATTGTTCTGGTAATCTAGGATCCAGTTCTTCGAAGGTCTGGGACATATTTCTAACAGAGTCCAGTTTGACACGTCTGGTTACATCAGAACCCAGAATGGGGAAACATTTCATGGCCTTCCAGATTCGCATGATTTCTCAAAGAATAAAGATGTATTCGGCCTCTATATTGTCAATTATTGTAGTGGATTGAAGAAAGGAGACGCTCTCGAAGTCGATTACTGCTCTCATTGGGGCAAGGAGCTTTTTGACCTGCATCGGTGAGCTGAATATATGACAAACGATCAGATTTCTCGTACTAACCGACGCTTCAGATTATGGAAGGTCTGGGGGGTCGACTTGAAGGAAGACCATCTAATTGAGAATACGCCACGGTTGATCTTCATCGGATTTGTGACCATGTTTGTGGCGACATTGATGTCTACTATCACACTCCTTCTCTCCATGTGCAGTTACTACGCGATGATGATAGCTGTAGTCCTCTCGTTCGTACGTCAAACCCCGAAAACATTCGCGGTTCCGAAATCATACTGATATCAAGTAGGTCAACATGGTTTCTTCGCTGACTACGAGTGCAATATGCCATTATTATGCGCACAAGCTCGTTCAGGGAGTCGCAAAAGTGACAAATACGGGAAGCGGTCAAATTCTGATCCAGATAGGCTATTCTCTGAACAGATCCATGTGGATCGGTAGCCTTCTAATAATCATCTCCTTTATCAGTTGCTGCTTCCTGCTCTGGTTAAAGCGCAAAGCTCGAGTGTCAGGAAAAACAAAACTAGATTCACGAAACACCGCAAAGTTCCCATTCTTGCACGTCGTCCGCCGAGCGACGGGTGGTCTCCTGGATCCAAAAAAGTCTCAAAAGGGCACTTATGGAAAGCTCGGTGAAGGCGTTTCGCAGATCGAACTCACCACGCCCGAGCCATATTCCGACTCGCGGTCACGAGTAAGATCACAACTGGGCTCGGGGGAGTATTCCAGAGATTTTTCGAGAAACCCGTCGAGGGAGCGTGAACATTCATCAGAGACAAAGTTGTTGCATGATAAAAGTGAAGGGGGGGTGGAGAGATCAGAGGACATAGCATATGAGCCGTATCGCAGAGCCGTAGAGTGATAGCTTCTACCAAGCAGCCATTTGAGACGGACCCCGGCTGGCGAGAAATTCTCATGAAGAAAGTGAAGAAGCTTGACCTCCTCTTTCTTCTGGTATTGCGCTCACCATCCTGTTACTGATGCTAAGGAATGAACTGACTATCCATAAGATGTGCTTCGTCTACTTACTCTCCTTCATGGACAAGTCCTCTCTCAACTATGCAAATGCGTATGCATTGCACAAGAACCTTAACCTCATCGGTCGAAGCTACTATAAGCCCTCCCTACTGTACGAAGAATATAAGAATAGGAGTTGACAAGAGACAGCCTGGATCGCATCTGTCACCGACTTCGTTTGCCTCTTTGCAGCATGGCCCATGACAACATACTCCAGAAACTCCCAATTGGGAAAGTCATTGGGAGTATGCTGACTCCCTGGGGCATTATTCTAAAACTACTGTCCTAAAGAGCTTTGGTTTCAGTGATTTGAAGAGCGCCCTGTACCAGATGCGGTGCGGAACCTTTCAGTTAACCGGCAGGATAATTGCAGGGATCATCGCAAGCAAGGTACCAAATTCTCTGGTTACTGTTGTGTTTCTGGGTTATGTCCCAGGTAGGGCTGGTGTGATTGGGGTCATCTCTATCCCGCTGGAACATTAGATGAACCTCGCAGCCTGTGCATGGATCATGCCGACAACGGATCTTTGTATTATTCTCATCTGGCCTCTTGCCGCTGCTAATCTTGCTGGGCACACCAAATGCACCTTTGTCAATGGCCTCGAGTTCGTCGGGTATGCTGCGTGGAACATCATTGGGCCGTTTTTGTTCATTTCGGCTGTCCCGAGATATCCGAGCGCTATAAAACGAGTGTTGAATGTGCATGCTTGTGCGATGCCTTTCGCTGTCTGTTTGGGACTGGTGATGTTGAGGGAGAACAGGAAGAGATTGAGGGAGGACCTGCCGACTGAGGTGGCGGACGATGCTGGGTAACTCTTGTCCAAAAAATTTGACATTGGAAATGCTAACCGATTCTAGCTTTCATGATTTCACGGAATTTGAAAATCGAGGATTTATGTACAAGCTCTGAAATATCTTATAAGCAATATCGCAAAATTGGTGTTGGTGATCTCTTGATTTGTACCAAAAGATGGCGCGAAATCCAGGTGGTGACCCATGTTTAGAACTTACGCAGAGGGGTCTCTGAGAAAGGGATGGGCTAAAGCGGTCCGACTGGAACGTTCCTAGGGCCAATAGCGTTTTGTCATCCTAATTATCGAGAGTAACAAACGTCGAGTACTCTCGGTAGTAGCTTCCGTGGCTTCACCACGGGATCCCCACCTTCAGCTTCCAGAGTTCGGATTCGTGGTCAAGGCTCAGAACAATCAAGCCCCAATGTGCTGCCCCAGCTTCGTACGTCAAAATTATTCGTATGGCAAGACCCATGACTTCTGGATGTTGGCCCCTCCATTAGACTTTCAAAAAAAGGACCACATAACCATGTTTCAAAAAGGGGCTCGCTTAGTGCCAAACGAACTTTGGGTCCGAAATCTTTCTCGTTATAATGCCTAGCTCGTGGCTCACTTTTCACTCGCTCCCCAAAGAATTTTCACCCTGACTGAAGCAGCTTGGTCATCTAACCAGTCCCCCGTCCATCAACCAGCTAACCATTTCTATCAACAATTCCAAATCTCGCTCTTTAACATTCCTTATTAAGAAGGCTTTCGTCACTTCGCTCCAAATCTCCCGATTTGGCAATACTACCACTTCAAAGCAATTACCAAATCCCGCATCCCGCAGTGAACGCAAATATGGCATCGAACAATTTTGAAAGTTCGCGGATCTACCCTTTGAACTTAGATCCCAAATCTGGGAACGCCTTAGGCCAAAGAACGATCCTATAAAATGTGACCTTCGTATCCTCCGTACTTCACGCAGCCTATCATTAGAAATTCTTCCTCATTTATACGATAATGAAATCCTGACCTTTAAGCTATTACCCCTCTACCGCCGGAACTCTTGGGTGGTTCTGAAAAAGTGCGATTTGTGTGGGAGCAAATACTAGCAATCGAATGGCAGTAATGGTTGCTAGTATATAAATATTTGCGAAACACTAAAATTCCTTATAATTGAAAGCTTATGTTCGAATACTGACCAAATACCAGCATTCAAAATTTGCGAAACAGGGCCGTAGCTGTCGTTGGGACCTTGAAAAAGCTTCCCTCGAACACTTCCCGATCCCTGAATCATGGCAATGATTTCAAATCAAGATATAAACTCTGAAAATTGTCCAAAGACGATGCATACGAGCGCTTAATAGCCTCGAACTTCTTGGTCTCGACCATCATTCTGTATCTCAGCTCCTGTTCCCAAGAAAGCTTTGCATACTCCCAGTCCTTGAACCTCTCTCGGGGCGCCAATGGCGAGTCCTCAGACCACAAATGGCCCATGGAAAGCTCAAACTTGAACAAGGCTGCAGTCAATAGCGGGATTCCTCTGGGATAGAACTTGAGCCATTCTTCTCTGTCCCATCCGTCTTCCTCAGGTTGAGTTGGAACACCATGCCCCAACGCCGCGAGCTCCTTCACTTTCTCCTCATTTTTTCGTATCTTTTTTCGCTCTGTTCTGTCCAGCTCCTTATAATTTTCGTATTCCCAACCCCGACGCTCATCCTGTCCGGCGAGCCAGTATCGTTCCCATTGCTTCTGAGTCCACATACTCAAGCCCGACCATCCCTCAAAACACCTCATGAGCTGAGTACCATTTACAGTCAACCCAAAAAACTCCTCCCTCTTGGCGTTGAACTGCTGCATTTTCGCAGACAAGGGATTGAAAGCGACCATCAGACGATGTCGCCACTTGATACGCGCAACCTTGTCATCAACTACCCCATTCCCATCCTCTTCCTCTTCCCCCACAGAAGTCTTCAGAATCCTCTCCAGCTCATCGAGATAACTTGACGTTCCGCCCAGACAATTGTCATCATACCAGTCCCTGAAGCGCTCCAGACGCATCATCGCAGCCGTCGGACCACGCAGCTCGTCAAGCGCATTGTGAAGCTCGACAAAATTGCTATCCAGACACTCCGCCGTTGCATCATCGGCCCATGTCCCATCACCCTCTTTGTGAAGGAATGTTCCAAAGGGCTTATCCAGTCCAATCACGAACTCGAAAAACTCGAGGTATTTGTCAAGTGTGGCATTCCCCTTGAGTGCGGGCGGAACATGGATCTCGGCCTTGCAGTTTCGGATGCGGCACAATTCTAGAAGGATGATGCCGGCATCGATGTAGTCTCCTCGCGGGTGCGGGATACTACTGGATTGCAGGTTTCCATCTAAAAACCATGAGTAGGAAGATGTGGCGAGGAGGTGGATGGCCACTTCTGGAAGCCGGCCACGTTCGCCGAGGAGGAGGTCTACAAGCGAGCGGGCTTTCGCCCAGAGGTTGAAAAGCTGGCCGGGATCGCGTGGGTCTGGTGCCTCTATCTGAATTTCTATCCCTTTGAGGTGGTGATAAGGGAGGTCTTTAAAGCCAAGTGATTTCGCATGGCTCGAGCTCTCGAGCAGAGTCGTACCGAAGGAGCTGGTTACACTGATCCACGATTTTCGGTCGTAGATGGGAGATAGCTTGAAGGTGAGGATTTCTTTGGGGTAGATGTGATGGGATACCTCGTGGTACAGTTGGCGGCATGTCCTGAGGATGCTCATCGAAGTCTTCATGTTGTCGTCTTGTGATCTGAGATTCTCCCAGACTTCGGCTCGGACTTCTGCTGGCAAATTGGCCAGCTTTCCGAGATTAGTGGATGCCATGATTGCTGTTTATAGAGTTCGAGGCGTCTTTTGGGAGCATTGAATGTGTTGGTGATTTGTGTTGCGTTTCTGATCGAGAGCTTCTGAGAAAGTTGTGAGGTGAAAGTTTTGTAGAGGCTTTTAGATGGATGTGGGCGCAAGCGTCAATAAACCGTCGGGAGCTTCAGTCAGTTTCGAAATCTTGTTTACCTCAGATGCAGATAGTTGAGTCACGAGAATGACCGTGTAGTCGAAACTGAAATTCGGTCCCATACCTCTCAAAAGTCGGGACCCAGGAACATTATCGGTACAACCAAGGTTCCGAAAGTGCAGGACAATTGGACAAAATGGAGAAGCTTCGTACATGAAGCCGAAAAAGATTGGGACATTTCAAGCATGAAGAGATGTGTGCAAGGTAGGAGAAAATAACAACGCAAATCTTTCACACATCTTAAGCGAGAGTGAGGCCTGGTTATCCCAATGCGATGTCCGTACACTTTTCCGAACACTGACCGAACTAGGAACAAGCTCTCGGGCGCAGGAGAAAAAGATACCTGACACGAGCAGGAGATCAAAATGTCCCAAGTTCTTCAGGACATGAAGCACTCGCCTCGCCGTCCCAAACGGTGGCACATTGAAGTTGTCAGAGTAAATGCTATCTATTCATCACTTTAACTTTTATTAGGCATCGCTTCACCGTCCCGACTTTTAGGTACATTGAGAACGTAGATTTAGCACTGGATAATTTCCGGGAAGGGGATTGACCTTGAGTAAATAGTTTCCACGAACCTGTCCTGCACGTTGCGAGCTTTTCCTCGTTACTGCGATGGAAGCTGGGTTCTATCTGATATCAAGAGATGGGGATGTATGGGGTTAAGGGTTTGTAGGAAATCGGCGTAATGTTCGAGAGAGCTTTGGAACATTGAGACGTTCTAGAGGCTGGACCCGAATAGGTGAATGTCTGACTTGAATTCGGATATGAGGCCAAGCCAAGGACTTGATGAACCAACCGCTGCTTGACAACAATCTTCGGGCCAGATTGACTAACATCATTCCACATTCGAGCAGGTGATCTTTCATTTTCAAATTGAGCAACGTTCATAATTCGCGGTGGTATCTATGATAATGCACCAAAGCAGCCTGAGCGCCGTCCATTTGAGCTCAAAGCTCGTCTTCAACATCATACATCGTCTACTCTGGCCAGTAGTGCGGGGATATCATCAACTGTGTTGCGACCTTCTAAGATATCTGATTACTTGTTAGCATTCTGTCACATGCCAGAATACGGAGGGAAATGGAACTTACCCAGGACAGCCGTAAAAAGCGGATACTCGTCCTCCCGGCCCTTCGCCTTCAAAAAGCTATTAACCTCCTTCGCCGTACTCGTTCCTTGCAACTTCTGCCCATTCAACTCGGTAGCCTCGACCTCATCAACGCTCACCCCCCTCTCGACTGCCATCTTCGCGCACCTGAAATTCCTGCCTCCGGAACAGGACGTAATCAGATCCGCGACGCCGCAACTCTCTTCCGTGAACGTGCCTGCATGGACTGTCTGCCCGAAGAACTCTTTGCCGAATTTCACCATCTCGAGGAGACCGACGCGCATCACGGCTGCTTTGGCGTTGTCGCCCCAGCCCCGCCCGTCGACGAAGCCTGCCGCGAGCGCTACGATGTTCTTTAATGCGCCGCCGAGAGACACACCTGCTACGTCTGACACCATGCGGACGTGGAAATACGGTCTGTAGAACAGGGTCTTGAAAAGTCCGTGATCCAGAGGCGGGTAATCCGACGGCACGGCCCTCAATCGCACCTTACTGTTTCTGCCCAAAACATCCTTATGCGGCGCATCCGCGGGCGTAATCGTCAAATTGACTGTTGACGAAGAAGGAGAAGGGCCCGTCGGCGTCGCTACACGGGAGTCCACAGGCGGAGGATCATACGCGATTGTGGTCTCGCACCACTTCTCTTGCGCGATCTCGTTGGCGATATTCGCGCCCGACAGGGCGCCGCAGTAGATTCCCAACCCTTCACCGATCCATTCCGAGAACAGGGAGATCTCAGATTCCGTGACTTCCACGCCTTTGATGCAGGAGATTCCGCGCGCGAATGGCAGAATGTTGCCGACTAGTTGCTTGGAGATGCGGCCGATGAATTGATGGGGCAGGTTGAAGACTAGGACTGTGGAGTTGGTGGCGGCGTCGACGACGGAGGGGTTCGCAATGATGTTGGCGGGCAGCTTGATGTTGGGCAGGTATTTGACGTTTTCGTGGTATTTGTTTATTATATGGGTGAGCTTCTGAGGTTGGTCGCCGATTGAGGGGTCGTAGTGCTTTGAATCCTTCTCAATTGTGACTTCCTCCTCGTATACCCACATTTGTACCTCCTCCTCGAAGAGCTCTGGATGCGCTTTCGTGTTCTCGGCGATGATCTTTGCAATTGTTGAACCCCTTTGCAAATTAGAATTGTACTTAAATACAGAACGGGAGGTCTACCAGTTGCCAGATCCAATAATGGTGACCTTGTGCTTCTTCGTGGGCGCGCCGAGGGTTGCCATCTTGGCTCGTTGAGGCACTTGGAAATGGTTGGAAGACTGTGTTATTCGTCTGGCGGTTTGACTTGCTCTTGCTGTAAATCTTGTAAGCATATGATTGCTCGCAGATATACTGAAGCACCGATTCGAGCTCGCGACGAGAAAGAGAGAATTGAGGGACACGGCTGAGGTGAGACAATGTCAACGGATGTTGGTCTTGTGCGCAGCTGCTTGATTTTATGTGAGAAATCGGCTGGCAGATTTTGGCGGTCGTTGAGACCGAGGATAGGCGGTCATTCCGCGCAGGGGTACTCACCGCCTGCTGTATGAGGTCTAGCTCCAGATTGAGCTGCAGGTCTTGCATGTGAACTCGAATCAGGAAATTCGGTGGGACAAAACAAATCGAGGGGCGGAAGCGGCATGATGGCAGCGATTTTCAGGGGTGGAGGGGCTGTCCACTAAGATGTGAAGTGTTCTCAACCAGCACAGTATATGTGCACCCTCGCCGCAGGTGATGTATCGCGGGGAATAACAGAAAAAGGGAGAGTGATGTGCAGTTTTAGTGGTGCTTGTGTTGGTTGGTGAACTGGCGGGAGCAACGCTCTAGGGGGAGGCAAGGGGGCAGGAACTCACAACCCATGCCTCTCGGCGGCCGAACCCTTGATATCCAGAAATAAACAATTCCTTGTTGACACGTGAGATCGAGGTAAGAAGTCTTGAAAGGCGTGTAAATATCTTTGCACACTTCACCGTTCACCCTCGGATGCAGTTTTTTGGGAGGATTGTCGGCCACACCCGAAGAATGACGTAATGCCGAGTGTGAGCTCTTGCCGAGGCCGAACACTCTTTTTCTACCCCACGAAGTGCTTTATCCTTCTTGTCCTTCAAAATATTAGACTTCAGTCCAATTTTTCTGTGCTATTTAACTTCAACGAGAATACCCCCGAAACCAGAGCTGAAGATCTTATAGGCTCTGTGTGTCGCTCACGCTAGCAATGTTACTTGCTGCCAAAGTCGGTATCATCCCGGGAACACCGTAAGCGAGCCCCTTTCTCGAGCCGATTCTGCCCAAGAAGAGATCTCAAGTTCCCCGGAAAGGCAGTATGTGGTGTTCTTGTTACTTTGTGCCCTGTTCGAAGCTTGCTTGGGGCCAATATGATGGTGGCTGGTTATTAGTCATCATTGCCACAGCCTTCGACGAGGCTGCGCCTTCTATCAACGGAAATCGCGTGCTCCGCTTGAGGGTTGAAACGATTCTCATCCTGTCCTTCCATTCTTTGATCTATTCCATTAAAACCACCCCCTACACCCGAAAAGCTGTTAACGACTCTTGCTTCTGTGGTGTCAGTGCATTATGGAAGACGAATCAGCTCTCATTAAACAGACAACTGAGACAGGCTGGTCGAGCAGCCGGTCTCTCTGTCCGCGGTGCTACGGTCTCTTTTCCACCACTTCAAGCCTCGAGGGTTTTCTTTCCGACGAAGGCATTGCTTACACCTGGATCGAGTCGTGGGGCTCGAAGTTCACTAGTATTTGCGTTCTGTGTCAGTTCGTGTTGCGAGCCATGTCATTATCTCGTAAACGATGCAATCCAAGATTGAAGGCGGTTTTAAGTGCGGCCTCACAAACTATAGAATCATTTCGAAATCTAGATGGAGAATTTTCGTTGATTCCGGATCCAGAGTATCCAGTGAATGCGTTGCAGATTCGCGATCTGGAGGTGTTGTCCGAAACCATGCTCGTTCCGGGGTTTTGTCAATTACATTTGCTCGCTGTCCCAGGTCTGTTAGGAGGTATTTGCACTAAGCAGAATCTGTGCTACTAAACAATTTTAGATTACCAATCGATCTTTTTATCCATCCCGTCGCTTCAGACTCAAATGGATTCGCCTTGGATCATGCAGGAAACTAGGCTTCGAATCAAGACCTGTCAAGAGGAGCATCCACTATGCCCTGGCAGCACAATGCCTATTCTCCCGAGAAGGGTTATTGACGTTGGCGGTAAGGACGGAACCAGCCTAAAGCTATATGCGCCCAAGCAGAACGAGCGGGCGAACTATGCAACTTTGAGTTACTGCTGGGGGACAAAACCACAATTTATTACAACGCTCGATTTGATGGCCGATTTGCTGCGCGATATGTCAAAGTGCAACCTATCACAGACTCACCTCGACGCTATACGAGTCACTCGAGGGCTCGGCATTCGTTATCTGTGGATCGATGCGCTCTGTATCATCCAGGATAGCCCAGCGGATATGATGGTGGATATGCCCAACATGGGCAACATCTACAAGAACTCGACAGTCACCATTGCGGCGAGCGAAGCCCAGTCAGCACACTCGGGGTTTCTGGGCACTTTGGAGTATCCGACAACAGTTCCATTGCCCTTTCTCCTCCCAGATGGCAGCAAGGAGACCGTGTGGTTAAGCTACTATGTAGCCAAACACCCGACTGAAAGTCATCTGGACACGCGCGGATGGACGCTTCAAGAAACCTTGCTCTCCCCAAGACGGATTACCTTTGGGTATTCTGAAGTCCTGTGGCAATGCCAAACAAAAAATATGCAACCAGTCTGCCAAGGCGCGCAAACCTATAACCCAAAATTTATGGACAGACTACCTAGCACAATCTATGGCATCGCGGCGCCGCCAGACAAACATGCCCGGGCTCCCTGGGGCATTTGGCGAGTATTCGTGCAGGACTACAGTGCTCGGAAGTTTACCGTTGTGGAAGATCGGTGGAACGGCATGGCCGACATCATCGGCGAGCTGTCGAAGGTCTGGACCGATGACGAATACGTTGCAGGTTTCTGGAAAAGTTTCATGCTGGAATCGTTGGCTTGGCATCACTCAAACCTGAACATATATCGAGAACCGACGTGGATGCTTCCTCGCCAAAAGCTGACGAACGCTCCAAGTTGGTCGTGGCTGAGTCTTCCCTCAAGGGTTCAGATGCTAGAATTCATCCCCAAAGATCTTGAGATCGTTGACTGTTCAGTCATGCCTCTAGTAGAGACAGCACCACATGGAGCGTTAAAGGAGGCGGTCCTGATTCTGAGAGGGAAAGCAATCACTTTGACGGAGCTCAAACGCCTGCCAGTCGGTGCTCTGAGTTCTTTCGAGCCATACTTCGACTCTCAGGTGCCGCTGGAGCTTGAGGCGTGGGATTCCTTACCATCGAAGGCGTCGATACATGGTGAGTGGCCAGATAGAATCGTATTTCTAAGAGCCGGGAGGACAGTGTCGATGCGATCGCTAGGTATCATACTCGAACAGCTCGAGGACGATACCGGCAGATTCAGGAGAACAGGATTCTGGAGCTTTAGGTTCACTGGGAATTTTGAGCTCCGGGGTTCGGTCGAACAGGAATTCCCGGACGTGAGGTCTGCGTGGCAAGATGCGATGACTAGGGAGTGGAAGATAATTTGAGCATGGGCAAGTTTTGGAAATCATTGAGCTGAGAAGTCGTAGTGATGGATGGAAAAGATGTGCGGCGGTTGTAAAAGTAAGGAGCAGTTGAGAGCAACTGATTCTCTTTCCTTGTTCATTTCAACTGGACCCGACCCGATCCTCTAGCTTCGATTCGACGACTCGACTCGAATTGCACGAGCACGCACCGTCCTTTGTATCCAAGGAAGCTTGGTGGGGTTGAAGAGGGAGATGGGCATCTGTAGAGTGATGGCAGTGCGATTCAGGGGTTTGGAGCTCCCATTCAGAGCTGTCTCACGCCGTAGAACTAATAGGCGGCAGGCGGACATGATGTTGCCACATGGCTTATGTTGAAGCAGAGGATAGGAGTGATGGCGGTGAAGGATAGATCAGATAGAAGGTTGCGGTGATGGGATGTTTCAGGTTCTGCATCGGCGGCAAGTTGTTCCGGGTGAGACTTGGTGGGGCTGCGTCAGTGCTGGAGAAGGGACAACCCCGTGATTCCAGCTCTGGATGCACGATCGAAGGATTTCTTGCTGACACATGGAAGATCAAGGAATAAGAGTTAAATGCCGGTCAAGTCCTCCACTCTCCGTCCATTGTTCAAGCTACACGACGTTTCAAGTACAAGCTTTCATGGGATGAGCTCCGTCGTACCTGGAATGACGTAGCTCTGCCTCAACCAAGACCAAGGCCAAACCTTGCCGATGCATATCTCCCGCTCCAATCCATCAACCTCCTAGTGCGCGAAATTTCCTCACCGCGTTCTTGTACATACTGGTCTAGATTGTTGAAGAATGCTATAATCCCCCTCCTCGTCGCTCCTTACCGCTCACGCTGCATTTGCTTTTTCAAAGGTCCTGGTTCTCCGGTGAAGCTATCCCACGCAAGGTGGTGCGATTCTCCCACTGCCTCATCAACGATGGCCCCGAAGACAATGTTGTCCAGCGAAATATATTTACTCCCTCTCAATGATGATGGGAGCCCAGATGTCGCCGGAGGATATATTTACCTCACTCCCAAGAGCACTGCCCCGATCATTGTCAGATTCGCAATTGAAGGTACATCCTCAATCTGCAGACATGGCAGCCTTTGGGTGAACATCCCAGAGGAAGGCGCAGAGTTCCGGAGAGAGAAGTTCCGAGAGTTCAAGTAAGACATCTGCGTTATAGATAGAGGCGAGACTGACAAGTCGCAGGCTGGAACCAGACTTCAATCGGACAATCGAGATCTCCGTCCCCATCCACGGCGCAGGCGCATTTGCCTTCTACACAACCTACACTCCTCTTCCCGACCTTTCCGAAACTGCACAGAAAGCCCTCGCACCTGCAAAGACAGAGACATTCTATATCGATGTTGCCCCACGACTCACTCTCGATGGAAGACAGATGCCATTGGCGGCGCTATCAATATTCTCGATCATCTCCAAGTTCATGGGCATATATCCGAAGGATTGGGAGAACCACCTTCGGGGCATCAGCGAGCGAGGCTACAATATGATTCATTTCACACCTTTACAACACAGAGGGCAGTCGAATTCTCCATACAGCATATACGACCAGCTTAGTTGGGATCCAGTATGCTTCCCAAACGGCGAGGCTGATATCGAGAAACTGGTACAGAACATGGAGACACAATACGGTTTGTTGGGGCTGACGGATGTCGTTTTCAATCATACTGCGGACGACAGCTTATGGCTGCAAGAGCATCCCGAGGTGGGATACAACGTTTCGACGGCACCTTGGCTACGTTCTGCATTGGAATTGGACACAGCTTTACTCGCTTACAGCAGTAATCTGTCGAAACTCGGCTTGACTACCACTCTCAAGAGTGTGGATGACCTTATCAAGATTATGGATGGGATTAAGACTGAAGTTATTGCCAAACTCAGACTTTGGGAATACTATGTCATTGATATTGAACGTGATGCTGATGCTGTTATTGAAGCATGGGCAAACGGCGATATCAAGTTCCCTCAGGGCGGCTTCGGTGGCGATGGTATTGGCGGTCTGGAGGCTATCAGAAATGCCACTTCCATTGAAAAAGCACAGTTCTTAACGAGGAAGGGTTTACTGAACACGGACACAATGGGCGAGAGGTACAGGAGGCGAATAGACCCTCAAATTGGCGCTGCTCTGATCACTGCCATCTATGGTCGATTTGAAGGAGATGATTCCGACTCGGCCGATCGTGGTGCTGCTAGAAGCAAATTCACCAGCATTTTGGACGAAGTTAACCTACCGCTCTACAAAGAGTACGATGCAGACGTTGCGGAAATTCTTGAGCAGATCTTCAATCGGGTGAAGTATGTCCGGCTTGACGATCATGGGCCGAAGCTTGGCCCAATTGACCAGAAGAACCCTCTTATTGAATCCTACTTCACGAGATTACCCAAGAATTCGATCACAGCAAAGCATAATCAAGAGGATCTTGCATTGGTCAACAATGGCTGGATCTGGGCTGCTAATGCTTTGATCGATAATGCTGGTCCTAAATCTCGGGCTTACCTCCGTCGCGAAGTCATCGTCTGGGGTGACTGCGTGAAGTTACGATACGGCAGCGGACCAGAAGACAGTCCGTATTTGTGGGAGCACATGGCCAAGTATACTCGTATGATGGCCAAGTATTTCCAAGGATTTCGCATTGACAATTGTCACTCGACTCCTCTACATGTGGCGGAATTTCTTCTAGACGAAGCAAGACGAGTCCGACCAGATCTCTTCGTGGTCGCTGAACTTTTCACCGGGTCAGAAGAGATGGATTATGTTTTTGTCAAACGTCTGGGAATCAGCTCCCTTATCAGAGAAGCCATGCAAGCGTGGGGAACCGGAGAACTCAGTCGACTGGTGCATCGCCATGGTGGCCGTCCCATCGGTAGCTTTGAAGTCGATGAGATTTCTGGAAATGAGCCGAAGAACGCCCCGAACGGTACCACAAGTAGCCAAACCCAGCGCGAGATCATTCGCAAGATTAAGCAAACGCCAGTTCATGCCCTGTTCATGGATTGCACTCATGACAATGAAGTTCCAGCGCAGAAACGAGATGCTCGTGATACTCTCCCAAATGCGGCATTGGTCAACATGTGCGCTAGTGCGACTGGCAGTGTGATGGGTTACGATGAAGTCTATCCGAAACTGGTGGACCTCGTGCACGAGACAAGACTGTACACTTCGCCATCCTCAACGAAGCGCGTCGAAGTTGGTGGTGGCGAGGGTGGCATTGGGGGTATCAAGAAACTCTTGAACCAGATCCATACTTTGATGGGCAAAGATGGGTATGATGAGACGCATATCCATCACGAGGATCAATACATCACCGTCCACCGAGTCCATCCTGAGTCTAGAAAGGGGTATTTCCTTATTTCCCACACTGCGTTCCCAGGATACGGGAACGGAAATGGTGGGTTCAGTCCTGTTCATCTCGGAGGTACCAAGGCTCGACACTTGGGCAGTTGGATGCTCGAGGTTGATATGAGCGACGAAGCCAAGAAGGCAGTCTTAGAGGACAAGAAGTTCTTGAGAGGTTTGCCGAGTAAAGTCATCGATCTGCCTGGAATTCGAATGGAGGTCAGGCAAGACGAGACGGTGATTTCTGTCCGAGACAAGTTCCCTCCCGGAAGTATCGCTTTGTTTGAGACTTGGATTCCTGAAGCAGACCACACGACTAGTCTGGATACATACGTGACATCGGAAGGAAAGGCTGCATTTGCGCATGTTAATCTCATTGATTTGAACTTCGTCTTGTACAGATGCGAAGCAGAGGAACTAGATGCGAGTGACGGAAAAGATGGAGTTTATGATATCCCAGGGCACGGCAAGCTTGTTTACGCTGGCCTTCAAGGTTTCTGGAGCATCTTGAAGGATATCATTCAGAACAATGATCTCGCTCATCCTCTTTGCCAACATTTACGGAATGGCCAATGGCCTTTGGACTACATCTCCGGTCGCCTGGAACGGATATCCAAGAAAGACGGATTTGAAAATCTGATAAAGCCAGCGGCCTGGCTGAAAGACCGCTTCGATGCTATTCGGAAGCTGCCCAGCTTCTTACTACCTCGATACTTCGGTCTTGTAATCCGTACAGCCTACTACGCGGCCTGGAACCGTGGCCTTGACCTTATGAACGAAAATGTTCAGAAAGGTCAATGGTTCTTGAAGGACCTTGCGATGGTCAGCGTTCAACAAATTGGTTATGTCAAGTCTGCATCCTTGTATCCCAAGAAAGCTGTTCCGTCGATGGCAGCTGGCCTTCCTCATTTCGCAGTTGAGTGGGCACGATGCTGGGGCCGAGATGTTTTCATTTCCGCTCGTGGTTTGTGTCTTGGCACTGGTCGATATGCCGACTGCAAAGAACATATTCTTGCTTTTGCTAGTGTGCTGAAGCACGGCATGGTCCCTAACCTTCTGTCAAGTGGCAGTAACCCTCGGTATAATGCTCGAGATGCAATCTGGTTCATGCTTCAAACGATCCAGGATTATACCAAGATTGTCCCCGATGGTGTTGAGATCTTGAAGGAGAAGATTCCTCGAAGGTTCTTGCCTTACGACGATACTTACTTTGAGGCCGACGATCCTCGAGCATACTCGAAGTCTTCAACTCTTGAAGATATCATTCAAGAAGCGATGCAACGGCATGCAACGGGCATGAAATTCCGCGAAGCCAATGCTGGTCCAGGTCTGGATATGCAGATGAACTCGAATGGGTTCAATCAAGAGATTAAGGTTGACTGGAAAACTGGCTTAATATTTGGTGGAAACCAAGATAATTGTGGAACCTGGATGGACAAGATGGGTGAGTCAGGCCGTGCGAACAGCAAGGGGGTACCTGGAACTCCTAGAGATGGAGCTGCGATCGAAATCACAGGTCTTCTCTACAGCACACTCGTTTGGCTTTCCAAATTGCACAAAGAAGGCAAGTACAAATATACCGGCGTCAGCACCTCCACCGGGAATTCCGAACCCGTAACTTTCGATGATTGGGCCGCGAAGATCAAGGACAATTTTGAGCGTTGCTACTGGGTTCCCATGGAGGCCAAAGACGATTCCAAGTACGACATCAACACAAAGATCATCAATCGCCGGGGCATCTACAAAGACCTCTACAAGAGCGGAAAAGAATACGAAGACTACCAACTCCGCGCCAACTTCCCCATCGCCATGACCGTCGCCCCCGACCTCTTCGTCCCCGCGCATGCTTTGCATGCCCTCACACTGGCTGACAAGGTCCTGCGCGGCCCCACTGGAATGGCGACCCTCGATCCCAAGGATCTCAATTACCGCCCTTATTACAATAATTCTGAAGACAGCACGGACTTTGCGACGAGCAAGGGACGGAACTACCACCAGGGACCGGAGTGGCTGTGGCCAACGGGCTTCTTCTTGAGAGCGCTGTTGAAGTTTGATCTAATGCGGAGGAAGGGACCGCAGGAGAGGACGGAGGCATTCCAGCAGATTACTAGACGACTCAAAGGTTGCAAAGAAGCTATTCAAAGCAGTCCGTGGGCTGGGCTTACTGAGCTGACGAATAAGAATGGAGAGTTTTGTGGGGATTCGGTGAGTTTTGAATTTCCAAAACGAGTGAGAGGGAGGGATTGCTAATTATGATATAGTCCCCGACGCAGGCTTGGAGTGCGGGCTGCTTGATTGATCTTTATCATGATGCGGCGCAGTATAATGTTAGCCAATTGTCGGAGTCGAGTAATTGAGAGGAAGTAGATTGCGTTTGGATTACAGTGTCTAGAGAGACTGAAGAGTAAGAGGACACCGAAAGAATGAATATGGATGAATCGTGAATGAAGAATGAGGAATACAGTCCACGAGGTGGGGTATTTTGATCTGGCGAGAACTCCAGAAGTGGAAGTGGAATGATAAGAGGATTCAGAGCCAGAATCAGAGTGGTAAAGGGACAGGCACGAGAAGATGGTAGATAGAACTTACGAGTATAAACGGCTTTTGGCATGATTACTATAATCACTGTTTTTGTCCATTGATTGTGAGATGGTGAAGGAAGACAAGGGAGAGGGGAAGAGAAAAGGGGAGCCAATCACATGCTCGCTTGTTGAGGAAAGTCAGATGACATCCCGCATGCAGCTGTGCCTAAAGCCACTCAGCCTCACAACCTCATCAGCTCTCAACACATCCAAGCTTCTCTCCTCCAGATTCAAAATCGCAATCAGACTCAGCCTTCTCTCCAGCTGGGATACCTTCTCAAACCTCAGTAATCCTTGGCTCAGCTCGCCTCCACCCGTCACGAACCCCATCTTCCCGTCCCATGATCGTCCGGAAGCTCGCGAGGCTGCCTTGAGCTCTCTCGCCACAGAAATGGCATCAATCCTAACATCCAACCCGGGATTCACAACCCGCTACCTCCTCACCCTCCGCTCGCCATGGGCCTTCATCCACCGCCTAGTCGACATCGCACTCCGCTTCGCGGCCCTCGGCCATGTCGACGAGGCCGTCGAACTCCTCGAGATGGCAGACGCCTATGTCCCCATCCCAGCCCGCTCAATTCAGGACAAAGGTCTCTATTTTGCGTTCCAGGCTGCGGATTGGTGGCCGGATTTCACGCCCGATGAGGATATGGAGGACGAGGATTTGTTGAGGAGTCTAGATGTTTTGACTGTCAATACGAGTTTTGAGCGGTTGTTTCTGGATCTGCTGCATGGCGGAGATGCCGAGGAGAAGGCGAGGGATAGGCGGGATTTAAGCCGTGTGCTGCAATTTTTGAAAGATAGAGAGGGGAGTTGGAAGGACAGGGAGGGATTGTTCACTTGGTTGGCGAAAGGGGAGGAGGAGGAGGAGGAGGAGGATTCTGATGATGAGGGTTTACATCGTGGACCGGTGAAATCAAGGCTTACGATGGCTTTCGACTCTGCAGTCATTTTTGGGTTCCATCTTGCGATTAACAAGCTCGATGACCAGGAAGCGACAGAGAAGTTGTGTGAGGTTATTGGAGGAGATTTGGAGCACTACCTTCCGAGGCTGGCGAGGCATAGATTCGTGTGGCCGGTCCTTGTTAAGGGGATCCTGGGGCCGAAAACTGAGGACGGCAAAAAAGAGGTGCAAGCAGAGTTCGAACGTCTCAAGAGCGTGGTGAAACGGCGGATGAAAAATGGCGTCGAGTTCCCGTTTCTGGACGACGGGATGAGAGATCTCGTCAAGATGCTTGATCAGAATACAAGGCGGCATGTGCGGTTCGCAGAATATACTTCCAGCGACGAAGAAGAGGAGGGAAGGTGGTTACCATCTCTCTCTCCAATTTCTTCTATCCGCCACCCCGGCGCAAGTAAGGAGAGCATCGAGGAACTGGAGCTGAGACTTGATGTCGAGTTGCCAAGCGACTATAAGGAGTTCCTCAGCATAAGCGACGGCATGGATGGGATCTGGAACGGCCATTACCGCCAAAGCCTCCTTGCTCCATCTTCTAAGATACACCACAAAGCCCCTCCAAAACTAGATCCCGATATCGGTGACTCTGCCTCCTATCTGCCGCTCGTAGTCCTCTCTCTGATTCCGGGCATGGAGTTGCCGGAAAACTTCGGCGTTATCTGGCCCATTTTGAAGCCGGAAGCTTGCTTGGTTATAGCCGAGGATAAGGAGGGTGGAGGTGAAGGGAGTCTGTGGTTAGTTCGCGCGTATGTGGTTCGGAAGGCGAGGAATCGGTTGATGAAGAGGATTGAGATGTTGAAGGAGGGAAATGATGGAGAGGAGCAGAGGAAGCAGAGGAGGTGGGTGGAGCGGCTTGTGGGGGATTATTTTGGCGGGTTGGAGGAGCTGGGAGAGTTGGGCGAGGGGGAGAAGTGGGAGAAGGAGGAGGGCGTGGATGTCATGCATTGGGCGGTCGTGTATTGGGATGAGCGTGGGTTGCCTACAGAGGTTTGGAGCAGCTTTAGGGAGTGGATGGAGAATGCTGTGGTGAAGAGTGAGTTCCCGGACATCGTGTTGGAGAAGAGGGATTTGGAAAGTTGAGTGATAACGCTCTCGAGTGGACCCGCCGCCTTTAGGGCGGTTTGCAGGTCTCCTAGTTTTTAGAGTTAATAAATTTAAGAGAAACGAGTAGATAATACCTTAGAATATACTTTCTACGGTTCCTTATAGTGGTAGTACCATATAATGGTAAGAAAGAGTCCAATTTCTAATATATATAATAAAGAAAGCAGATAGAGAATTACAAAAAGAGGTCAACAGAAGAGGATTGGGAATTTCTTGCCCACTCTTTATGTCATGTTTCCTCTGCCATTACATCAGGTGTCTCAGCCCACCCTATCGCAAATGAGAACAGCTCCTAGCGAATTCCCAAAGAAAATATCATTTAGAGCAGGAAAGCAGAAAGAGGAATCGCCTGAAGGGCCGCACTGAGTTCTACAAGTCCAGGAGTTTTGGGTGCCAAACTGATATGTGGCGACGCCATAGCCGGAGCACGATTGCGTGATGTCGCCCTTGCAGTTGACTATCCCGTCGCCGATGGTGGCACCACAGAGATCTTGGTCACTGTGTCCTACCCCCGTATGCCCGGTGGACTCAACGGTCGCTTTGTCCATATTCCTGGCCCCTAATGAAAAATCGTGCACGCAGGAACCAGGACCGGACCCACAGTTCCAGGAGTCGATGACGCCGAGGCAGTACCATGGGTTCTTGAGCGGCGGTAGCTGGGGCGGCGACGGCGACGAGGGTTGTGATGGCGGCGGTGGCGGGTGTGACGTGGGCGCCGGAATCCATACAGGTTTGCATGGACACCCGAAGAAGTTCCCCATGCAGAGCGCACTTCCATCAGCTTGCAACTGTCCATTACACCCATTTAAATCGCAGTTCTGTGGCGTTCCACAAGTTGACTAAGGACGATCGCCGTGGTTAGAACACATATTAAACATGACTTTAAACATGAACAACACCTGCATCCTACATGCTGAAGGGGCAAGATATGAAGGAAACCAAAACCATACAACAAAAATGAAATATCAACTTACTCCAACTGGGATGCATACACACCCTGGAAACTTCCCACGGCATCTCGCCGTGTTTGACTTGCTATCAAACGTGCCGGCACAGCCATTAAGATCACAATGTTGGGGTGTACCACACGTGTTCTATCAAAACCAGTCAGTTATAACTCCGCTCATCTTTCCTCGAGTTGACGAAGATTGACAAAGATTGCAGGGTAAAACTCACCGATGTTGACTTACACGCGCACCCCTTAAAGTTGCCCTGACAACGGGCCACGCCCTTCGTGTCGAAGCCACCGGCACAGCCATTGAGATCGCAGCTTTGTTGAGCGCCACATGTGGTGGAGGTTGGCGAGCACACGCAGCCCTTGAAGAAGTTGGTACATGTTGGAACCGTCACCAATCCAGAGAATGCGCCTTTGCAATTGTTCAGATCGCAGCTCTGCGGTGGTCCACAAGTTCCAGGTGTCGCCGCACACTGGCACCCGAAGAAGTTTTCTGAACAGAAGGCTTTGCCGTTGGATAAATCAAATGTGCCCCCACAGCCGTTCAGACCACAGCTCTGAGGAGGTCCGCAAGTATTAGCTGTCGCTGAGCACTGACATCCATTAAAGAAGTTGTTACATTGCGGCCATGGGACAGAACCCCGATATCCGCCACCACAGTTGTTCTTATCGCAGCTCTGTGGTGGTCCACAGGTGTTCTGAGTAGCAGTACACCCGCATCCCTGAAAGTTTCCTGCACAGAAGGCGTTGCCATTTGATAGATCGAAGGCACCAGCACAGCCGTTCAGATCGCAGCTCTGATGAGGCCCACAGGTCTTTGTTGTTGCCGTACACTCGCAACCCACAAAATTCCGGGTACATTGAGCGAACTTTGCCAAACCATTAAAGGAGCCAGCACAGCCGTTCAGATCACAGCTCTGATGAGGTCCACAGGTGTTGGCTGTCGCTGTGCACTCGCACCCTACAAAGTTGCCTGTACATTGAGCAAATCTTGTCAATCCATTGAAGGCACCAGCACAGCCATTCAGATCGCAGCTCTGATGAGGTCCACAAGTATTAGCTGTCACTGCGCATTCGCACCCTACGAAATTCCCTGTACATTGAGGGAACTTTGACAAGCCATTAAAGGCGCCAGCACAGCCATTCAGATCACAACTCTGGTGAGGCCCACAGGTATTGGCTGTCGCTGTGCACTCGCACCCTATAAAATTCCCTGTACATTGAGGGAACTTTGATAAGCCATTAAAGGCGCCAGCACAGCCATTCAAATCACAACTCTGGTGAGGTCCACAGGTGTTGGCTGTTGCTGTGCACTCGCACCCTACAAAATTCCCTGTACATTGAGGGAACTTTGATAAGCCATTAAAGGCGCCAGCACAGCCATTCAGATCACAACTCTGGTGAGACCCACAGGTGTTGGCTGTCGCTATACACTGACAACCTTTAGAGTTCCCCGTACATTGAGGGAATTTTGACAAGCCATTGAAGGCACCGGCACAGCCATTCATATCACAGCTCTGAGGAGGTCCACAGGTGGTGGTAGGTGGGGCAGGCATCGATGTGAATGTAATAGCGTGATCGAGAATAGTCAATATATCGATTGGTCCAATGCCAGGCTTCGAGATAGTTGTAGCTGGTAGAGATGATGACTGGCAGATTCCAGCGCCGACACAATCTCTGAAAGCAGTGTACATGAAGACCGTGAACGCCTGTCCCTCAGGGGATCCACTGGTAAATTTAGACTTGTCTGTCCAAGCTAATGGATTGACAGCCGGGGAAAAAACACCATCGCCACCCTGGTGCTGGGCGATGTTTCGCCGGTTGGTGTCAGCCCAGGTAATATACTTTTGTGGGAACATTCCAGGATCATTGACAGCCATCCGATATGCACATGCAGTGAGGAGCGACGTTCCAGAAATTTCGCCAAACCAGCTAGCATTGTTGAGGTAGTTATGCAGCAGGCCATCGTCGAAGCCAGAGAGCAGAGCGCCGTCAAGAATCTCTTTAATCCAACCTTGGAGCTGGCTGGCCTGAGAGGACATGCTAGATGAACCCGACCATTTCTGAAGTGTGTGCAGCACACGGGTCATGCCATAGCAAGCCCAGCCGTTGCTGGTAGACCAGAGACCGGTATCTTGGGACTGTGGGCCAATAATGTGCCGCCAGTTGAGAAACTGGCTGGTCTTTAGAACATCGCGCTGCAAGCCGCACTGGGCTACAGTTTGAGACATTAGGCCAGGATTGTTCTCCTGAACAGCTAGATATGCCACTGTGAATTTTCAAAACCAGATGTTAGCAATGCTTTAGTCCTGGTTCAAGGGCACAAGGAGGAAAAAGACTTGGGAAAGACGCACAAAAGGGAGGAACCATGGCTATGAAATCAGCCCATATCTCAGCAACATCGGGTCTATGAGAAATTGCGCCGTTACTCCACTTGGGAGCCTGGTTGAGGATATAATCCGCCTGGCGATTAGCGGCGCCATTGTATGTGCTGTCTGACTGGCCGAGTAGGATAGCCGACACACCGAGTGACGCTGGATCGCCAACAGCAGAGTTGTCGGCGAGGACTTGGGAGTTGCGGTTGATAAATTGTTTGGCGTAGGCGAGAGCAAAGGTCCCGGGATCGGCGGAGGGGATCTTGCCATTGGGAAAAGGGTTGGGGCCAAAGACAGACAGATCGTTATTATAGAGCTCAAGCAAGGCTTGAGCGACGGTCCCCCACTCCCATGAGTGTGAGGCTTTGTTGATCATGACCTGGGTAGCCAGAGAAACATCGTAGCCAGCCTCAACCTGGGCAATAGCTGTTCTGGCAAATAGGGCGAGGAGGAGCGAGGATAGGGCCTGCTTGGAGAAACGCATGTTGGTTGCGTTTTGCCCTGTGCATAAATATCGAGTTAGGGAATTCTTGAGGCGTGTTGAAAAGTATGTAGTAGCAAAGGGTGTGGTGTTATTATAGGTAATTGATAGTTGTACCAAAGCTTGTACTACCTACTATTGGATTTGGCAGGTGAAACTTGGGGCATTGATACAATGGACGGCGCTCGTCCTGTTATCAGGGAGAGCGGAGTTCTTGGGTGAGTTATCCTAATAGGCGTTCGCAAAAGCCGAAATTAAATTCATTTAGTGATAGTTAGTAATATCAGATACAGTCAGAAATTAGAAAATACTTCCTGGGCAAGAGAAACCGTATAGCTATAGGACCTGATCCTTTATTATCTTGGCAAGAAAACAATAAAGTAAGCGACATGGATATGAGTACTAACAAACGCAAGCGAGCCGGTGTCTTCGGCCCAGATTCTGATAGGTTGAATGGTATCTGATAGGTTGATTAGTATCTGATATGCTGGATTTAGAATCGGATACAGTGCAACTAGTATCCTCGAGATGACCTTAGCATCTTGGGCAAGTTCTGTAGGAAGTTATCCGTGCTGTGAGGAGTTGAGTTGTCAAGGTCCAGGCGAGGAAGTGAGACATGGTCCGGACTGGCGGCCGCACACGAATATCCCTTATTAGGTAGGTAAGAATACACCCATCTCCTCCAATCAGGCTATCCGCATAATGCGGCCGCTACTACGAACCATGTCTCACCAGACGAAGCGCTATTACAAGCAGGCTTGAGCATAAAAGTGCGTTGACCACTTCTACTGGTCTTGTCCCTTCTCCAATAATTACCTCTTCCTATAGCAGCCGTCATGGCGCGCTTCTCCCTCACTTCATTCCTTGCGGTATGTGCAGTTCCTGTCTTTGGACACCCACATTTACAGCTGCGGCAGCCTATTGGCTCTTTGGACAGCGACCCGGCTCTTGAACCCCGTGCCTCTCGAGACCCAGCTTGCCCTGACGGCTACCTTTGTGGCCAGGACAGTTGTTCATCCAACGTTAAATGCCCGCAAGGAACCGTCTGTATTAATCTTGAGGGCAGTGCTGCTTGTGCCCCTCCTGGACTCCAGTGGTGTGCGCTCAATCCAAGCACGTTTGATGCTGTGGGCTGCTCGGTCAATAATATATGCTGGTATGTTCTATATAGATATCGTTATCTTGGCCCGATTTACTAACAGAGCCCTTCCATTTTGCAGCCATGGAAACTGTTACAATAGTAATGCGGTCTGCTGCGACAACCCAGGCACACGTTGCACCATTGGCAGCCTCTGTGGTGCGTGTAGCCCAGGGCAGACTTGTGGCAACAATGGGGTATGTCTTAGCAATAACCCAACCACAGCTACCCGTGCTCCCACTCCGCCAGCTACATCAACGAGCTCTACAAGCAGATTATCAACGACCTTGGTCTCACATAGTTCCGCCCAAAGTTCTACTTCATTGACTGTCTCTTCAAGTTCGACATCAAGGTCTTCATCTCCTACAGTGGAAATACCGATTTCAACTACGGTTCTGTCGACTACATTTTCAAGCGCGACAATGACATCCTCGTTCTCTACGTCGGCAACCCCAACTCCAACGGCTCAGAGTTCATCTACTGCTTCAGCATCTCCGACTACCGTGGCCCAAGTTGATAGCTTCTCCCTCCTGGGTTGTTTCTCGGATTCCGCCAATGCACCTATCTTGGTTGCCGATTCTCTCAACGACAGTACAACCAGTATGACTGTTGAGAAATGCGTGGCTTTTGCTCAGCAGAATGCTTGGAGATACGCTGGTGTCGAGTCTGGCAGGTCAGTTTACGCCTTACAGGTAAGTGCCAAACTAACATCCACATGATAGCCAATGCTTTGTAGGAAATACTTTGCACGGCGACTCCAAAGCACCAGATAGCGAGTGCCACACCACTTGTACTGGAAACAGTACTGAGTTATGCGGCGGGGGTAATCGCATTCAGATATACAAAGACTCAACATGGACCGACCCGACATTTGCCCAGCTTGCTGATGCAATTGAACAATATAATGCGAGCCTGGCAGCAGCCCGTGCGACTATCTCTGATTATAGAGACAACATTGATACATTGCAAACACTTCTGGGGCAATCAAACAAAAAATCCAGAAGACGGTCAACCGTCACTGAGATAGAGATGAGGGTGTTGGGTAATCGAGTCGATATGAGGATTAGAGACGAGATAATAAGTAAGCCTTACTATGATGATTTGGACCTAGAGGAGCTGCTGTTTACAATGTTATAGCCAGGGCCAGGCAGAATGGTGGGTTTATTTTGCTGCGAGGCGCAGAGCTTGATCTACCTGAAGTAGTAAATCCCAAGGTAACAGCTTTCCTCTTTTATTACCTTTAGGAGATAGCTTAACTATTATAGGTTCCAGCTGAGGCACTCGGCGACTTTACCGATGCAAGTAGGTATTGTAACTTCTGATAGCTGTGAGCTTTTGATGTTAATATCTGTCAAATCCAGCATCGTCTGTGTCTCAACAACTGGAGCAGGTTGTAGCGGATCTTGAGGCAAATGCTGCGGTCATCGATGAAGCTATAGCTGCAAGCACTGAGCCGGTGATAGATGCTGTTGCTACCCTAGCGGAGTGTGATGCAGCCGTATGATAGCTAATTCACTTGTGATTGGTTTATCGCTGACCAATACAGCTTGACCTGATCGGACTGCCAGCTATTCTTGGGCCAGGTGGTCTTGCAGCATCCGGTGTCTGTATGTTTATGGCGGTTTCCTTTGGTCTAATAAAAAACAACTAACCGATATCTGTCTTAACGTAGTCCTTTTGATGGCTGCTCTCTTCGAACTCTTCAGCAGTAGTGGGCCGAGTCAACCACCACCCACTTCGACGTCAGCAATAACTACCTCAATGGCATCTTCCACATCGTCCACATCGTCCACACCCACTGCAACAGTGCGGCCCTACGTTATAATCGCTCACAGTGGGACCAAACCAGAAGATTTCGATTCGTTAGTCGAAACGTTACCTCCCCATCCCCTCAACTTGGATGTCTCAGCTCGATCTGTTGGGTATTTTGCCATTATCGCTTTCATGAATGAGACCTTCGCAAAGGGTCTTTCTAATCCTGTCATTAATCTCATAGTGGATGACACGCCCGCTATTCCTGAGGGAAATGTTGATTTAGGATCTACCCAACGCCGACAAGTACATAACTCAACGTATACTCGACCCAAGAATAAAGTGGACAAACGGCAAGATATTCGCGTACCAATAAAGTATCAGCATCCCGCTCCAATCCACTTAAACTGGTTGGGCACGATTGAAGGAGTGGACCCAACTCCATTTTATACTTTCTCTAGTGGGCTGGTGTACCTTGAGAAGCCCTACCGAGCCGATGGTGCCACAGACATTTACATTGTGGATAATGGTATGCGGACGAGCCATAAGGTATGAAGCCGAGTATTTGCATTACAAAAGGCTATTAATGATATTATTAGGATTTTACTGGGAGAGTCCAGGTAGGATTTGTCTCGAAACATTTAATCAATGTGCATCCTAATGATCCTACCGCGGCTCTGCTGCACAATGCACATTCATTTCACGGTACTTGTATGGCAGGTTTTGCCGCAGGAACCATTAGTGGAACTTCAAAGGATGCGAACATAATTCCCATCAAGGCATTTCACTTCAATTCACCAACTACTTTTGGTAGCTGGACGGAAGTTTTTGCTGTAATCGTGGAGAATATTGTGCAGACAAGTAAGAAAGGAAATTCGGTGATTTCAATGTCATTTTGTAAGTTTTGTTTTGGCGTCCCCTCCTAACTAGCCACACTACTAAAGCAAGATGCAAGCTTGGCTTAAAATGACGCCCGAGGGCGAATTTTCGGACCAGTACCTGGCTTTCCTAGAAGAGTTTGAGCTGTTACAGGCCATTGGAGCAGTTCTTGTAACATCAGCCACGAACTATGGCCTCGACCGCAAATGGGATGTAGACGACCTCGTCCCAGCGGCTCTAGGCGCTCAAATTCCAGCCTTGATTGTTGTGGGATCGGCCGAGTATGATAACACAATCTCTCCATATTCGTCGAGATCTCGTCAAGGTGGCATCGTCAGTCTGTATGGTTACGGCGGCATTTCGTGGTGTGCTGGGAATGATGCCGACGATGATTATTACTCGGTAAACGGGACGTCTGCCGCAGCAGCACAGGTGGCTGGATTGGCAACTGAAAAGCTAAAAGACATACCAGAAGGGACTAATGTGGCTGATATTCCCGGCTTAGTCAAGCGTAAACTACAGGAGGACGGCATTATTTTCCGTGACATAGTCAAGGCCGGGTTGCCAGACCAGCAAATTGCCCCTCTGGCAAGTACGGGAGTTGGAATTCCTTGTGACGATTCTAATACACCAACCGATCCCCTTTTCCCTTTAGACGCCCCTCAACCGTTTCTTACTACGAAATTTCAGCCACTTGAAGAGATATCTTTCGGAGACGAAACCACTATCGATCTAGTTGAGGTCGACAACTTTGTTTGTTACCTCCGCATTCGAGTTTAGCATATGCTGACTTTTTATGGCAGGGAGAATGTATACCTCTATGAGAGGAAACAGTTCTGGGAATTCGAGGTGGAGTGAGATATTTCAGAAATCTTCCGGTAAACCATACTTGTTTATAAAGCCTATCTTGGAGCCCCAGATAAAAGTAGGGCATTGCTATTTCAACACTCAATATGACTTTTCAACACTAGTCTAACTCGACTTGGAAGGCATCTGCAAAGGCGCAAGCAGGGTCCTTCAGGAATGAGGATAAAGAGCCCCCCCCATACTAAATCGCGTGACAAGGACTCCACTGCACATTCCAGGTACGCCCCTGATGTCATTTCCTTGAACCCGCCTGAGTCAAATAAACTTTTGAAGCTATCCCAAATATGAGGCTATTCCTAGATATTAATATCAAACAGTTTGTATTCATTCTAGCTCATCTTTATCTGTATCCTCACTACCAAACACATCCTCCTTGTCCTCCAAAATAAAGGCATTAGGATCATCTACTTTCTCCTTGCTCCTCCGATCTCGCAGGCGCAGTAATAAGGACGCATTCTCGCTCAGTTCTAGAACAAGTTTGAGGCAGTTATTTTTATAGATAGAATCGGACTAATAATAAATAAAAAAAACAATCGAAATCGGAGGTTTAGTGAGGTAAGCCACATTTCAGGGGACCTTTACAGGGCTTACAGGGGGCTAGGAATAGCTACAGGGAGATTAAAGTCAGACCTTACAGGGCATTTAGTGGCCTTTATAAAATAATTCCCTATATTCCCGTCACTTTATGCCGCTGTCTCCGTATTCCAACACCACCACACTTCATTACTCTAATATCCAAAGAGGTGGCGCGATCCAGCCGCGCGCCGCTCAGCCAATCCTCTCCAAACTGAATCCTGGGACAGTACCTCTTATACATATGCCTCGCAAAGTCCGCCCCTTTCTGAGAATTATTGCCAGCAGGGTGTGGTTTGCTGCTTCGTGTCCAGGCTTCGATCCCAACCAAGAGGCCAATCACAAATGCCGCTAATATGAAGACGACGATCGCAAATGCGAGTCTATCTTTCCAGACTGTGCTTGTCGTGGAGTTGATGCTGGTTGGAGGGGAGTATTGGGATTGAGGTGAGGCACCGGATTCTGGGTCTGAGTCGGGGTTGGTCATTGTTGATTGGATTAAAGGGGTGGAGATAATTGGATAGATGTTTGGAGGCAGGCTGCGGTGTGTTGTAGTGTAGTGTGGTGTTGGGTGGGTGGAGTCGAGGGAGGAGAATGGGTTTATATTCTCTGCGAGTTATCGAGGTCTTGGAAGCTGAAACAAGGACAATGAAATCCTCGAGTGTGTCTTCCTCAGATGATCTCTAGGGGAGGAAAATCATCTCTTTTTAGAAGCTGATAACAAAGGCTGGAACATTAAGACGGAACAGAATATTGTTTCAGTATCCTCAGACATTGAGAGATACTCAAAACGACGACGTCGCTGGCAGTTGTTGGATCTTCCTTGCCCCCTGCCAAGTCTTCGCTTTCGTGGTCTGAGAGCATCATGTTGGCGAGGGCGTGGACTCTTGTTTGAAAGGAGATCTTCCTTCAGCAGCTCTGCATCCAGTTGCTGCAAAGTGGCAGTCGTCAGCGGTCTGGAATTGATGGGACCCAGAATATATCCTGGCCCGTGCACAGCAATATTGACAACTGCTGACCGCAAGGGGTCATTTTGCCTTGATGTCTTTAATGCCCACCACTCTTCCGACTCCTTGGGGGAATGGTACTATCACGGCCAAATATTAGCTCAACGATATCCAAGTTACCAGAGTGGGAGGGGGGGGGGGGGATCCTTACGATCACACCTTCTTGAACTTGCCTGTGAGACCAGATTTCATTTCCTTTGTCTTAAGACAATGAGTCTTCTCGACCTCTCGATAAAATTGCCAGACCGAAAGAGCCGCCTTTCTGTCGTTGTCGGGACTTGGTAGTTTTAGGCAAGAATTCAGTGGCCCAAATGGACAAAGCACTTTTGAAGCTTCTCGAAACTGCGATTCATCTGGCACATCGCCAAGGAACACGCTTTGCAATCGATTCAGAAGACTTTGGAACACTCGAGTAGAACAACTGTATCTCTGCTCAACAGACATTCCGTGTAAGAGGGTCATAGATTTCTGGACAGGACGTAAATGAGGAAATCTTGTGCGTATCATCTGAGAGATGAATTCAAGCATTTTCAGTAGCACGTCCTGCGGTTGAGTTCCTTGCCACCGCAACAAAATGTGATACAAGTATGGCAGAAACAGCAGAGTCCCTCTCTCCAGAAGGCCCTTGATGAGGCTGAAAGCTGTGTTAAAATGTTCGAAGGCAATATTTACTTGGCTAGTATTAACTAGATTATAGCCGTCGGATAGGTTGTGATAGAAATCTTCCAAAGTGATGAACTCGAAAATCTCTTGTTGTATTTTCCAATCTCGCCGTTCAAACCAGCTGTTGCAGTAGTCGCGACCATAATGTAAGAGTTGATCAAGTTGGCTGAGCTCCAGAGACTGGGGTAACACGCGCCCCACCCGGTTTGGATAAGGTATCAAGGTAATGCCAGAGCTGGATCGACAAGGGTCGTTCTCGAAGGACTTGTTAGCGACCTCAATGCCAGAGACAGGACGGCCTCCGCTTTCAACTGGGATATTGGTCGGTTCAGGTGTGCGGCATTCAATGCGAGTTGTTGGCCGCGCGACATCGGCATCCTTCACGAGAGATCTCAGATCCCGAACGCCCTTCCTCCGGAAGTAATGCTGCACCTCTTCGAAAGTGACCACACGACCCCGGATGAGGAACGCCGATTTCTTCCCCTGGGATTCCCTTTCAAGGGCAATCTTCACAGCATACAACATATCTGCCTGCTTGTGGTTTCGATCTAAATCCCATTTCTTGATGCGTTTCTTGAGCATGGCGGCCCTGGGAGTTGTCAGCTTTTGAACCGCGAGAGAGATAGCTTAAGGGACGACTCACGTTGGTCGGAATGATTGCTGTCCAAGAACGGACCTGACGTGGTCAAGGGTCCTCCCTTCATCACGGTAGAGTTGCGTGATGAGGGGACGTTTCTGCTCCCATTCATCTTTCGAATGCGACTGAGCAGGCGTCAAAGGAATGGACATCGAAGTGCTAGGAGCGAAATCCATGATGAAAACTCGCTTGGCTTGGAGTATAAATCTTGCAGAAATGATGATGATAGCTCGCAATTTTCAGCGGATGCAAGAGAGGTATATATGGAGATTGTTGGCAAGGCTCTCGGAACATTGATGGCACTCGCGATCCAATCGCTTGCGTTGCAAGAGATCCTGCCGCGCAAAAGTATCTTGCATAACGCCAAATATCTCCCATAGGCCAGAGGACGTGAGGCTACACCGCCGTGGCTGGCACTCGCCAATGAGATCAGTGTGGCTGCATCTGGGATTGGGCACGAAGATTTAGCTCTTGCAATGGAAGCAACACTGCAGAGTTCAGACATCTAGGTATCCTGTCAATTCCTGAAATGATTAACGCATCATCAAATCGAACCAATCCAAGCGCCAACGCTGCCCAAAGAAACCCTCCCATCTTCTCGCTTCGAGCCCTCAAGGTTTCACAACATTAGCTCCCTCCACGGCCCCCTTCGCCATACTAACAAAGAACGTCCGACTCTTCACTAACCAAACCAGCCAACTCGGGATCCACCAGCCAAACAGCTGTCCCACGCCCCCACTGGGTCCGGTGGGGACAAACTGCGTCTCCCCCATCCCCTTATACGTCTTCTGCGTAAACGGGCTCTCCTTCCCCGCAGCCTTGGCAATATCAATACCAATACTCGTGCAAACCGGCGCAATGCCGTTACCAGTCGAAACGATGCCCCCATCGCAGTAGCTCGCCACATCACCAACAGCATACACACCTTCGATCTTCGTCCTCAGGGTCAGGGGATCAACAATCACGTGCCCTCGAGAATCAACCCAGGATGGAGGCAAGAACGTCGTATTTGGCATGGGACCTGTAGCATCGATGAACACATCAACCGGTCTCGTCGACCCATCTGAGAATCCCAGCGTCGTACCTCCATCTTCATTCTTCTTCACAGACGTGACACGCAAATTGTGTAACGTCTTGACCCCGAGAGTCTGCAAGTTCGACTCGGCTTGTGCGCTATTGTAGGCAGTGAGTCGGGTCAGAAGACGGGTTGTCCCGGAGAGCAAGGTGATGCTTTTCTTCGGGTAGTAAGAGCCAATTTCGCCTGCAGTTTCAACACCGACCGCGCCACCTCCTGAGATTAAGACTGTTTGGGCGTTCTTCAAGGAGCCCCGGATGCGTGCGATCTCCGCTTTGGTGACGGAGTCGCTTTCGTTGATTTGCCAGAGCGGAGAAGCGTATGAGCTGCCTGTTGCAATGATGAGTGTCGAATAAACCACATCTTGGGTCTGGTTTGTCGATGTTGTGATTGTTACGGTTCGTGAGTTGGGGGTGAGAGTTGTTGCTTTTCCTTGGATGAATGTGATGGTATTTTGATCGTATTTCGCAAATGCGGCGGCGATAGATAACCACACGCTTTTGGAAGGAATCAATTCCTCGCTGACGAGATGACGCGGAGTTGCGACATTCCAGTAGAAGTCTGTGTTCGGAGACACAATTGTGATGTGATATAAAACATCAGGGGTAAGCTTGGAGAGCAGTGGGATGACGTGTCGGAGCAGATAATGGGCCGCGTTCACCCCTCCGTGATGGGCTCCTAGGATCACGATCTCGTGTGTCTTCGACATGGCGCTGGCTGAATTGAGTTTGAAATAGTTTTTTCGAGTAAGTTTGAGGAACAATGATGGGGAAAAAAACCGAAGGGAGATTGTTTTAAGATGCTAGACCGAGGTAGGGGGGCCACGGAATGACAACCGCCGATGTGGTGACTGCGCGGTCGATCTCAAACGCCACCACACAGAAGGAGTTCCCGAAGAGGTGGCCCAAATTCAGGGTCTCGCTGTGCATCAACTAAAATAACTAGTTGATGAAGAAAAGAGCAAGCTGATTTGGATTGGCTCTTTTCCGAGCAAAAAATTTGGACTTTGATGCGGCGGGATGATGATGCGGGAAGGCGGGGGATGCGGGATACCTGCATGCAGAATCCGGCCACCACCTTCGGACCTGCGCTGGCACCATCACTCGCTTCCGGCCCTCCGTATCACGGCCTTCCGCAACCACCGTAAAAATTCCAGATCACGAAGGAGGCGCTTTCACCGGAGAACGAGAGCGGGTTGCTGTCATGTTCCAGTGAACCAATCAAGGCCCTTGAATGAATTCGACGAGGAGGTCTTTGCACAACATGCTGGCAGCGATCGCCGGAACTGCTCGTCCTCACTCGCCGGGTAGACCAGTTCTATATCGAGACAGCCCGTGAGGGCCACTCAGTGACAGTTGGCATCGTAGGCTTCGTAATGGTGTTGATGCGAATTCACCTGATCATGTCTTGTCTGCTGAGCAGGTCCCGGAAGTGTAAAGAGACATGGGAACCCGCCGTTCAAAGGGGCACATAAATGTCTAAGGTGACAAGCTTCGATGTACCAGTGATTTTTACCAGAATCCAGAGAATACATGGCTCACTGACTAGCCAATGTTTCAGAGGAGTCCGGTACAATCATCTAATCCAAAAACTCGACCACACGTCTCAGTATCTCACATGTTAAGTACCGGTGGGAAAGCTTCGTCGTTCGCTTCAAGCCTTCCGACCTCAGCCACGAGAAGTATGCTTCAGAACATTCATCAGACTCACTGAATAAGCTGTGTACTATACTCTTTCGACGCCTCAAGATACTAGGACGAGCCCAGAACCTCGTACACAGGTATTGAATTTTTGGCCGGTCGGTGCAGTAAATGGATCTGGCGCACCCCATACCTCGCCAGCCCCATGCTTCATTTTCAAGCATGCCGAGATTGGTAGCAGTGGAAACTTTCCGAGAAGTCAAGTTGCCAATCCAGAAAAGACCGAGGGGGTACAACGGCACGGCCATATGTTTTGGTTCTCAAGATGGGATCGCTCATACTTGGTTGTAATGGGAGAAACTGTGCTGCACATATTAAAATCATCTTTCATCTGTGTCTGCTTTCTTGCAAGGCACGTACCTCATCCACGCCACCATGCATGAACACGACGCCATGTCCAACCCTCCCAATTACTACAACAAGTTTCGCAAATTAGTAGGCATGTAGCGAAAACTCCAGCAACCCAACAACCAAACTCCTCATGTCCAATTGCTGAACATACACAGAGATGAAAAGGTAATACCTCCAAGGCAACGTCGAATCAGATTCCTCCATCGAAGAAGAACTATTATTCCGATATGGGCCTGAAGTCGACGGATTGCAGACCCGTCTGCACATTGACATTGAATTTGGACACCTCCCTTCCCCTCGCATTTTCCTTCGCAAATTCGTCCGCTCTCTCATTCCACTCTCTAGGAATCCGCCAGAAAGCTATGTTCACACCATCCCGATGGAACTGTCGAACCACTGCGAGAAAAAGCTTCCACAAGTCTTGGTTCTTGATGGACGATGGGTCGCCTTGTGGGTTGATGCGTTTCCATCCTGCCTTCTCCCAGAGCTGAATGCGCTCTGTGACATTGACAGCGACATACTCGGAGCGGTGGCGATGATAAGGCTTCTCCAAGATCGATTACAGTCCAGACTCCAATTGCGGAACATCAAGACGGCCACACAGAACTTTACCTCAAACCTTTGCCCTGGCTGCAAAGCATGCTCAGAAGGAGCCCAACTCACGAATATTCATTGGTAAGTATAAATGTATGACGAATATTATGGTGATGCTCACTTTCTTGTTGGTAAATGCGGCATGTCCCACCGTCGTTCACGTCCAATCAGAGACTCTCTGAAGTAGTCGCCGTAGACGAGTAAATTGTGACCCGGCTTGATTTTTTTTGCATTATCTCTTTTTTGCAATCTGATCCGACCCAGGACATTGAACCTATGAGATTTCTTGCTTTGAGCGGGTCGTTATTATAGGAGTTTTCTTTTGCAAAGAAGACATTTCTTTCAGAGGGAACACAATTTGCAATTAGGCGCGGTGGGAACTTCCTTCCCTTTTCGATGGATGCATGCGCTCATATGCCTGAATGCTTGAGCACTCCCGACGTTACAAAAGTCATCGTGGTACAAGGAGCACGCTTGCAAATTTTCAACCTGCACCTGGGCAGCCACCCCATGGGTTTGCCTGAAAAGATCACCTGAAGTGCCATCTGCTACGGGTTCATAAGACTTCCATATAATTAGACTTAAAGAGGCGAGAAGCCCTGGAGAGACGGAGAACACCGGCTTCGATCCTTCGGCCGTCGACTGACTAATAGCCTTGTCTTGCAATTCGAATGAGTTGTTGAGAACCGCTTCATGCAGACGAGGTAATGAATTTTGGAGGTACCATGGTGTAGATTCGAGTAAGACAAAACCAATGTGGAGCGTGGCCTGAAATTTGAAGGAGATCTGGAGCAGCAGCTTGTGAAGATGGGCAAGGTTTGTAAGAAGAAAAGATGAGGAATGATGCAACTAGGCTGACTTCAGCAACGAGGGAAAACCCATGAATAGGATAAGTGAAAGCCATAAAGAGGATCATTGTTTCGGCGGAATGTTCTTCATGTGGGGCCGGGAGATGTATAGGATTTGTGTTATCTAGTTCTCTAAGTCTAACCCACATGCATCTATTCACCCTTCACATTCCCAGGCACACTTCTCTTTTCCGCCGCTGACAAGCTATTGACCTTCTTATAAAGCCATCGAAGCATAACCGTGCTCCCAGTCATCATAGCAGCCGCCCCGGCAAACAGTAAAATCCTTCTAGGCGTATCTAAAACCTCAAACAAAGGATAAGGGTAACTGTTTCTTATTAGCCATAAAATTCGCAAGTGATTTTCCCCAGCACTCACAATCCGTTATGCTTGTAACATTGCTCTACCCAAGCCCAATATGCCACCGCGATCATGGAACTTAATCCCATGGCGGGCAGCGCATTTATCGTCCACGGCGGGCTCAGAAACAACAAATCGATCACCAGTAATATCGACGGCGCAGCATGGAAGCCAACATCTGCCAGTGGAGCAAGGTGCATATCAGGCGGAACGACCAAGTTCCTATCAATCGCACATATTCCCCAATACAAGATACTGATCAAGACTTCCAGCGGCGCGCTGCAGAGTGAAAGCGTGTTCTTGATCAAGAAGAGCTTGGGGGAGAGTGTCAGGTCGGCGAGTAAGCCGACTACGAAGGTTGCGTATGCGACGGTGAGGCCAAGGATTGTCAGGTATTGCCAGTGCCAGCCATAGGAGTCGTTGATATGCGTTGGGTAGTCGATGAGGTATTTGTAGGAGAAAGTGAAGGAGACGATGCCCGTAAGATGAATCACGGCTGACACGCCTCGGGAGGGAGATGCGAGGCGTTGGAGAGGGTGGTAGGTCGCTATGTTGGGGAATGAGGTTGCCATTGTGTGACGTCTAAACAATGTACAAGAAAGGAATCTATTGCGAACGCGATCTGGAACAGGAAAGATTGCTGATGGAGGTGTGGAGCCTTGGAATGGCGGTGTTGTTCTCTTCGACGTCAGCCGCGCGCTAGGCCGCATTCGGGGCTGCAAAATAATTTGCCTCTCTCAGCCTTACATGAAGTTCATTGTTCTTGCATATCATTTCTCAACACAGATCACCAACCTCGAGATGGCAGGAGATGATTCAGAAACACCATCCAAGAAGAGGAGTCGATCGGACGATGACGGTAAGCTAGATCCCAATGCCTCAAGGACTCGCCTGATGTTTGAACAGACTCCTCCTCGGACGACGACGACGACATGGGACCACAGCTCCCGTCTACTAATGCACCCAAGAAGAAGCGTCGCAAGCTTCCCTACGAAAAGCTTTATATTTCAGCCCTTCCCACATCGGCGCGCTACTCGAAATCCTTGATGCATAAAGAGCAGCTGGCTTTCGTGACCATGACACCCCTGACCGACTTCCTGATTACCAGCTCCGTGGACGGTGTTGTCAAGTTCTGGAAGAAAGGTGCGGAAGGAATTGAATTCGTCAAGGAGTTTAGGGCGCATAGTGGAGAGATCAAGAGTGTGTCTGTGAGCGCGGACGGAAGGAGCTTTGCGACAGCAGGAGCGGACAAGAGCATCAAGATTTTCGATGTTATGACATTTGATCTGCTGTCTATGTTGACTGTGGAGTTCACTCCAAAATGCGTGTGCTGGATACACAAGCGTGGAGCATCCCTACCTTTGCTTGCGGTCTCGGACGAAGTCAACCATACGATTAGGATATATGATGGGAGAGGAGAGAATCAGGAGCCAATACATACAATTTTAGGGCTTCATAGAAGCGTGGTATCGTTAATGGCTTTCAATGACGCATACGACTGTGTCATTTCAGCGGACGAGAATGGGATGATTGAGTATTGGCGCCCAGGAAGCTACGAGAAACCGAACAACGTCTTCGAATACAAGAGCTCTACGAATCTCTTCGAATTCAAGAAGGCGAAGTCGACCCCCGCCTCGCTGACGATTTCTCCTTCGGGATCACAATTTGCGACATTTTCCTTCCCGGACCGGAAAATACGGGTGTTTGATTTCCCAACAGGAAAACTCTACAGGACTTACGACGAGTCACTTCAGACGATAGAAGAGATGCAGCAAGCTGGTACAGCTCTTCAGAAACTCGAAGACCTTGAGTTTGGACGCCGACTTGGAGTAGAGCGAGAGCTTGACAGTCCAGCCTTCCGAAATAAGGTCAATGTCGTCTTCGATGAAACTGGACATTTCATCATTTACGGGTCGATGCTGGGAACCAAGGTGTTGAATACCTACACGAACCGGGTGGTCAAGGTGTACGGAAAGGATGAGAATTTCAGACCTCTCAGCATTGCTATGTACCAAGGACAGCCGCAAAAGAAAGGGATCACGACTGTTGCTATGGCGGCCTCGAATAACCCTCTTCTTCAAGAATCTGAAGCACGAGATCCAATTCTCTTTACGACTGGGGTTGGTAAGGTACGGTTTTACATGTTTACCAATGACGAGAACATCTCGAAATCCGAGCGAGATGTCCAGAATGAGAAGCCCACAAACCCTCATGCGAAAAAGGCTGTCGAGGCCAAAGCAGCTGAGACTGGAACAGCTGCCATTATCCACACTACTTATGGGGATATCCACATCCGTCTTTTCCCAGATGCTGCTCCGAAGGCCGTGGAAAACTTCGTTGTGCATTCAAAACAGGCATACTATAATAACACCATTTTTCACAGAGTTATCCGAAAATTCATGATTCAATGTGGAGACCCACTTGGAGACGGGACAGGCGGAGAGAGTATCTGGGGAAAGGAATTCGAGGATGAATTCAGTACCCTCAAGCATGACAAGCCATACACAGTCAGCATGGCTAATGCAGGCCCCAACACGAATGGAAGCCAGTTTTTCATCACGACAGAGAAGACAGTAAGTTCTCGCATCATACACTTATTGACAACTGCTAATCCCGTGCAGGCTTGGCTTGACAACAAGCACACGATTTTCGGAAGAGCTATTCAGGGGTTGGATATAATCCACAAAATTGAGAATGCGAAAGTGTACAAGGAGAAGCCAGAGGAGGATATCAAGATTCTCAATATAGAGATCATGTGAACATTCAAAAACACAGTTTATGAAGGATGCCTCTTTTCATTCGGGAAAACCTCGGTTTGCTATTATTGCGTCCTAAATTCCTAGGCGCTTATCGCAATCGCCAAATGTCAAGCCTGAGTGGAGCCTCCTCAAGCCCAAGCCCTTCTAGCTTCAAGCCCCCCCCATCCTCTTCCTTCTCTCTACGACTCCCACAATTCCTTCGGAACGCGCATTGTCCCAAATGCAGGAGAGACCCCACCTGAAAATGTCTATGCAGACCCTGCTCATCATCAGCGGGTCAACTAAGCACGAGGCTGTGCCCTTCCGCATTTCCGCCACACTGTGAAGACAGACGGCAGACAGGAAAGAGGAATCAACAGATGCTGCCATGCCGCGGCCGAAGAAACCCGGTGCTCCTGAGCCGAAGCGGAGGAGTCGCGCTGGTTGTTGGTAGGTGGCAGATTCCTTTTGTTCTGGTGGAGATTGAGGCTTGGGCTGGAGGCGTGCCTGTGTTTGGACTCGGTGAAGCGTTACTTCCATCTTCACGGTTTCGTTCCTATTCTTCTATTTTTGTCGAATTACCTATGTGCCATTTATCTAAAATCTATTCTTCGATGGCATTCTGACAATAAGATATAGGCCCTGCAAAACTCGAAAGATAAAATGCGACGAGGCAAAGCCATCATGTGTGAACTGCCAGAAGCAAGGCGAGACCTGCGACTATAACATAAGGCTAAATTGGGATGGCAGAGGGAAGAAGAAACCCGAATTCGGGGATGGGATGGTCACCTCAGGAACAAGTCGCCCGAGCAGCAGAGACTCGACAACTACACCAACAACACCGAACATGCCAGTCTCACCTAGGTCATATACAAGCCAACCGTCAATGATAAAAGCAGAAGAATACCGCCCGCTCCCGCTTGATGTTACCTATTCTGCGGGCTTGCAAGAGTCTTCTTCGCAGTATGACCAACCCCCACAAGTTGGAATGAAGATGGAGGACTATGGCAGACTTCCACCTGATGCTTCCTACGCAGCGACTTTACCAGAATCGTCCTTGCGGTATGAACAACAACCTTCAATGAACGTCGATCCGGCCTTGATGAGGCCTAGCCTTCAGCCAATATTGATGTATGAGCAGCAAGATTTTGGTAGTGTTTATGGCCGCCCGGATCCCCAACATGCGCAAAGCTATGAGAGATACCGTTCGTTGACTCCTAGTACTCCTGGTACTCCCATATCGGCCCAACTACCTCCACTCGCCCGGCTCCGGCACACTCAAGCTCCGGAGGAGATTCTCTCTCCAACCGACTCGGGTTTCGGAAGCCCCAGCATAACTACTTTGTCCCGAAGTATCACTTTGCCAAACATTGGTAGCCCTGGTCTAACCCCACCGTTTTATGGAAATGGTAAGGATGACGGCGAGGGTTTGGCACCTGAGATGGCAGCCGACGACAGACCTTTGAAGCGGGCACGTTATCATACTGGCCAAGATGCCAATTCTCCCTATGATACAAGAATGCCACCCCCTAGTATGGCATCCCTTACGTCCTATAATGTCGAATCCCAAACCTCTTCTCTTGCGATGCCTGTTCCTGCAAGCTCTGTTGGCACACCCCTCACACCGGCTTCAAGTCTCAGTGATGATGGATACACCAAGCCCTATTCGGCTAAAACATCACCACATGGGGCCCAAGATTCTCCAGATTTGCGCAGACTATCTGTCAGTTCACTCCTTTCTGGGCCACCTGGTATGCCGCACAATAATGATCGGAATCATGCCCCAAGAAGCAACCCCGAGGTGCAGGATTGGTCTGTATTGTATCAAGATGTCTATCAAGAGACAATTACATGGGGCATTGACAGAGGAATTAAAGATCTCGACATTGGCAAAAACGATGACATGAACGCAGTCACGGGAGTGTCACCAGTAGCTTTGAGAGACCACCTCGAACTCGTCCTTGACGAAGATGGTGAGCTAATTCCGGTGGAGTTTGGATTTGGTATGGAGACGAACAATACCGCATTTGAAACCGGCGGCTATTATGACAAGCCAGTTGCTATTTCCATTCCTAAAGCGCTGGAGCCATTGCCTGGCAAACTTCTTGAGAATCCGATGAATCTACTAGTAAGTAGTGTCCATTTTTGACAGCTTTGAGTTTTGCTAATTCGGGGTTTAGTACTTTGTGAGCCGTCAAATTATGTCATTAGCGCAAGACTAACGCTTCCAGCATCATTTTTTGAACCATACGGCTGGGTGCCTTATCCCACACAACTGCTCTTCAAATCCTTTCCGAAGCGTCCTCCCCCAGATGGCCGTTCAGGATGACAATCTTCTGAATCTTCTGCTCGCATACTCCGCATCGCATAGGGCACGTCTCCTCCGGCAGCCTGAGCCAGCCACTCGAATCGCGCTATGGGTTCAGGATATTTTCCCCAATCTGCGGAGAGCTCTTGACGACCCAAATCAAATTATCACGAACTCAAACCTTGCTACCGCAATCATGCTTGCATCTCTTGAAATCATCTCCCCGAAAGCCTTTGGAGTCGAAGTCCCATGGCAGAAGCACCTCGACACAGCTCGACAGATGATTGCTGCGAGAGGTGGTCCTCAGCGAGTGCAAAGCTCGTCCCGAGGTGATAAAGTGTCATCTTTCCTGTGGAGTTGGTTTGCATATCTTGATGTCCTTGGAAGTTTGAGTGGAGGTCAAGCAAATTCGTCATCATCGGTAAGCCATCCCTCGTACTACCCTACCCATTTCATATCCAATCTAACTTCGTCAAGGCCTGGATAATGGACTATGAGATCGACGAGGAGAATGATTATCAGATCGATTGCATCCTGGGCTTCACTAGCAGATGCGTCCGAATCCTTGCCAAGATTGCAGAGCTATCCAGAGTTTGCGACAGTGACAGAATTGGAGCTGATCTCGAGATTCGACCTGATTGGAAACCCTCAGAAGGCACTATCACTCGGGCAGAGAAACTCGAGGCGGACCTTTCAGAGTCACGGCTCCATCCTGCCAAACCCTGTACTCACATGCAATCAACAGGAGAAGGTGCATACCAGTGGGACAGCCTCGAGATGGATGCTACCAATGAAGCTTTTCATTGGGCTGGCCTCGTTCATCTCCACCGACGAATTCTAGGAAAACCTTCAACCCATCCAGATGTGCAAAAGGCGGTCCTCGAAATCTTCGGCGCTCTTTACAAAGTCCGGCGAGGAAGTAGTGCTGAAGCCTGCTTACTCTTCCCGATGTTCACTGCTGGATGCGACACCGAGGACCAGAAACGGAGGTCGGATATCCTGGAACGTATCAAAGGTGTGGAACGATTTGGAATGACCCAAGTTCACAAAGCCCGTACTTTGATGGAACGAGTTTGGGAGACAGGAAAGCCATGGGAAACCCTAGTTGCCGGGGAATTTTTTGGCTGAATGAATCTCACTATGACGAGTCACGATTTATTGACGAATACACCAACAAACAGAAGCGATGATTTACGACATCACGAAGAGCAAGAGAGATACTCGAAAAGTACAAAAATACTCGCGATTCTTTTCGCAGGAAACTTCACATTCTATCCGCTCCAGATGCATAGGGCAGATGCGCAGTGGCGAGAATAATCCCTTTGTCCTGAGCAGCGACGGTAAAAGGCTTCGTTTGTCCTGGGCAGGACTGTAAAAGGCCCTGGATTTGTCCTGTTCCTGGAATGAGGTTAAGTGGAATAAGAACGGTGCGCAAGGTTGCTTGTGCACCCGGACGTCGGCGGTACCGGTCAACGTGTTCAATTGGGCGACCTTTTAGCATACTTGACTGGTCCTGGGGCCGGCGGTACCACCTGTTTGGAATCCCTTCTGAAGGAGATAAGCGTGATAGTAAGCATGGTCTGGCAGGCCATGACTTTGCTCCGGAGCCAGCGACTCGGACTCGGCCGAGGGGGGTTTTTGGAGCTGTTCTCAAGGGCAGTCCAGAACATTCAGGAAGGAACGCAGCTTCGGACTGCGGCGGGTTGGGATGGTCACGTCTTCCTAGGAGTGCTCAAACACTCTTCAACGCCTGCACCACTTTTCCAATAGCTGAAGGGAATAAGGGCAAGATAAGAGGGGCAACTGGTTATATGTAGATGAGCGGATCTACAGGCTTGCTTTTGCCCCGAACTCTCGTGAGCAGACGAGATTCAGCCACCGTTTGAGAACGGGGATAGTAGGAATACTGGGTATCTGTTCGAGAGATGGTCTGAGAGAGATCATTTGATAGCGAGGATCTTGAGTCTGTCCTTGTAAGTTCTCAAAGGCTTGAAGGCAGAATTCGAATGCTAACAGAAAGCAGTGACCTCAATCCGCCAGGATCGCTTTCAATCTATGGGCTGAGGCAGCTTTGAGTGAGCGCAGGTTGTATGTACTCCTCTACGCGCTGCACGGGTCATCATTAACGACTTGCAGCACCGAAGCACTGGATTGTCCGGAGCTCACATTGCTCCATCAGCATGGGCGTCGATCACCGGTTGAAAGTCTCTCTACGTACGCCACTGTCATGCCGCGGTTGAGCGATAGAACCTTTCACCAACGACATCTCAATCTCTCTCGTCCTCTCCTGCTCTGCTACAGAATACCACGTGCACCTATGGCCTGACGGATAGTGGCACAACTCGGGTCACTGCTTGGCCAGCGCTCCACGACTCTGGCTGAACCACAGTTGCACACGAACTGTGAAGCCGCCCTCAAACTGTGGTTCCCTCGCCAAGCAGGCCCTTTTCCATTGAGGATTGTTAAGATTTCTTTAGTCGTCGCTTTTGATACCAGGGTGTCCCAGCGCCTTTTGCGATATCGCATATAGTCATGTAATGCTTTTACTATTCCCTTTTGCTTTTTTGCTTCTTTTTGTAGCCGCGGACCAAGTGCTGGAGAATTCGTGAGCATGGTTGGGAGGGAGGGTAGGCGAGCAGCTTCATCCTGATGACCAGCCCAGGGCTCGTTGCGTTGTTTTTTGCGTTGTGTTTTGGCGGAGGGGGGTGCAAGGGTTTGGATGGTGGGAATCTTTTGTCAATTGGGAGCCCGAGGCGGAAATAGGAGGGTCAAAGTCGGCTGGGAGGGCCATACCCGGTTGGACGGATCTGGAATGTTTGCTCGGCTTGCTTCTGTATATATAGTTGTCAACGGGGAGTCTAGGGATCGCTTAGGAGGGTTCGTGTTGGCTGGAGAGAGATGGGTAGATTTCTCACACAGAGGTATATGCGCGGACCTGGAATAAATCCTCGGCTTGCTTCCCACCTTTGTGTCTATGACGCTGATTGTGAATGGTTCGATATGGTGATTTGTCTATGACGATGATCGTGAATGATTCGATATGGTGGCTTGACTTCCCAACAGGGCTAAATGCCCCAAGTCACATTGAACACATGTCTTACTAATCATATGAACATGATCTCATCCCTTCTTGCCCTCTTTCAACTATCGGAAATATACTTACGAGGTTCCTTGCATCATGCGGCTGCCAAATTTCTACCTTACTAGGGTCCCCAAGGAAACTTGTTCGTCTTATGTCCTAGATCGTTCGCGGCTCCGCCTTTCACCCCACCTTCCTACCCCGCATCAGACTAAATCCAGCATCTAGACCTCATTGTGGCAAATCCTTTACCCGTTTCCATTGGCTTGGATCTTGGCCAAGAAGACGGTGAGCAAATCATGTATGTGGAGATATGATGATATATATTTCCAGGTCCCAAGTACCCATCCCTACTGGTTTTTCTTTCTGCCCCTGCTTTGAACTTTCAATTTCCTCAAACATCCAGCTCAAATTTGTATTCTTGAAATTTGAGTGATTGCCATCACAATGAAGTCACAAGCTATCAAGCTCCTAGCACTTGTCAGTTTTCAACCGCTGGTCACAGCACATCCCCACACTTCACCAATCAAGCCAAGGATTGTCGTCTCACGTCAATTCGGTGCTGGCGATATCTACGCAAACTGGCCCTCTTATGATCAATTACCGCTTGATGCCTCCTATCCAACGAAAGCTGCTTGGGAAGTATGGGTTCGTTCAATCTTCAAATCCCAACCTAAGCATTGCTGAAGATCGTCAGGGAGCGGACGATGTCCAAGGGGCATTGAATCACATCACTAATGCAACTATCCTTGCTGCTGGGGACGAGATCAAACTCGGGAGAGCAATCAATCTGAAGTAAGGATATATGAACAAGATTTGAGGATGAATAGCTCATAATTGTTGCAGCATGGACCTCAACGCTTTCGTTACACCAATTAACCCGAATCGCAAACCGCTCAATCATGTTTTTCAACCGGGTTCGGGGTATACGGATGATGTTGTGGTGTTGAATACTCAGGTCAGCACTCAGTATGATGGACTTCGCCATTTGTGAGTTGGGTCGACAAAATATGTGATGCTTGGCTGATAAATCGGAAGTCCGTATTCGACGGATAGCAATACAAGTACATATCAGTGAGTCTTGAATTCCTCCTCCTATTAGACAACCAAACTAAACAAACAAAGGTGGTACAACAATTTGATTGAAGTAAGTCATCGCTGTGTATCTCAGTGGAAGATTTCTCACCCATGCGCGTACAGAACTTCGATCAAGTTATAGGGCCCTCACCAACGGAAGTACTTGGAATCCAACAAGCAGCCCAAAAGGGCATCGCGGGCCGCGGCGTCCTCCTTGACTTTGCGGGCTGGGCTGAGGTCAAGAATATCTCCTACTCCGCTTTCGCCGTGCGTGCCTCTCCTCTCCGTTCCCTCAACACAACTAATCATCTCCAGGGCTTCGGCATAAACAGCACGCACCTCGACGCGATAGCCTCCTGGCAAGGCCTCCCCCAAAACTGGTCAAAACCAGGCGACATCCTCCTCATCCGCACAGGCTGGACAAAGCAATACCTGAACCTCACCTCCTACTCGCAAGAAATCCTGCCCTGGGACCCAAACCTCGGATCCGTCGGGATGAATTGCAGTGATGATTCGCTGGCTTGGCTTTGGGAGAAGAAGCTCGCGCTTGTGGGGGCGGATAATCCTGCTTTTGAGAGCTTGCCCTTTGATAAGATGATTGGAGGCGTACCGAGGAGCATGCATCAGGTTTTTATTGGAGGTGAGTCTGGATACCATTCTTTATGGAGAGAGAGATGGGCTGATGAAAGACAGGTTGGGGCCAAAGCATTGTCGAGTTTCTAGACCTCGAGACGCTGGCTGAGGAGTTGCATGCTCTGAATCGATCGACGTTCTTTCTGACTATTCAGAATCTGAATATCAAGTCGGGTATTGCCAGCCCGCCGAATGCTTTGGCGATATTGTAGGTAGATGAGCTGAAGAGCAAAGCTCGGCAGGAAGGGCGCGGTATCCTGAACACTTAAATCATCTCTGTGCAAATTCTGATATGATTACGTCTAAGCTGTCAATTGTAATTGCTGTTCTTACCTCATCGTGGAGCAACTTCCTCCAGGTCATGGTCCTCAGAATCCGGCCTCGGAGCAGATACCCCCCCCTCGATGCCACTCATGGCTAAAAATCTCCCCTTTCTGCACATACTTGCTCCGGGTCCCTCCTACCCTACACCACCAATACCCTTCGACTAACAACCAAATTCTCACCTCTCCTCCTCTCCACCCACTCCAACCCACCCGACCAAAGCACACCCACAACATCGTACTCACTCTAGCGTCGGAACAATTCACAACTGCGCATAGGTATGCCATGTTGGCTAAGACTAACAGGGCGGTGGCAACCGGCATGGCGAGGAGCGTGTGTCTTGGGAATACCTTCCTGGGTGTTCGTACTTCTGCGAGAACGTAGAAAGGTTGCTCAAACCCGGAATACGTATATACGATAAACAAGAACGAATCGGTATAGTTGACAAGGCCGTGTCGCGAACTCTGGAAAACTTTGGTGGGTTTGAGGAGTTATGAAGAGATATTCAGTTCCAAAGTCTGAAAAATGCTCTCGTCATCGAACCAATCAACCAGGGAAGTAGGTATGGACATTCACCTGAGCTCCATAGGGGCAGGAATTGATATTCTAGAATATCCGAGAATATCCAAAGGGAGCAGACTGTAAATGTACAATATCCTGTTTGTACATTAAGAGAGGAAGCGTTTGCATTGTCCAGCTTGACTCGGGACATTGAAAATTGGTGCCGCTTTTTCGGTCCATCGCGAGGCGGGGCAAGTTCAGGGGCAATCTCGGAACGTAACAAGTTTTATCCTGAATGCTTCATCAACCCCAACCTCCGCCAAAATCAAATCGATCTGATTTCCATCTATACGAAGTACAAGCACACCATCCATTGCTTCACCTTCAGGTGTTTGGCAAAGAACCTCTGAACTCTTCACCACGTGACCTCTTACCCCAGAACCGACGGTGCCTCGGCTCGGCTGCCGTCCTCCCCCATCTTTTCGGCATCTCAGTGACCAGAGTGACGACTGTGGAGAATCCAGCGAGCCAGCCACCTGCGCGCCTAGCTACAGCCGCGTCGAAACACCGCCTTAGTCGGTCGCAATGCCTCTCAACACCGGCAAAGCCGTCGACATTGCCTTCGGCATCTTTCTCTCTTCACTCTTTGCATACTTTCTCCCTCAATACGTCGAGTGGGTGCCCGAGTTCAGCATCTGGATCTTCCTCCTCATCGTTGCCATCAACTTCGCATCATTCCTGACTTAGCGACATGCCTACCGAGTCAACATACCCGAGGCTGGACATCCCAGATGTCGACCTCTGGACCTTTCTGTTTGAGCGGAAGGATAGAGCATATCCGGACGACAAAGGTACCAACCAATTGCACTCCCTTGCTTCTTGGGAATTGACCTGACTGAGGAATTGCACAGTGATCTACGTCGACGCCGATACCAACCGCTCCTACACCTACGCCCAGGTCCGCAGCACCGCACTCGACTTTGGCACAGGCCTGAAATCCCTCTGGGAATGGAAGAAAGGGGATGTGCTGGCCATATACTCGCCGAACTGTATCGATACGCCAGCCATAATATGGGGGACACATTGGGCAGGAGGGATCTTGTCCCCAGCGAACCCAGGTTACACGGCCGATGAGCTAGCCTTCCAGCTCAAAGACTCTGGGGCCAAGGGTTTGGTAACACAAAAGCCGTTCCTGAAGTCTGCGATTGAAGCATGCAAGAAGGCGGGAATCGATGAGGATCGAATAGTCTTGATGGGCGATGAGAGGGACGAGACGATGAAATTCAAGCATTTCAGCCATATCCGTAATCTGGCCGGCACATCTCGATATCGCAAGACGAAGATCAATCCCTCGAGAGACCTCGCGTTTCTGGTTTACAGCTCTGGGACCACAGGACATCCGAAAGGGGTTATGCTGTCACATACCAACATTGTGTCGAACGTGTGCATGCTGGCAACTGGCGAGGGAAAGAACCTTAGCTGGAAAGGAGGGAATAACAACGAAGGGGACAAACTACTTGCTTTCCTACCATTCTTCCACATCTACGTAATTCCCCCCTCCCTATTCCCGAAACCGCGACTAACATGTGTACAGGGCCTCACGTGCCTCATCCACCAAGCCATGCACGCAGGCCTCACCCTAATCTGCATGTCCAAATTCGATCTCGCAAAATTCTGCGAACACATCCAAACCCACCGCATAACGTTCGCCTACGTGGTTCCTCCCGTCGTCCTCCAACTAGGAAAGAACCCCATCATCTCAAAATACGACCTCTCCTCTATCCGCATGATGAACTCTGGCGCCGCCCCTTTGACAAAAGAACTTGTGGAAACAGTCTACAACCGCCTCAAGATTCCCATCAAGCAAGGCTACGGGCTTTCTGAAACTTCACCAACAACACACACCCAACCCTGGGAAACCTGGCGAACCTATATCGGCTCAGTTGGTCGCTTACTCCCGAACCAGATAGCAAAGTACATGTCTCCGGAAGAAAAAGAGGTCCCGGCCGGCGAAACAGGCGAGCTCTGGCTCAAAGGGCCGAACATCTTCCTCGGATATCTCAACAACCCCGAAGGCACGAAGAACGCTTTAACAGAAGACGGGTATTTCAAAACTGGAGATGTCGGCCACCAGGACAAAGAAGGAAATTTTTACATCACCGACCGCGTGAAGGAGTTAATAAAGTATAAGGGCTTCCAGGTCCCGCCCGCCGAGCTTGAGGGGATTCTTATCTCGCATCCTGACATTGACGACGTAGCCGTTATCGGAATCGAGGACCACGAGCAGGCTACTGAGGTTCCAAGGGCGTACGTCGTTCCTAAGAAGGGAGTTGCAGGGGGCAAGGAGACAGAGAAGCGGATTGTGGAGTGGTTGGGGCAGAAGGTGGCGAGTCATAAGAGACTTAGGGGAGGGGTCAGGTTCGTGGATGCGGTGCCGAAGAGTGTGAGTGGGAAGATTTTGAGGAGGGTGTTGAAGGAGATGGCGATAGAGGAGGAGAAGAAGGGCGCGAAGGCCAAGTTGTAAATCTATGTTTAAGATTTGAGAAAGGGGCTGGGTAGTGTAGAGAATCTTAGATACAAATCAGCGGTTAGAAATGAGACCAGCTTACACTATGCGAGTGGGCTTCGTTGACAGCGCTCCAACTTCGTTTTAATGTGAAGTTATCATGTCGAGGGTCCGTCAATCTTGTTGTTCCGTCAAACATGTTGTCCCAAAGACTATGGAATGTCGATTCTTTCCACTGAAAGTCGAGTTCTTCCTGTGGCACCCCCACTTCGCATGTATCTCACGTGCGGCGCTGCCTGTCAAGACTCGACTACCTGGGAAAGGGGGCAAGTAAACAAACCAACAGGAAGTCCACTGCAAGTTCTTATCCGCACATACGCTAACCCCTTTACATCACGAGAGCTGCCACGGATCAGCGAAGTGGTATTCAACTTCTAAGAAGGCGACAATCCAGAGCAAGCAGCATGCATGAACTCCTAGAAATGTCCTCAGAGTCCCAAAGATGAGGTGGGAGGCTGGGCTTTGACCCCAGGATCTTGCTGTATTTTGCCGGTCTTAATTTCGATGGTTGTGTTCTGTGATGGTTGCACTCTGAGTGGATGGTCCGAGTTGGAGGTCCGCCTGTAGTGGCAGGGTTACAAAGCAGAAGGAACTGTTTAAGTTAGTCTCCCGATCTCCTTTACCGGTCGAAAAGAAAACCAGGTCTTGCTGTGTTTTGCTCACTACCAACCCTGCGGGCTTGGTAGCAGAGTTTTGCTGTTTTGACCTCTGAGCTTTTGTTTGTTCCCCTCAAGTCGGAAGAGAAGAGAAGAGAAGGGCGCGACTCTTCTTGTTTTTATGCGTTTAGATCTCGGCCTTATTACGTGATCACAGCATTTTTGGTATCTCTTTCTCTCCATATATATTTCTGGTTGCCTCGATCCTCGCGTTAAGGGGAGTAGATATTCCAAATCACGTCTGCCCATTCCCTCGCAAAATTTATTCAAAGGTAAGGGTGAATCAACCTTTCGTCTCTTTGAATTTCTTGTTTCCGTCCAAGAAGGTTTCAAAATCTCTCTACCTTACGCAAGATGCAAGTGATGCTCCTCCCGCCCAGCCTCCGTCTTCTACCTTACCACGAGTCTGCCGACGATCATGCAACCCAAACCAAGATGAGCGCGCCGAATGCACTGAAAGCGGAGGCCGTTCATCCTTCTACAGAAACGCCGCTTCCAGACTGCGAAGCATCGACACAGCAGGTTCGCGAGTGGGTCAAAACATGGCATAAAGATCACGGAGTCGAAGTCGATGAAGTCACTTTGACACAAGTGACATGGACCGGACCACGGATACACGAGCAGCCTCCTGCGCAACTAGAGTCTGATATTGTGTCTTGGGGCGTACCTCAAAGACGGGCACGCATGATGGTGCTGGACCTCGTTCGCGAGAGAAGACGTCAAACAAAGCTTAAGCCGGCAAGTTTGACAGCCATCATGATGTGCAGACCATGAGAGGCTAACTTTGAGAGCAGAAATGGAGCAATCAGATATCGTGGACCTCAGGGGTGTATTCGCTGGTGAAGGGATTCGTCAAATTTGAGGGTACCTTCTCGAAGCGGCCTGAGTGATTTGGATAACCTTGGAAAATACGGCGACGAACTCTCTTGAAAACATTTACGACAACCTCCCTAGTAACCCGTGGTTTCCCACTTGCAATAAATTACTGCCCTGATCATAAAGCAGGCTTAGACTCTAGTTCATCTCGAGCGACCGGATGAGGGGCATTGTATGCTGTCCAGGCTGCCTTTAGGTTGTTGAAAGAGCCTTGTTGGAGAGCCCAACTTCCGGTACTAATCACACAATAGTCAAGTGTCAGCGCAAAAAAAATGGTTGGAGGTAGTCTGTACTTACATTTTTGGGGGCAGAGGGGTTTCTAGTAGTATAGGGAAGTTCACGGAAGTGGGGTACGGGGAATATTCGCAAAAGTATCAAATCTTCACTAAATAGTGAATGATAAATGTGTCGCCGTCTATGAGAGAAATTGAAATCATAATGTTGGGGATCATTTTCACTTGAGATCGTTGATCCGTCTCAATTCCTCCAACTAGTTTCCGTCAATATTCTATTTTGGACGTTACGATGTCGAAACACAATATGCCTCGCCAAGCCAAAGCTTTGTCCAGTCCCTCCTTCCATTTTCCGGACTCCAAGTCCAGAATAGGACACAGTGGTATTCTAGCCTGTTGCGATTAAAGCGCACGAACCACCAGTCTTCCTAAATAAAAAAAGGGGGAATCCACCATCATAAAACTGCACCGCCCCAGCTTTGCTAGAAATAGAATTAGGGCCGAGAAACGAGGCCAAGCAAAACACGAGGCAGCAGAGTGGCTCGTGATTGTTTGATGACGAATGTTTCGATGCGACGTCCAAATCCAGCGAGGCTGAAGCGAGTCCTGAAACCAAATAGGGCCGACAAGGATGTGACAGCTGTGGCCCAATCCGGGGACTTACCTTTTAAGCTTAGTTACTCCTTAGTACAATGACACTTCGTTGCTAGGTCCTGAGTCTGATCTGGTGTTTGGTTTAGGTAATTGTGGGGAAGATAAAGACGAAATTGATCTGGGTTTGCGCCGGAGTAATCACGAGGGTGGAATTAAGTAATGCAGGGTATCTTCCGTCGTGTTGGCTTGTCGTGCCGATTTCAGGTAGGATATGCTCTACTTTCGGGACCGAACTGCTTGGCTTTTGAGGAGGAAGTATCTACAGATTCGTTAATAATTCCTCGGAGCCTATCATCATCCCGCTTCAAAACGCGAGCATTCTATAAGGCTGTTTTGAATCTTCAATATATGCTTTTAAATGATCGTGTTTGAGTGACCTTGTAACTTGGGACGGACGCGTACGGGCTTCACACTTCTCAGACAAAAAATATCACCTCTTTGGGAGAATCAGAGCGGCACCTAGTGAATCGTGAAGCCGTTCGCATCCACTTGTAGCTAGTACTTGAGTCATACCTGTCTCTCAACCCAGGAAGTTTCCATCATGAAGCTTGAGTGAGGTAGAGGCGTAATCGTGACAGTGAGCTCGCCTGCATCTTCGGCATTGCCAGTTTACTTTCGGACGGTGCCGATTTCTCTTGGCGATTATATTCTGGTAACCGAGTATGATCGTCATCACGGCATTGGAATAATCCCTGAGGCCTACGAAAGTGTTTCTTCGCTCGTATGTCAATATCACTTCAGACGGTACGCATTTGCGAACATTGTCGCAGTTGTAAATCCCAATGGTCCTGGCTTCAGCTGACCCACTTCTATTCATTCCCCTTCGGACCCTCGCTATTTGCTCCTACGTTTCTGTGAGGCATGTTTTAATGAAACATCCGCGTAACCCCAGAAGCTGGGGGGATACCTTCGAGAAGATTTGTTATTGCATCTGAAAGTAGGAGTAAGAATCTGGTTGGAAAAAGTATTAAAGGAAAGGAAAAGCCACCCAACGAAATTTACTCCTCACCCTCATCACTTCCATTCATCGTTTCCATTCATCGTTTCCATTCATCGTTTCCACCAGTCAAATTTATCAATCACTTCTACCAATCGTTTCTACAATCTTGTATCCACGGCTTGCAGGTTCAGCACCAAATTTCACATATTACATCTTTATCTGAAAGATCATTCCTATACTACTTTTTATTATTTTTAAGTAGACCTATATCGCAACCAATACCAAAATGCACTCCTCACTTATTGCCACTCTCCTCGCCGCTTCGGCTATTGTTTCTACTGCTTTAGCGGGCCCTCTCTACACTCGTCAAGTTTGCGGAGCAGCCCCCGGAGGGAATGTTGCCCAGACTCCTCTTTCTCAGCCCGCTGGCATTAGTAAGCTTTCCCCCTCTCTCTACCAAACTGTACATTAACAACCTCTAGCAACCGCCGCCGACTGCGCCACTCAATGCAAAGGCAACCCAAGTTGCTTGTCCTTCCTTTTCGGTCTCGTTAATAGCGCCGACAAATGCATGCTTTTTTCCGTAGCAGCCGCCTCACTTCCTCCCCAGACCAATATGGTCGCGTACGATGTTGGCTGTTCTAGCATACCATCCGTCGTTCCTACTGCTGCCAACCCCGGTGGACTCGCCAATGGGGGTGGAGCCGCCAACGGAGGTTCTCAAGGCAATCAGCACCAACGAAGACAGCAACAGGGTGGCAATGGAGGAGCTCAAGGTGGTGCGACTGGTAACAATAACGGGGGCACAACACAGAACGGAGCTAACAACGGCGGAACCAACAACGGCGGAGCAACTGCAAACCAAGGGACTCACGCCAACCCGATGAATGCCATCCCAGCCGGAAACCCAAATCCTATTTCCACTCCTGCAGCGACGAGCTTGGCTGCCTGTCTCGCTGCATGCCGGGGCAATCCAGCTTGCGTCGCCTACACCTTCACGTCTAACACCTGCAAGCTCTTCTGAGCGGCCCAAGTTTGGTTGACAGATTGAATTGAGGTGTTCTCAACGCACGATATGGCTTCTTAGTCATGGCGTGGAGAAGCGGGACGGAAATGACTGTCGTTACGGGTTGGAAAATGTTTTTGAAAGATCTTGGCTATTTGTTTTTTTGGGGGGGGGGGGGGGGGTTGCTCTTTCGCAATGTATCTGTCGTTAAAACCATATAGAAAAATTAACAATTCGAACTATCCATCTTCTTTGTTTTCTTGAAATTCTCATAGCACGGATTTGCTGCGTAGTACCCGTTCGTACCTTCCACTAGTTTCCACTGGTGGTTCGTGAAAGCGACTGGGCCATACTAGCGACTGGGCCAAATCACGTGACCCACTAAATCATTCTCACCGCACCTTTTTTCTATGCAATTTACATAGTAATTCAGTTGCGTAATCATGTCTGATCACGTCTCAAAAATTGCCCAAGCTGCGGTAGCATCCAGCCCTCCAGCTATACCAAAACCAGACCTCCCTGGGGCCCTCCAATTTTTAAGGGAGCACCCACACGCTGTGATTACTGAGGTTGCTAAGACCTATTTCGTTAATAGACGTACCCTCACGAATCACTGGAAAGGCCGGAATAAGGGTACAGTAAAGGGGAATGGTGGAAAAAATAAGATGTTAAATGCGGAGCAGATTCAGGCTATTTTCCTCTATATTGAGAACCAAGCACATGCAGGGTTCTCTGCGTCTCGTGAGATGATTCAGAGTGTAGTTGGGTATATTATTAGCCAGGAGAACCCTCCCCGGTTAATGCCTAGTTCTAGGTGGACATACGATTTCCTTAAAAACCTCCCCGTAGTTCACAAGGCATAAACAAGGCCCCTTGAGCTTAAGCGTGCAGTTACATAGTAACCAAAGGACGTCGAGATTTGGTTTCGCGATTATATACAGACCTTGGAATACTACCAAGTCTATTGGATCGATATCTGGAATTTTGACGAGGGGGGCTTTAGGGTTGGGTGCATAAAGCAAGGAGAAGTGTGGATTCCAGCTTATATGGATCCAGTGGTAAATACCCCTCTAGTTTGCTAGTAAATAGGCTAATTTATAGGTATTCCAACCGTCCCCTGAAGAGAGGCGTATGGTGACGCTAATCGAGGGAATCTCTGTAGAAGGGAAGTGTGTGCCACCTACTATTATTATTGAGGGCTCTTGGTTTATGGAGGACTGGTTAAACGAGAACTAAGATGGCTCAGAGCTTCTCCTTTTGAGCGATAGTGGCTATATGAACGAGGAGCTTGGTATGCTATGGCTAGACCATTTTATTACCTATTCTGGTGCAGGACCAAAGGCCCCGATGAAGCTCCTCCTTTTTGATGGACACTCTTCACACATGACTAAGGATTTCCGATTAAAATGCTGGGCTAATAATATTATCCCATACGAGCTCCTATCGCATATGACACACCTTATGCAACCATGCAATGTAGGCCTTTTCCAGCCTGAGAAGCACTACCATAATAAGGCTGTAAAGGCTGCATTGAGGGGTGGTGCTACCTCCTATAATGTAGCCTCATTTCTGGACGACTTGCCAGAAATCAGGGACCAGGCTCTTAAGCCTAGCAATATCATCTCCGCCTTCATTCGATCAGGTATATATCCACCGAATCCTAAGTATGTGATCGCACGGATGCTTAGATATAATAATAAGGTTACCAAGGCGAAGAAGATAGGAGCAGGAGCAGGAGCAGGAGAGGCTAATTAAGCGGACCCTCCAGAGCTTCCACTGCAACCACGTACACCAAAGAAACCAAGAGATACTCTCTATGCTCTAGAAGACTGGAGAGAGAAGGTACGGCCTTTAATGAGCTCTCCCTCGCAAGAGAAGTGGGACTCCTTTGAGCGTGGAACGAAGAGTGTCTTACATAATGCTCAATTGACGGAATTTGAGAATACCGTAGTTCGTGCGGCACAGCTTAAGGAGCAGAATAAAGGGGGCTCTTCTAAAAGAAAGCTCCGTAAGGGAGGTGCTATGAGTGCAGAGGAGGCTCGTCGATTAAAGAGGGAGAAGGCTAAAAAGAGAGTCAAGGAGGATATGGCCAGAACTATGACCCAGGAGCGAATCGCATTCAATAAAGAGAAGAATCTAGCTCAGAAATCTGGTATTAAGTGGAGGAAGAGAGAGAAGGAAAATCGAGAGGAAATAAGAGCTGGAAAGCCCCCCCTTTATCCTGATCTATTAGATATAGATCCCTGGGTAGTGTGGAAGGAGAAGCATCCTAATTAGGTACAGAGTGAGGAGGAGAAGAAGAGAAAGAAGAAGGAGAGAGAGAGTATTGATCCCAGGCTCTTAATGAAGAGCACAGTAGCTATAGTGGAGGCAGAGTATCGAGAGGAGGAGCTTATGAAGGACTATATAGGCTTCCCACCTGAGGAGGAGGGTGGAGATAATCAGTTCGGCTCAGAAAGCGAAAGTGGAAAATTAGAGAGGTCTAAAGAGGCTATAGTGGTAATTTCTAGGCATCGATAATACTAGTAATTCCCATATAAAAGTAATGTTCCTTGATTACTAATACTCCACACGTGATTTGGCCCAGTCGCTAGTATGGCCCAGTCGCTTTCACGAACCACCAGTGGAAACTAGTGGAAGGTACGAACGGGTAGGACAAAGCGTTTGATTGCAATGGTCGTATCCTCTTCGATGTCAGGATTTAAAATAAGTCGCAATTGATTGGTTTGGATTATGGAGAAACTCAATCACAAGGTCTCCGTCATTTTGAATCGTCGTAAATCGAGTGGCCAATCAGGAAGAAGCAGAAGGGATATTTTGCGCATTACTAAGCGTGGCGGAGTGTGCTGATCGATACGATCAAACCAGGAACTTTTCATGCGCTCTGAGGACGGCTGGACTAGGGTACCCGTCGGCAATTCCTCGCTTTGCTGGGGCCGAATTGGGTGCGGAAATGCCTGCGAGTGTCCCTGACTCGACTAAAGGGGTTCCGTCAAAGCAGAAAGGGGTTCAGACACGTGACGTATCGTTATTTTTAAATTAAGGTTTTTTTAGGTTGACCGACGAGAAACTCTATTTGGACATTTGGACAAAGGCATGAATTTCAGCAACACAATTAGGGTTAGCTCAGGCACCCTGAAATTAAACGGACGGTATGGTCTAGGGTTCAAATCAAGTTCTCCGCAACCCTGGGTGGTGGAAGTCTCTACCTCGGATGGATTGATATCCAAGTAGGGAACATATCTTAGAGAGTCAATGAGAGTCTGTGTGAAAGATTATAGGCGTTCAACAGCTACCATTACTGACCGTGGAAATTTTAAAATGATCCAATGAATAGTAGATCAATGAATGCAGCTGGTGTTAGGGAAGGTGATATTCTTGAAATTTTCGACTTTGTTCCTTGTCTCCCAGACCGAGCAACCACTGTTTCAGCAGGCATCTGAGCCTTACCGGTATGTCACCCTCTCCCCTTTTGACTTTCGGTCCGACAGCATATCCCTGGTGTCCTCGCCACCGAGTAATCGGTAGTGGTTTCTCGCTGGAATATTTGTTTGTTCCTTCCTTCTAGAAGCCTTCCTTCTCTACTTATGTCATTTCACTCGTTATAATTTGTTGATTGTCGCAGCACCTTTTAATTCGGCGGTATACATTCGTTCTTGGCCTTGGATGAACAGTCTCTACCCTGGAACTCATCACGTCTGATGCACGAATTCAAGAACACTTTCCCCAAAATAAACGAAACCACAATCTCCCAATGACGATGCCAAATTCTTTCTCGGTATATACACAGATCTTCATTCATACTGGCAGCTCTAGCTAACATTATAGCCTGGCGATGACAAGTTTGTACTGGCACGAGAACGCGATCAGTTTCACCCGCCATCGTATGAATATAACACAGCATCAAGCAGTGTGTCATCAACGAGTCCTTCAGAATATGTAATGGGGGATGAGGAGAGATATCCCACGCCAGTGGAAACCCAGCCAGATTTACCTCCTTACTTCGGCCAGAACCGGCCAGCGAGTCCCAGGGACAACGAAGCTCTGTCCCAGGTCAGCATCTACCTACAACACTGGCCGCCAAGTTCCAGGAACGATGAGACTCTGTCCCAGGCCAGCATCAATCTCAACGATCTTCAGAAGCCTCCGCCCCCACTCCCACCAGCTCGTCGCAAATATTTCGGCTTACCACGTCCAATATTCTTCTTTGTTATTACTGCTATCGTCTTGGTGATCACTGTTGCTATTGTAGTCGGAGTTGTCATCGGCTTGAGGTTAAAAAGTAAAAGCATTGCTAGATTACCTGCAATCACAGTCTCAGGTGTCTTTGCGGGCGAAAACAATACAGATTGGAATATGCAACTCTGCTATACGAACAGGACTACTGGCAAGCTCGGTGTTAGGTTCAACACTGGCAGCGCGGGTTGGGGTGCGGAACAGAGCCTGAGCCTTTCTATTACCCCGGAGTCAGATTCTCCAATGGCAGCCACCAGTATGTTGGGAAACGATGGAAATGTCTACCTCAATCTCTTCTACGTTAAAAACGCAGCCATTCTTCTAGCCAATTTCACCTGCGTGTCTACGGCATGCACAACAGTGTCTAACGAAGCCATCACGAAATTTGCCACGTATTCCTTGTCCTCGGACACATCCCTCGCCGCTGTATATGTCGGCCCAAGTGAAGGTTATCGTGTCTTCTATCACAACTCAGATCATTACATCGTTCAACTCACGAGCCCTGGAGATGGAACATGGGATCGCGGACAAACTGTCTCGGGCAAAGCTTTTGCTGGGAGTAGTATTGCAGCAACCTCAATCGGCACTGGGGGGGACATTGACGTATTGTACGTGGATTCGTCGACTCGAGTGCTTGTCAATGTGCAATGGGAGGGCAACACCTGGTGGAGCCGTAAGTCATAAAAAAACCATTGCCCCCATCTTGGAAGTACAAGCTAAGATTCACGAAGCCGCGCCGGTAACGTTTCTCTCAACTCCTGACTGGGACCCCCTAACGGCCCTCACATTATCCTGGCAACCCGCAAGCGACGTCCTGCGGGCCTACTTCACTGGCACGGATAAGTTCGTCTACGAATTCGCCGGCACGAATGCCTCGAGCACAGCCTTCCCAAGATCCAATCGAGATGGCGTTGCGCAAAATTCCACCTCTGGGGTGTCAACTCCAGGGTGGGCCGAGGCGCCTACGCACGATCTTACCTGGATCCCGAGTACTTCTGTGGCAGAGGAAATCACGTCTGTAGCTTGGCTGGACCAGGTCAATTTTTATCGGTACGTTAACGGGCAAATTGTAGAGAGCTCTTTGGCACAGGGAACTTGGTCGGCAAGGTTCATTTAAGATATATAGATCGGAGTGGAGTAACGGTGGGACTTTATAATAGGAAATCAGGCCATATAGACAGCGTCGAAAATTGTAGTTTTTAATAATGTTTGCATTTTCGCGATTTCATCAAAATTATTATTGTGAATATGATAGAATGGTGTAATATGCAGATTAAGTGTATAACGCGAAGTGCGTTTCTGCAGAATAAGAGCCGAAATTAAGAAGATGGGTGAAGGGGACACTAAGAAGATAGGAAAGGAAAGACATGAAAGAGAGATAAAGCACACAACGGGACGTACAACCACGCGGAAAACGTCCCTGCCTGTGGCAGTTTTTGCATTTTACGATAGGCAGCCTTGGATAACGATCTAGGGATATGTAGCAGTGCCAGAATTCGGACCCTTGGCTAGGAGAAGCGGGCTTCCCCAGGAGAATACTCTTCTTGACCACAGCGTATACCTGATCGTAATAGAGTTGTGAGCCGGGAGAGAGCAGCTGACTTTGACCCAGAAAATAAAGGGGTCAGGAATTGGAGAGGAGGAACCGCTCGCATTGACGAACGGGCGTGAACAGATGGATGTTTTATCGAGGTTCTCCCGGAGGTGGTAAGCACAACCCGATTATTCAGAGCTGGGCTAAACCTTGTTTACGAACCACGCTGTCAGTTGTGTAACCGAACTCCCGCGCCAAACCACGCTTAAAAATCAGCCTACAGTGACAGTCCTAACCGCCACGTGCTTTCACCTGATCTTGCACCTAAACGTAATCCATTTGCTTTGATAAGAAACAAAGTCTAAATAAACCTCAAATAGTAGTTTAACTCTAATCTCACTACCTTATTCCCAACCTCAGCTAGTTAACCTAGCCGCTCCTACTCAGGCGCTAATCCCCCCGGCCGGCCCCTGCATTTACGAGTTTCGGAGGTGGTAGGGTAAAAGCGCCTCAGCGCTAAGGCTGCCGTCTTGGTGGTCTGCCTCCCCACGATCGCGTCTCTTTATCTGCTTCGCAAGTTTTCTCCAGAGCAATGCTCTAAGACCAACTATCATTTCTATACAATAAACTAAACTGTGCCTACCGTTGCACAGAACGGCGCGGTGAACAACGAACCCTTCTTCTTTTCCCTCGATCCGTGCCTTCGGATATTAATTGACATCCCCAACCATGCCCTTCAACCCGGACGCGTCTTGGTTCATCCCATTTCACGAACATGATCCGTCCACAAACGACCAATGCATATATTTCACCCAGGGGGGGGCTAGATGTCGGTGGTCTTGTCAGACAAGGGACAACACGCGAGGGATCGAGCTTTATGGAATCATTTGTAGCCTGCCGGCTGGGGCCGTCGGTATCGAGCTAATTAAAGACTATATCTTATGCAATTGCTGCAGGTCTGGACGAGCTCAACACCGAGATCGCATAGAGGACGTTGGGCTTTGGACACCGCTGGCCGAGAGGTGGCTAGACGAGATCCGGAGCCGTGCTGCCGAGCAATCCAGTCGTACAGTCTCTGTCTCTCCATTAGAGGCGAGTGCCATCCTCCCAGCTACACCAACTCCCGGTCACGTTACAACAGCCTACACCACCTCAAGAGCCAGTTCACCCCACTTCCAATCTAGTACCCCAATATCAAGCAGTATTAATACAACACCTCCCACATCTGTCGCGAGCTCATCCGCCTACCAAAATGCCTCACCAAAAGCTCCAACCACTAGTGCTGGAATTGCACCTCTACCCTCTGGAGACCAACCACATTACGACCTCCGCCCCCGCAATACCCACATCTCGACAAGCGCCATCTCGGTTCAACCTACGACTATCTCGCAGTCTCCGCGATCTGAGTTCCGTGCCCACATTGCAGAACCCGGTCCCACCGACTCCGTCTCATCAAAAATCCAGGATAAACTAGTAGACCGAGACTTCGAGACTGGCTCGCTTTATATATTCGACCGCGAGTCCTCTCCGGGTTACGTCAAAATTGGCTGGACCGCAGGATCCGTCAAGGGCCGTCTCGAGTCTTGGTCTAAGTGCGAATACACACCGAATCTTTTGTTCAGCGTGGGCCTTGTCCCGCACGCCCAGCGCGCCGAGACTCTCACGCACTACGAGCTGATTATGGAATGGCGTCGGGAGCGGCAGTGCCAGGCTAAGCACTGTCGTAAGAGTCATCAGGAATGGTTCAAGGTTAGCAAGGAAAGAGCGAAGGAAGTGGTGGCTGATTGGGCAAGATTTATGGAAATAGCTGAGCCATACGATTCAGAGGGGGTCTTGAAAGCCCGGTGGAAGACTTTTGTAAAGAGGACTGTTACAAGTGGGGAGACGGTTACTGCTAAGAAGTTGTTGGAGCACTGTGAGCTGTCTTTGGCTGAAGATACGACGCTCGTGGGGGAGCCTGCAGTCCCGGGATGTGCGCTGAAAATTGAGGAGCAGGAGGGCGACGATCTTTGGAGTACGACGAAGCTGGAAGAGCTGGAAGGCCCTAAGAAGCCATCAGTACACCCGGATTCTCTACGGATCGAGCAGCGGGCAGCTACCAAAGAAACACTACCGGTCCCCTTCGTATCGGATTCGTTGTTTGGAACGGAGCCCATTCTCAAGACCAACCCGCTACATGAAGATGTTCCAGCCAAGAGAGCACTGGCAGATAAGGGGTTGTCGCCGGAGCGAATCCCACTACCCCCCTCACCACTAGTCCGACCTGTGGACTCTCAAGACATACTTTTCATGCAGGTGACAGAACCAGGTCCGAGACCTGAGATCGAGAAACCCTCCGTGACAAATATAATCACCAAATCTAATACTAGCTCAGTGGCCACGCCTTCATCGGAATCAAAAAACCCCTCAAACGCCTCAGCCACATCCTTTCCCAAGCCTAAATCCAAGCCAGCATCCGGTCTCCCAGCGCCACTAGCAAAGGAGGTCCCAGGAGGGCAAGAAAAAGCGATAGCGCCTGCTTCGATCACGCAGAGTCAGCATAATGCTGAAGAAGAAGGTGGGCAAGGGAAGCCTGAGAGTGAGCTTGACAGATGTGAAAGACAGGTACCTAAGAATGAGATCAAGTTTAAAGATGAGGATCAAGGCGTAGTAGCCAAAATCAAATCTGAAACTGGAGAGGATGGGTGGGATGAGGAAGAAACGTTAGTAGAAGTTCTGGCACCAGGGGTTTTGGAGAAGGCGGCATTGGGAATTGTTGGGCTTTGCAGCGAAATTTCTACCGGGAAAACCGATGGACTTTCGATAGCTTCGGATGAACTGAAAGGGTTGGAGAGTGAAGTGCTGCCAGTCGTCGAGGTTGTTGCGCAGGTATGAGGGCGTTCTCGCCGTTGCTTTTTTCTTGGCTATTTCACGGCACTTTACTTGTGGCTTTTAACTTCCCACCTGTCCCTTGGTGAGCTCATGGAGCTATATCGTCTCTATCAACCTTGGTAATGCTGGAAATCATGCTAAAGCTCCATCTTATCTCAAATCCGCGTCCCTTGTCTGATGCGCTAATCATATATCGAGAAGTGATATATGGCACGTGTTACCTGTAAACCCGAACCATAGCAGAATGAGGTCTCGACTTCCCGCTTGGCTCAGAAGCAGATGCAATGCTGGGCCGGATATGGAAAACTGCTTCGCCGCTTATACGCCAAAGGACGCCAGCACCTATGCAAAGGATAACATGCGAGAAAATGGGATGCAGGGCTTTGGAGCCATCGTGCAGTCGACTACCCGCTCCTGTCTCCTTTGGGCAGACAATTCTGGTTTTGGAATGCTACGCGGGTTGAACAGGGATTTGGCAGGGGTCGGCAGGGCCATACTCTTTTTGAATCTATATCTACTATCCCCCCCCCTAAATAAAGGGCACCCGAGACATTTTTGTGGGTATTTGACAAGGTGCTTGGCGAATAGAAAGTGCTAGAATTTCGAGGCTCCTGGGGCTCAAAGCCTTCTTATACTTGATCACAGACCAAGTCTTGCTCTGTGCGAGAGGCTGCCTAGGGTGCCTACCAATCAGAATAAGTGCTTTATACCTTTGACCCACAAAATGGTGGGTCTGCCCTTTATTTAGGGGGGGGATAGTAGAGCAATCCTGTAAGGAGCACGGTGTAATTAAGGGTTCCAGTCGGGGTGCAGTAGCGACGAGAGTTTGGATTCAGACGGCAGTGCGTTATCGCAATTAGTGGAAGAGACTTCAGGTTGAGAGTGGTGAAGTGGAGACTTGGTGAGCAGGATAAAAACACCCCTGAGCCGTACTTAGGGTGATTCTAACAGGTTCTCCTCCACAAAAGGAGAATCCCTAGTACGTAATTGGTTAGCTACCCTGGCTGAGGCCCGTGCTGATAGGGACAGCTCAGGGGTTTATTTATCCTACCCACCAAGTGCACTCGGCGGTGATGCTTAAACGCGATACAAGCACGTCTTTTATGGAGGTGCCCAAAGTAACGTTATCATTTTTTCATCACTTGTATTTCAATATAATTAAGTTCAAGAAAATTCTCACTTTCCTCCACTTCCTGTAACACCTCTGAGAATCCTATACCTATCCTGTAGCTTGATACGATCCTCTGAGAACTCTCAGACGCTTGGCAGACAACGGCTCGGAGGCAATGGCTTCAACTTTCATAGCTGGCATGGCATTTGAAGGCAAAAGGGGACATAATACACTTTGAGACGAAGTTAGCAATGGATATGGAAAGGAGAATTAATCTTGTCTCACCCATGTCTGTTTCGTTGGGCTGCATCGGGTAGCTAAGGTACCCATCAAGGTTGCTAAGGAGAGCCAAGGGCATGTCTACCCCGCAACAATCTGCATCAACCAGCACCCAATCGCCAAGAAAAACAAACATCATTATTCCTAGTGTCCCAGAAAGGTTTTACTTTTTTTTTTGGTTAAGCCCCGCCCAACCGAACGGTTAGGACCGGTCACTTCCGCGGACCGTGCCTTAGCTGCCGCTTTGCATCTGGCTTGCCGCATACGTCTGATAGCTTAAAATTCCTCTCCGCGGCTAATTATTCCCTCTTTACGTCGTAGTGGTTGCTGTGGCCTTCCTTCGCCCATCTTCTGGACCCAGCAGACGCAGAAATCTAGCCTATCTGCTTCAAACGTGTGAGGGAATAATGGCATCAGGTCGTCCGGCCCCCAGCTATTGCCCTTGGGTCCACCTGATGTCTATCATCTTGGCATGTGTCTGTCGGGTTTAGTGCGAAAGCCTACGTGGGGTCGGATATGTGGGTTGCATATGTTAGGATGATCTTTGCGGAGTGTGACATCCTGCTGACGTGGGTCGAGTAACCGCTGCGGGCAACGAGGCACATGGGCTGAGGTGACTGAATGATTGGCGTGGGCTTCCTGAGAGCTCTCTGATAGACCCCAGTTGTGATGCTCTCGGCAGACAAACATGTTTGTCTGCCGAGAGCTGGGGGAATTAGTCGTCTCATGACTACTTGGAGCACAAAGTACGTAATACACCCTTGAGTCTTTATCTTAATCAGAGACGAGTTCGGTCGTCTCCGTGGGGGTTCGGGTCACTTGCTAACTAGACTTGCAGGTCTTGATAGAATATATATTGCCACCCAATCTCCCGTCTGCTCTACAACCAGATTTTTATATCGCATATACTTCAAACCCGCACTCCTATTTGAACAATCAAAACTTCAAGCTCTTTACAAGCTACACATACCTGTTTAACTGTTACTAACAGCGAAAACCTCTGTCAATATGGGTCCATGCTCCTGCTGCACTCACTCTGGTGACTGTGACAACTGCGGTTGCTCTACCTGCGGAGTACGCTGACCCAATTTTGTTGCATTGCATGCGTTCCCAAGGCTCACAGTTTCGTAGCATTAGTGACGTATTTCGGTCGCATCATCGCGATGCTTTCGGCTACGACTACTTTCTTATATCGAAGTGCTGAAGGTGGGAGGGTAGGGGGTCATTCCTGTTTGTGATGATATCGTGGACAGTTGGTCATTCACTCTCTTGGCTGAATATTGGTGGGCGAGAGCGCTCTGGATCACGGCCATCCACTCCTTGATTTGGCAGAACGCTGGGAGAGAGTCCAGACAAAGATACTTGAATATTGGTGATACTTCAAATTTCACAATGCTCTGATCCACTCATTGTTGGCCTCTATTACGATATACGAAAAGTGAAGCTGCTTCTGTTCCTGACCTTTATCGTGACGAAAAAACCGCTCTCCGCCCCCAATTAGCGCTCTGCTGGAAGACGTAATCGCAGTCCATCACGCCCATTTCCCCAACAAAGCCATCAAAGCTGCACCAAGGAACACATTGAAAACCATGAACGCTAAGCGTCTTGAACTCCTCGTCAGCTCAGGGTTGAACAAGAAGTCCCTCGCCAGCAATTCCACCAGTCCAGTATAGATCAGAATCCCAGCTGATATAGAATCCAGAACCCCCGAGACGACCATCGCTATAAACGAGCCGCTATTGTAAGTCGTCCGCAATCCAAGACCGATGGCGATCGAAATTGGCGTAGTGAGGCCGTATCCGGCGCACAGGAACCACGGGAGCCACCAAGAATAACGTTTCGGGAACGGAATAGCTGACATCCGTGCCCCGATTCCGAGGCCTTCAAATGATTGATGGAAGACGAGGACGGGATATAGAGTGCTGAATTCGGAGCCTGCTACGCCCAAGTTGAGGCCGATGATCACGCTGTGAAACATCACCCCGAACTCGAGGACGAGGAACGCGGCGATTTGCTGTTGGAAGTAGCGCTCTTCTATCTCTTCGGCTTGTTCTAAAGATGACTTCTCGATGTCGGCATTCTCAGCAACTTTGCTGGCGGGCTGGTCCTTACGCTCCTGTGCACGGGAGATGGCAATATGAAGTTCTTCGTCTTGATCGCCTGAATGAAGTTGCTGATGGGTGAGGGACCGAGATTGAGATGGAGGTCCGGCGCCTTCCGAATCACCGGGATGATCGGTGACAAGCCTCTCGACGTTCGGCTGGGTATGCGCAAATCCGTATTTGCGTTCGACATACTGCTCTGCTACGAAGTCCAAGAGAAAGATCAACATTACAGACACGAGGACAATAGCTGGCGGCCAGGAAAAGACGGCCCAGTGGCCCGTCATTCCTACGCATGTATTAGGGCCTATCTCCCCGTATGCTGGATCTAGCAGACTGTTGATTGGTCAGTGACGGGGCGAAGGTGAGGGTAGGGAACTTGCTGGATAAAAGCAGTCGCAATGATGACTCCAGCTCCAAAGTATCGAGCGAAGAGATACACATAGATGTTGATTCGAACCCACGAGACTCGAGCTGCAATAACCGGGAAGAACGTGGCAGCGGAAGATACAATGAGAATCACGAAGAGTGCCGAGATGCGTGCGCCTAAGCGGCCATTGTATTCGTTTCCCGCAGCTCCAAGGTAGCAAACCACTGCCGCTGGATCTGCGGTATCAAGATTGACATTTGTGGGATCGAAATCCGAAGACATTGCCGTGGAGAAGAAGGTTGTTTGCAGATGATTGGTGGGAGGCTTGAAAGGAGTAAGATGGAATGTGAGGAGGTCAACGTCAAGTCTTGTATCGATTTTTATGATTAATAGGTGGCCGGGTACTACGGCCTAATTCGTGTGATCGTAGAAAGGAAGGTGGGAAGGAAATTTGATCTGTGAAAAGGTGTCTAAGGTGACGGGTTCGTTCTCTTATTGTAAGAAATTATGGGGTCGGTACAGGCACCTTGATGGCCACGCTAGTGAATACCCTGCTCCTCCAAACGGACTTGAAGCCATGGACACCGCTCAATGGCTTGATAATCCTTGTTTGGAAGAACCAAAAGAAATTAAATTACTAGGGACTTGGAAGGTCAATGTGGTCGGCAAGCCGTATTACATAAAAAATCGTGTGTTTTTAGGTAGACTTGGGTAGTCACATGAATTTGGTTTTCCCCGAAGTAACGCGACATCTAGACTATACCTGTGAGCTTACCTTTTCTTTAGTTCAAGTTTAAGTAACCTTCTTTATATATAATTAATTCAAGCTTTTGTAATTATACTAGGCTCGACTAAAATCCGGATTTACAGGATTAATTTAGAGTTAATCCAGGATTAAGGATATTGGCCCATATGAGAAGCAATTTTGTTGTAACTCTTCATTGGGTTCCTGCGTCTCGTCTTGGACTGGGCGGCTATATCAAAAGTACGATTGTGCTTTCGGCTGAGCATGAAACAGTGGCGGAATTGATTAGATGTTGGTAACTCCAGGTAACACACAGCCTTGCTATTCGAAGTCCGATCTTCTATCGAACTTAGACTACTAAGTTTACATCAACACTAAACATAGAACCATAGTCCAAACACACGTTCATCATCCAAAGCCTCTTAGATAGCAACCTCGAGATAGATTTCGAGCCTTGAAGGATCAACCTACAGCTATGCCCCTCGACGTGACAATTACATGAACAAGGCAGTATTTGACATGTAATAGGCGTAAAATATGAGGGTAAAGTTGATATAGATTGAGATGTATAAAGTAAAAGAAGTGCGGTTTAGCGGAGGGTTTATATGCCTCTGCAGCTGAGTTAACCAAAAGGTGAGAGTCACGTGTATGGCAATTGACACGACCATACCTGCGTGAAGAAAGCAGAGACGGAAGATAATGGAGTAGGAAAACGCATACAATGCGGATTAAAAATAGGGGTTCAAATATGGGATAGCACTATCCATAAACACAACTTGTTCAATAGAGTTGAGCACGAAGAGAGCTCTGATTTTGACGATAATCCTTACGTCCGAAGAATATTTGATTGGGAGGGAAAATACAAGTAAGTGGTCATGGGGCGGTTTGTTTCTATTGCTAATTTCTAATTTCTAGGTGCGCTGTCTTTGAAATCAAACGCAAGCTTGTAGATGTATCTATGAACTCATCCGCAGATAGCGATGGGATAGATAGGACGGCCCACCCCGACGATTTCAGCAATGAAAGATTTCGTCGCCCCCACCGAGATCATACCCATCAGGAAAAGAGTCCTGTTATACAGGTAATTGGGCTGAGGACCTCCGAGATGAGGTAAGTTCGCCCTACATGGCCTTACTTGAAGCTAAAAGATGTGACCAAGGCCCTTTCAGATGCGAATTCCATTTTTGTTTCCTAGAAAAAGGTCCGACGATTCCCAGAGTTTGCTTACTTGATTCCCAGTCACAAATACCGCTCGCTGTCTCTAAATGATAGGTTATAGAGGCAGAACGCGAAGCTAAGATATTAATAGACTTTAAGGCACATTTGACGCAAAGTCTCAGTTTTCATCCGGTTACCTTTAATAGCATTGTTCGGAGCATGGCATTACACCCGACTGGCTCTAACGTGACTTACTGAAGAGACTTTCTCGTATCCGAGCAGCTAGACGCGATAGCTAATTTCATTATTAGTGCCAAATTTATATTAGAGCAATGACCTATGTTATATGGAAAGACGAAGAAGATAATTGCTGGGCGGTTCAAGCACAAGAAAGAGACACCTGGTAAGCTTCCATTACGGAGAAACGATTTGCTGCTTCCTCGACCTTCGTCCAAAACGAATTCCTGCCTTTGCAGTAGAAGAGAAAGCAGAAGCGAAAATCCTTTAGCTAAACAAAAGCGTGACGTCTACGAAGCAGAACTCTGACGTCGCGAGAAGAAAGCTCAAATAGCAAGAGCAAGTGAAGAAATACAGAGAAGAGCTAAGCAGGCCTTGAGGCCGGACTCAAAATAGAGTAGATCTATGCTTTTATTGGATTGGGCGAGTGGACCGAAGCACGGTCGATCCTCGTTACCATGGCCTGGCTCCCTTTTCTGTTTGTTAATGGCTGAAACCTCCGAGTAGAATCGCGAGAAGGTGTTTCGTGAGCTGTCTAGCTAGATGGCTTGTCTGGTGTTGAGTTCGTACCGCGGTTCTGGCTTAGCTGGTTTGGTCCAACTTCACTATGCGTTTCATTTTTGGTGTTTTGGGATGGGATGTGTGACCACATGTGGAGAAGGATATTCTCCTGTTACGGCAAATAGAGCGTACGAATTCGGAATTGAGCTTCTGACAATCGCCATTGAGAAACACAGCAAAATGCGTCTTGAATCTAGGATATGTCACTCGAATTTCTCTTTGGCGTAGGTGACTGATCCAAGAGGAACAGGTGTCCTAAAAAAAAATTGACCACACTGTCGGGTAAGTCAATAGTTCCCTCGAGAAAGCCGTAAAGTAAGAACATGACGTCTAAGCGAGAAACGTGAAGCCGGATTTCATGATTCTCCCTACCAAAAATGACCCACGCCCACCACCATAGCTCCCCTCTCTCTAAGCCTCTGCTACTTTTAAAAGTTTACGCTCTCTCTTTAACTCTTATATAACTATAGGGGTAGGGGAGGGGTAGGGGGTGTCACAGCCCTACAAAGGGAGCTCACGAATGGAGCACTTGTAGGAAAGCTGTTTATTGAGAAAACTAAGCTAAGGAGGAAAGAGAGCTCGAGTAGAGGTCCCTTAAGTATTTACAGTCTCTCGCTTGTGGCTCAGCCTAATTAGGCTTAGTGTCCTAAATTTCCTAGAGAGCAGATTCCCTTAGCGGTGCGGCCGTATCACGTGTAGGCACGTCAGGTGACTACAGATGCCAGATGCCAGATGCTAGATACCAGAACCAGATGCCAGAACCAGATGCCAGAACTAGATGCCAGAACTAGATGCCAGAACTAGATGCCAGAACCAGATGCCAGAACCAGATGCCAGAACCAGATACCAGAACTAGATGCCAGAACTAGATACCATGGGTTAGTATAGTATGGCTGTGACATCACCCCCCCCCTTGAAAAAAGCTTATCCTCAAGCGGGTAGGTAGTATAGAATCGTCATCTAGATCGTCATAGTCCTCTGTTCCGTCCTCCCAGGCTCGTACCTAGTCGGCTAGTCTCTTTGGTAGGCCTAGTTATTATCGATTAGCTAAGTAGTAGTCTCATAGCTTATAGGGAGAGTATTTCAGGTTAGAGGCTAGATACTAGTTAAGGTCCTCGTTATATCTAACCCAGCTAACCCTATACTTGAGCTTTCCCCGCTCTACCTTCGAAGCTAGGACCTCTTATACTTCGTACTCGCGGTCCGTTATGACTTGAATTAGTAGCGGTAGTTCATTCTTCTAGCTAGGTAATAGGTTATCTATAGCCTTATATAGATAATTAGGTGAGAATATATTATGAATTTTAATACTCTCAGGTAGTTTAACCTCGTAGGAGTTACTAATTTAGCATAGAATTAGGTAAGGCCCGGCTATTTAATAGTCTAGCTTATAACTAGGGCATTATATCTTCTAATTCTTCGTTAATACATATACCTTATCTCCTACTACGAAGTCCACCGGTCGACGCTTAGTATTAGCGTACTTCTCTATTTTCTTTTATACTTGTTCTATATTCTCCTTACCTCTCTTTATAGTATCCTCTATTCACCTAGCGATCTCTCGAGCTTTCGTAATACTTAGCTTATCTTAGGGCTTAGTCTTCAGAGTTAACTAATTAAAGGAGGTTCGTGAGAGGCGACTATTAATGAGCTTATATAGGGATATACTAATAGAGCTATATAGGAGGGTAAGTTATATATAATCGAGTATTAGTAGGTACTCATCCTAATCGTCTTAGTAGTATACGACGTATAGGCGTAGGCATTAATTAATATACTAGTTCATGATTTCTGTCTATCTATCGGTCTATGGGTAGTATACTATCGATAGCTTTAGCTTTATACCTAGAATCCTATTAAACTCCTTCCAAAATACTAATATGAATTATGGACCACAGTTAGAAATAATAGAGACTAGGGGGCTATAGTACTAGTAGGTGGTTCGGAGGTATATTCTCGCTATTTCTTCTACTATAGTCGTCTTATAACAGGGCGTGGAAATAGCTTATTTACTTAATTGGTCAATCACTATATATACGTTATTATAGCCGGATTTTGAGGGAGGTATTAACTTAAAGTCTATAGCTACATACTACTATAGGTAGTCCGGGACTAGTAAAGGGTAGAGTAGTCCAGGGGTTCTATCTCTTAGTATATTCGCCTATTCGTAAGGTTAGTAGTTACATATATATTAGGTAATATCGCTTTATATATTTTTCTAATAGTACTATAGTTATAGTAGCTTATACGTCTTCTCTTTACCGGGGTATACTATAGAGACTTGATTATAGGCTTCGCGGATCAGGTCTATATATAACTAGCTACTAAGGACTACGAGTCGTCCGCTATATAATAATAACTTGTCTTCTAATATAAAGTCGTTATCGTCCCACTTAGCTTACTCGTAGAGGGCTTATAGAGAGAGGGCTTTGTAATTATCTCATAGGATTCGCTCGACTAGTTCACTAGTTTCGTTAAGGTTATCTTTATTATTCTAGAGAGGGGAGAGGGAGTTAACTTCGATACTAAGGTCTTAGAGTACCTTTAGGTTAACTTAATCTTGAGATAGAAAGGCTTTAGTACGGTATTCCTCCTTAACCTTATCCTATTATACTACCTCGTTATCTTAATATATAAGGGTATTAGCCTTCGTATTCTATTTACTAGATCTATATTATATAATGAAGTAGTACTTAGCTAAGGCTTTAGCCCATCTTACTTACTAGCTCATGAGTTTCTTCGTTAATATAAAGTACTCTAATATATAGTAGTTAGTATAGATCTAGATCCGGTAGGTAGTCCCTTGAAATTCAGGGTACTACTAGTCTAAAGACTATATAATAGCAAGTATTTCTTTATTATATATCTCGTAGTTATATTCCACGGGCATTATAGTCTTAGAGAATAAGGCTACGGGGTACTAGTCATCTCTATATTATTAAGAGAGAATACTAGTAATAATACTATCTAATATATTAGTCTCAATTATAGACTATTACTCTAGATTATAGTAGCGAAGTAGGTTAGACGATATTAGGTGGGCTTTAAGCTCTTCGAAAGCATCCTAATAAGCCTTATTAAAGGAGAAAGGTATATCTATATAAGTAAGGTTCATTAGAGGCTTAGTAATAATACTATAGTTACGAATAAACCTCCTATAGAAGTTATAGAACCCTAGGAAGGCTTATATTCCTCTTATAGTCTTTAGAGCTTCCTAATTCTTTACGATAGCGACTTTCTCGGGGTCGACTTTAATACTATCTATTAAGATAATAAAGCCGAGGTATTTCATATATATAATATTAAACTCACACTTCTTAATATCTACTTATAAGCCTATATCTCAGAGACACTAGAGGACTTTCTTTATATAGAGTTCGTACTCTAGTTCGTCGTCCGAGTAAATAAGGATATTATCAAGGTAGGCTATATAGAAGTCGTAAAGGTAGTTAAAGAGAATATTATTTATATAGTACTAGTAGGTAGCTAGTCTATTAGTTAACCCAAAGGGTAAGACTTTATACTTATAGGCTCTATAATATATATGAAACGTTATTAGTTCTTCCGCTTCAGGGTCTATATAGATCCGGTAGAAAGCCTATCGGATATCTAACTTCGTAAAGATCTTCGCTTAACTAATTCTAGCTAGGGTCTTATCGATAAGTAGAAGAGGGTACTAGTCCTTCCGGGTAATCTAATTAAGCTTCCGGTAATTAATATAGAATCATAAGCTTCTATTAGCTTTTCTCACGAATAAGATAAGGGCTACGAATAGCGACTAGCTAGGAGTAATAAAGCCCTTATCGAGGTTTTCTAAGAGGTATTTCTTTATAGCCTCTAACTCCGCCGTTATTATCTTATATAAAGGGCTATAACCTAGGTATTCCTCTACTTCCTTCTCTAATTATATCTTATAGTTATATAATTAATAGAGAGGTAAGACGTTAGAGGCTTCCTTAAAGAAGATATCCGCGAATTCGGTATATTAGTCGGGGATAGTAGGTTCTTTGGCCTCGAGAGGAAGCTCTCTTTATTATTCTAGGAGGCTATCGATTTCGTAGAGACTTATAGTAAAGGCTTCGTTCTCGGGTTACTATAGATTATAGTATATACCTATAGAGCTAATCCCGGTAATCTCAATAAGGGGAGTCTCTACTAGCTTTCTCTCTATATACGGTCTCTTCTAGTAAGGTATATCCACGGGACAGATAATACTAGCTAGGGAGTCCTCTATTTAATAGTAGCTCTCTTAGGTGTCCTACTTATAAGAGCATTTAATCTTTAGTTTCTAAGGGGTAAGAGCGGCTAGCGTAGGCGCTAGCTCTTTATCTAGGTCTGATTCTAAATTAGTAGAGTCTTCCTCGGAGGTAATATATAGAGAGGAGTTAGTAGTAGAGTCATCTTCTATATCATAGTTCTCTATAGTAGCTTATTTCCTAGCTACTCGCTATTAGTCCTCCTTATCGAATACGTGGTTTCTGGCTTCGACGTTAGCTTAATAATTAGAGTAGGGAGTATACTTTAGGACAGGGAGTAGAGCTTCTCGAGATATAGGGATCTCTCATACGACTAAGAGTAATAGGAGTAGGCTCTTAGGCTATATTAAACATCGGTTTCGGACGTCGAGAAGTAGGTTAAAGTATTCTAGCTATTTGTGGCTAAGAATGAGATCGTGGGATCCGAGTTCTAGGATTAATAAGGGGATATTATACTATCGTCTCTTATTAATAGTAAGATATATCCTTAGGAAGTAAGTAATACGGGTTCCTAGCTTACTATTATATCCCTTAATACTAATAAGCTTAGGTAGGCGCTAGAACTTGAGGTTAAAGAAGGTAGCGATATCTATAGCGAGGAGAGTATTAATAAATATGAAATTATTTACTCCGGAGTTAGTAAGAGAGGAGATATTAACTAAATATCTATTATAAGATAAGCTATAGGGTATAATTAAGTATAGTCCTCCTATTAACTAGTCTAGGTTAATCTCTATAAGATTAACCCCAAGTTTACCTAAGAAGGAGTCTTTTCCTAGGCTTCCTCATTTCTCGATATATTATCTATATTAGCCTCTATAAGTTCATCGTCTTCCTATAGTTCCTTAATATCGGTAATATGCTTTAGTATTAGGTAGTCGCGTACTATGTGACTAGTTTGAGAATAGTTAAAGTAGGTTAAGGCTAAGGCGGGGGTACCCTCTCTCTTAATAGCTAGCTCACTAATAGTCGGGGATACTTGGGCTAATATAAGGGCATGGGGAGTCACCGTATAGGGTTTGGGGGCAGAGGATATAGAGGTCGAGGCTTGTGGGGTATCTATAGCTCGAGCCTTAATACGCTCTTGGAGGTTCTTATAGGCTTATAATACCTTTAGCTCGGAATCCATAGACGAAGTAATATAGTATAGGTCCTAGAGGGTATAAATAGAGTAGCGCTAGCTCACGAGTTACGTTTAGAGAGGAAGTATTAACTTATCGTATAGATTATTAAGGTAGTCTTATAGGTAGATCTAAGCTTCGTTAGCTAAGTAGATAAACTTAGTCTTAAACTCATAGAAAGTCTAAACCTCCTTTATTCGTAAGTACTTATATTCGCGTCTAGCCTCATATATATAGTATAGGTTAATGAAATACTTACTGAGGTAGTTGATTATCTCCTTAGCTATCTTAAAGGGATTAGTGGTATTAGGCTTATATTAAGTAAATAGGTATTATTAGGCGTTACCTTTGGTATAGTTAAAGATATAGTATATACAAGTGTCCTCATTAGTATAGTGGTTAGTATTAACTTTGAATTTGCCCACGATCTAGATTTACTAATAGTCGTAGGTTAGGTCTTTACTATCACCGAGCTTTATAGGATCCGGAACCTTTACGGAGCGGTACTAGCTATACTCAGGGATATCTCTAGCTAGACGTGCTCATTTAATAGAAGGGATAGGGGAGTTAGGTACTATATTATAGTACTCAGATTAGGTGTGTATATTACCTAGAGTATAGCCTCTACTAATAGAATATCCTCGGGGAGCCTCGTCTTTATCGAGTAAGCGAGCTAGATTAGTAGCCAAGCCGTTTATAGTCGCGCGGTTAGCCTAGGCGTCTATCTAGAACTTGATTTAGGCTTATTATAATACGAGTATATTAGTATAGATATCAGATAGGGTAAGAGATCCTCTTAGGGTAGAAGGTCCTACTCTAGAGGTATTCTTAGAACTAGATGTGAGAGGAGGAATTATAGGATACGGGTAGAGGCCCTTAGAGGGGCTATTAGCGTAGGAGGTTATATTGAAGGTATTATAGGTATATGGATTATTCGTATAGAGTCGTTCTTTGGAAGTAAATAATCGTCTTAGGGGGGATATTCTAGAGCCTTCCTAGGCAGAAAGAGAGAGCTTAGTTTAATATCATAGCCCTATAAAGGGAGCTCACGAATAGAGCACTTGTAGGAAAGCTATTTATTGAGAAAACTAAGCTAAGGAGGAAAGAGAGCTCGAGTAGAGGTCCCTTAAGTATTTATAGTCTCTCGCTTATGGCTTAGCCTAATTAGGCTTAGCGTCCTAAATTTCCTAGAGAGCAGATTCCCTTAGCGGTACGGCCGCATCACGTGCAGGCACGTCAGGTGACTACAGATGCCAGATGCCAGATACCAGATGCCAGAACTAGATACCAGAACCAGATACTAGAACCAGATGCCAGAACCAGATGCCAGAACCAGATGCCATGGGTTGGCATAGCATGGCCGTGACAGGGGGCAGCAGCGTAAGCAAAACTCGAAAAGTAGAAAGCAAGAAGCATAAAGCGACTTTAAGACTCGCGGCTTTAGTCATAGGCTTCTAATCACAAAATTATATGGCCACGGTCGCTGAATCATAGGCTATAAGTACTAAAATTTAGTAGTTAACTTTTTTGCAGAGTGCGACACAGGTTTTAGGAGGAGTGAATCATGAAATCCGGTTCCGTGTTTTGCGTTATTCGCTTGCACGTCACGGAAGGCCTGAGGATTTCGCTAAAGAAAGGGGGGTTCCGAAAACAAGGGGCCGAAGGTAGCCGGGTCATATGATGAAGCGGCCGCCTCGGCCCAGACTTTAATTGAACCGTATCAAACATTCAAGCAGCAACACCACTCTCATCTCTGCACCATTGTTCATCAACTCTCATCATGGCGAGCTTCAGAGTACCTGTGCTGCGCCATGTTATATCTGGCGCAGCTCCGTACCTACGAGCGACCCAGCGAAGATGGGCGCAAGTCCACGATGTTCGATTCCTTGCCACCCAACAATCAGACAGAGTCCTGGAGAAATACAGAGAGAAGCTAGCCAAAAAGGCCCAAGAGTACGGAACACATCAAAAGTGTATCCCATGAGATGATTGCTGACTGCGCAATTATTCAGGGAAGGTCTGCGGGACATCAATGAATTGAAGGAAGCCTACAAAGATAAAATCCAGCATCTCAAGAAGAAAGCCTCGATCCCACTTCCCGTACCCAATGCCCCTACTGCATCCTCGATAGCTTCATCACCCTTTCCCCCGCCTCCTCCAGCCCCACAAATACCCACCGAGAAACTCCCTTCGTCGACGCCGGGCATCAAAACCCTCTCGTCATACCTCGACCTGGAAAAGACCAGGGCCCTGCCCCAGAAAGAACTGGAAGCAATATGGCGTCTGCGGCACGTTAGTGATGCCCAATCACTATGCGCCGTCATTCCAATTGATGTGTACCGAACTCTCGAAGCTACAGCAAAGAAACATCCCCATTTCATCCTCCCCTTGCCAAAAGAGGGGCGAGGTGCCGAGATCCACTTGTTGCAATGGACGTTCCCTGCGGAGAACGCTGTGACAGTGCTTTTCACACATCTTGCGGAATTCAAATTGAGGGGCGAGTTCAGCCAGCCACATACGACTATCACGCACCATTTAGAGCTTGCGGAAGATAAGGGTGTGGTGTTGCTACAAGGACAGGTGGTGGAGGGGAGGGGAGTGAGTGTTGATGAGGCGAAGTGGTTGGTGATGTGTTTGCAGAAATTTTATGGATTTGGTGGAGATAAAAGCGAGAGGAAACGACTGCTGGAATTATTTGGAAAAGGGGACCCGGCGTTCAAAATAGAAGATCTGGTCGAAGAAGCTGAGAAGATCGTTTAGACTTGATGTAGGGATATGTTGTATATGGATAGGTGTATAAAAATTAGAAGACTGGGGGTTTGAGTGGCGTCTGGAGTTGGTCATTGGTGTACGATTCTGGATCTTACGGGCACGAAAACAAGGCAGGAGCACAGATTTAAAGTCCGAACCCCCGCAATTCTGGGAAGAAGGCTGCACGAGGACGAGGCGCCGGCAGCTTGTGCATAAGCAATCTACTCTTGTTGCTTTGCCAAGATCTCTTTCTCTGTTAGATCGCCAACAAAGTTCCTGTTAGAATAGATAGCGTGGATGCCCAGAATTTCAAGTGGTCGTTTGCAAGTCTTTACTTCTCGAATTCTTCTCAACAGATCCTTGTTCGCTCCTGGTATTTCCGAGCGATGATTATATAATCTCAGCTTGCTACTTTCGATATTTATCGCATTGTGACTTTCAAAGTTACTTCATCTACCTGTGCCTTTCCGAAATGACTAGGACTTCTTAGGGTTCACGCAATTACCGTTTCCCAAAGAGTTCAAATTCTCTAAGACTACAATCGTGGCAAAACGTCTGGTTAGACTTCAATAATCAAGGATCTTCCCGGCGGAGAGTTGTTTCTTGATTTTTCCCTTCTGCTGTTCATCTTGCAAGGTCATTTCGTCTTATTTCAATACCAGGTTAGTGATGTCGATGGTGTTATTTATGCGAACATCACCAATTTGAACAGGTCCCCTCGTAGATGGGAAAGCCCTCCCTCGAGGAACCATCAAACAGCGCTAGTACCCCCTCGATCTAGATCATCCACCAGCGCTTCCCCGTCTATAAAAGGAACCTCTTCCACCACACAACCTCGTCCGACAGCAACCTCGCCAGAGAGCTTCAACAAGACCTCAACATTCTTGTCCATACTCTCAGACATCGGGCGCTCTTCATGATTCCCGAGCTCGCAATTGCTCACTCTTTTACATATCTTCACATCCAGCTGGCTACCCTCCTGATTCCCTTGCGTTCATCCGCAACATCCTTCAGCTTGATCAAGTCCTCGACTATCTCTTTCTTGCGCAGAAATCGCTTCTCTGGCAATACATATACTTTCTCCACTGACATCTCCCCGCCGAGCGAACCTTCCCCCTTCAACGTCATTCCCAGTAGAACTCTTCTCTATCGAAGGCCCATGCATGTCTATAAATCGCAGTTCTTTCTTAATTCCACTTCCTATTCGTTCCAGTTCCTTTGCGCGGATATACACCCGTACTTTCTCCCTGCGGGCCATCCTCCTCCGCAAAACTCCATCTTTCCCATCGGTGTCACAACCATTGAGACCATTCCATTTGAATAGCAAGCCTGAGAAGCCCTCGCACCATTCAAGCTCAGGGTCTTGAAGACCGTCTTGATTCGACCAGCTTCTGATGAACAATCGTCTTCGCCCTCTCTTGTTCATGTGCCCAGCTTCCCTTAAAGCTCAGGGGCTGTGACCTAATATATTTCTATCAAGCTCCGCTCTTTGAAAGACCTGGCCAAGATCCTAATATCTGCGAGGATTCTGATGGTTCTACGCCCCTCGAAGGGACGTTGCCGAACCAAGTTCAGGTCCAAACCAAGCCACCACCCGAATCATGGTATCAATCCCAAGCTCAACCGAGGGTATGGAAGCTATCGGCCTTGCAATCGACGAAGCGCCCTCTTCGCTCAGCGAAGGTGCGACGAGCGATGCCACTTGAAAGAAAAGCTGGGGACACTTTGTTAACAAATAAACAACCTATGCTAGGTTCTTCTACAAGCAGATGCCTGCCAGAATTGACCGATGATAGTACAGCAACGCAACCGGAGAGTGGAGAGGAAGGGGAGAAATCGAAGAATTGATCCTTTCTTGTTCATTGGACGAATTTTCACCCCACACCTGAGCTCTTTTCAAGTATGATTCCACCACCAATACGGGAAAAGAGCAACTATGGCATGGTGTACATGTGCAAATGAACAAGGATGGGTGGTATTTGGGATGAGTTGTTGTCCGCAGTTTCATTGTCAGGATGTTGTTGAAGCCCCGCAGATCTGAAAGCAATCAGAAATGCACAACAGACCTTGAAACCAGGGCTTAAAACTACTAGGAAAGGCCAAGAGAGAAGCTATGGAACAGTTCAGTACGACGACGTCGTCTTTCCGCCACATCACCTGTGAATCGCGCTCCCCTGGTCTTGAGTTGCCCCCATGGAGTGCAGATGAAGCTTGTCCCTTTGCTTCACTGAACAGCTTCTGTGATGTCTCATCTTCCACCTCTTCAGCCCCAATCCACAGACCCTGCATAAGGTGCGCCAACACTTGGAGCCTCTCACATATCGGACCGGATCAACCTTTGGCCGGTTTTGTCGGCTCCATTATTTAGTGGTCCGTGCGTACCGAGTTGCCCCCCTTTCGAGCGCCCGACTTTGTTTTCCAGATCCCAAATCCGGCCTTTCAGGAAGCTAGAGACATTTAGAATGGAAACGCAAGTGATCTAAGTTAGTGTGTTGAATCCAGAAGCGTTCCGGCCATTTGCTTTGCAAGCTGAGCAACCTAAGTGGTAGGGTCTCTTCTACTTGGAGCCAAATGTACAAGGCCGAATTAGACATTAAATAGCGTGATTTTTGGACTTCGAGGACTCCTTGGAGTGGTACCTCCTTAACCTCCGTATAGACTCTCATACGCAAAGCTAACTCGGCAGGAAAAAGAGATACTCCGAGGTCAAGAGCGGGGTTCCACTTGTATCAAGCGCTATCGCCTGTTTGGACAGGCTGGCACTTTTGGAACGAGGCTCTTGACGAGGCTACCTCGTATCCCCTGCCGATAAACCTCCGTTCGGTTTTTATATTTGCAACCAGGTCACTGACGCGAAAGTTCTACCAAGCAAGCAAGTCATGATGTCGCTCCCTCCAAGTCGACCAAGCCCACAGCTCACAATGGCTCCCCAAGTCTCGGGCTGGACTCCAATCAATGTCCCAACAGGTCGTCACGAAGTTTCCTATCAGGCGAGGATTCCCGGTGTCAGCAACGAAACAGCCGGCGAGGAACGCGCAAACCCAAGCCTGTCCGTGTCTGAGCGTGTTCGGTCGGAAGAAAGATTCCTCTTCACGTCAGAAGAGCGCAAGAGTATTATAAAGTGGATGGTCAAGGAGAACGCCGCTGGGGTGCTCGGACACAAGCAAGCGTTCCAAACGCTGATTACTGAGCTTGGCTTTGACGACTCTTCTCTCACCCCTCAGGAGAAGACTTTGATCCGTCAGAAAACTGATCATAAGATCAAAGATATGGTGGATATCTTGGTTGGCAAGCAGGCGCTCACTTACACCCAAGAAAAGAAACGTGGAGTCTTGATCGCAAAGTACGCACCGTGGACGACTACCTGGTTGCATCCGGAATGGGACGGCAAACTTACGAACCAGGATGGGTATCAATCCGTGCATAGGATTGAAGAAGATCTTGAACCAGAAGATCTTGGACCAGAGGTTCTTGTGGTCGAGGCACTCACGGAGAAGGTGAACGATGTTCCAGCATACGAGCTTGATGTCTACCTGCGCCCCTATGTCAATAACTTAGACTGCACCATTGCCTACCGCGTCTTCCAACTGAATCCATACAACTACGACGCCTTCACTCGCCAATTCCAAGCAATTTGTCAACGCGAGGGCATCTGGGACGTCTGCGTCGGCAACACAACTCATCCTTCACCACCTGTCGAACCTGTTGGAGTGGACACTGCAGAAGATCGGGATATTGCACGGGGTTACAAAACCGCCTGCCGTATCTACGAGGAAGAGAAAAAGGAGTTTGTCATTATGCAGCGAAAGTGCCTAGGCTGGTTGTTTTCCACGATTGGGGAGGACACCCGCGAAGCTTTGTTGGGATACACAGAGCCGCTTGAGGCGCTAGAGATTCTGGCAGACGGAATCGACGTCGTCGACATTCAGGCTTTGGTGGCAAAGATTGGAGGATTGCTGAAGAAGGCATAAAGCTCGGATGATATGAGGTGGTGGGGAGAAGAGACTGTAGTTGAGATGGGTTGAATGCAGTGGGGTGTCTGATTTACATGTTGGACTTGATAATTAACAAGAGCTCTTGATTGTCCCCGACCATGGTGGGTACTCTCTGAATGTCACAATTGTAGAATAAATTCAATGAAATGTTTAGATATCGCAAGCAGCCAGCAACGTCTGGCACATTTTTTATTGGTCTTGTTATGTCTTCTCCATGCTGTAGGTTACCACTCCGAGATTATCGTCCATGCCATCTCCGAATTGAGCCCTACTCCCCACTGTCTTTCGCAAGTTGCATCCTGTTACTTAGCTCCATCCAGATAACACTCCTCCTTATCTCCGTGGGTATGAAACTCGCAGGGACCAAACATGTCATCCATTGCCATTATTTTGCTCTCCTTAGACATATTTATCTTTTTTCCATGTTCAACCTGCCACCTGAAAACATCCATAAAGAAGTCAGGGCAGTCTTCCAACCCATCGAGGATATTTACCCCGAAACTACCGGTACGTGTTGTGGCCAAATAATATGCCACTTGATTAGCGCAGAACTTCCTCAGCTTACTGCCACCATGGGTTCTTGAATAGATGTGAGCGATGAGTTTGGGCGGAACTCGCTTTCCAGATAGGTTAGAGTAGGAATGAGCAGCGTCGCAAGCTTTGTCCATCAGCGTCGACAGACACAGCTTTTCAGCCAAGATGTAGAGCTCGAGCAACAGGGAGGCATGGTAATCATCCTTGGCCTTGGGAAGAACCCCACGGTACAAGTAATCGACCAGTGGGGAAAATGCACCCGGATCATCGTCAGGAAGGTACATCTCTCCTTTCTCCGCCTCTTGGAAGTTGCCGCGGAAAGCTTTCGAAAAGAATTCGCATCGATCGCACAATAGCTTTTTATGCACAGTGAATTGCTTGGGCTTCGGACCAACGTAAAGGGTGACAATCTCGTTGCCTAGAACCCTGTTCCAAGTTAGACAGCCATTTCTCACGTGAAACGAGAAGCAAGGCTTGCCAAACTTACTCAGGAGTCAGGACCATGGTACTCGGGGTGTTCTGTGGAGTCTGCGGTGGTGAAGGCGACGCCATAGTGCCCGTTGTAATGTTCCAGTCCAGCTTGATACAATCGCCAAAGCTGGCTCGACCCTCGATAAGGGTGACCTCCCGATGTAAACGACTTCGAAGCCAGGTGAGAATTGCAGCCGAGGTCGAATGATTTGCAATCGAGTAAAGGCGACTGGGTCCAACAAATTCGCGATTACTGGCTGATTATTGTTGGAAAGGAGGAACAACGGAGGTTGAGCTTTTGTCGCGGAAAGAACAACAGTGCTCCGGCGTCTCAACAAATTTCGTTAACCCTTTCATTTACCACTTCCAAGTACCTTAAATTTTAGAGGTGAGGGGAAGACTCTCTTTACTCCCTTGAACCTCCAAGAGGACCAAGAAAACCGCACTGTGGGTTTACTTGAACTCAGGAGGTCTTATGGTTCACCAGCAGAATTTCGAAAAGTTCTAGGTGTGTTTTCGAGAGAGAAACTAAAATGACTAGGCTAGAGAGGCAATCCTGTAATGAAAACACACTCGAAGCCTTGTGCAGCCTAAGATTTATAAAACAGTGCGGTGTAAACAAAGCGGTGTCAGCACTGTCATATCCTTCATCAATGTTGAAGTTCTAAAGACTTTCTGAAACTCATCACAGAGTGTGTCCATTTTTCTCGCTGATAAAATTACGCTTGAAAGTGAGGTCGAAGTTGTATCTTCCAAATCCCTTCCTTGAAGGTACGTAAACGCTTCGAGCTCATTCTTAGCCCCATTCAACTTCAACTAAACAATCCTTCCCCGAATCCACACAGCATCAGCTCCGACCCATCTGCGGTTAAAGGGCGATCATCAAAGATTGCTCCAGTCTCTTACGTACAACAAATCTGTCGACACTCACAAGGCACCACCGATAGAGATCAAGAAGGAAAATCTCTCCTTCACACCAACTCCCTAAGTCAAATTGTTACAACCGCAGGTACAAACTTGCCACTTGTTCCCACGATATTCCCGCCGTTCTTAATTACCGAACTATTACCAGGCGTCCCCCAAGGTATCATAAATTAATTTTCTCTTTCTTGTGAGTCGTATATGGTTAATAAGCTTGCTGCTCTTGCTCACCCTCGGCTCAGTCAACTCGCCTGAGCCACCTGAGCCACTTCAAGCCAAAGCAGCCCAAATAACATTACTAGATTTCGGACTACTTTGACTTGAAGTAAAGAAAGCACATACGCCGCCGTATAATATATTAAGTTATCATACTTTAGAGGCAGCCACCTCAAGGTGTAGCTAGCCATTATCCCAATTCAGGGAGTTCTAAAGCTTATCTCTACTAAAAATAGGAGTTTACATCAACTTTATAGGCTAGGAGCACCTAGTCGCGCTCCGAAAGCGCGTGGCTACGTGCGGAGCGCAGTTGCATTTAGAGCGCATTCATTTTTAGAGCATATTTATATTTGGAGTGCATTCACATGTGAGAGCATTTATATATAGAGTATATTTATACTTAGGTAGAGTTATCGGCATAGAAAATAAAGCTATTTGCAAGGCTTAGCAAAAAGTATACCTTAGGGAGAAGCAATGAGCGTTCATTGTATCTAAGGAGATGAGTAGGCTCATAGGGCCGCGAAATATAGTAGCATATAGTAATAGGGCACTCATAGAATTAACGGTTTTTTAATGTGGGAGGTTAGGAGGGGCAGAATAATTCTCTATTTGCACAAGCACCCTTCTAGGGCTGACCTAGAATGGTGCCTATATATATCCCAGAGAGAGTCGAGCATGAAAATTACTACTTTGGGCGGATAACCCTGGTTTGGGAATGCTACGCGAGCCAAACAAGGGGGTTTATAAGGGTCTGTAAAGGAACACAGATTTATATCTATTATTTCAAACTGATGTGCAGGCAGTTATTGTGCTCCGAATCTAAAACAGTTTTGAGTGATAAACTATTCATAGTTATTACTAACTTACAAAGTGATTTCATTGTGGAATTAGTGACACGGCGGATGGAGCCACTAGCCCTTTGTCTGGTGAGACATTACTAGCGTATTACCCACAGCTGTGGCACCCAATAAAATTGCAGAAGCCATATAATTTTATGCCCAGTCAATCAAGCGAGACCCGCTTGCCCACGCTAGTAATGTCTCACCAGACGAAGGGATAACCTTACAAAACTTGATAAGTTCGCCTCGATCTCAATTCTCAAACCTTTAATCCTTTTTCTTTCTGCGACCAAACCGCTCTACCAGACTCATATTTCCACCGTTCTCCTAAGATAAGGCAACTAGCCGCGATGACAGCTCAATCCCATTCAACTTTCCAACCCGTCGTTTCAGACCGACGTTCTAGCGGATACGATTCCGAATTTTACACTTTTACCTACGCCTACCAATACAATAATATTGTTTTCGACATTTTACTGTCTCCCTATACTCCCCTTGGCTGCGATACTACAAATCCTATCGAAAGGCAGTACCTCCAAACGTTGGAGTCAGTCGGACAATGCGATGGCGACAATGAAGAAGACATACACAGGATGCTCGAAGAAGCAAACCGTGCAGAGGTAGAGATCGAAAAGGATGTACTCGAAGTCTGTAAATCAACGATGCAGGCACTTGCCCCAAGGACAGAAGCACTAGGAAAGAAGCCTTTACTACATTCATGGATGTACCCGGAAACCATCAACCTACAACTCGTCACTAAACAAGGGATATTAACAGTCGTGAAGCGAGACGACCTCCCTATCTATGATTTGCATGCCTACATCACGGACCCCCAAGTACTGGCCTTCAATCTTCCCCATCATATGACTTCTGATATCCAAGTCATTACTAAGTTATATCCATTCGTATACAAAGTCAACGTCAAAGGTCAAACCATGGTTGCCAAACTGGGTCGAAGCGAGGCGCACGATTCGATAACCGACGAAATAAAAAAGCTGTACGGCATTCAAACTTCGGCTGAAGGGCCGCTAGCTAGGGTTCCACAACTCAATGGCTTCGTATCATCACCGATGGGTGTTGTTGGGTTTTTGACCAACTATATTCCTTCTCTTTTCCACAATCTTGAGTATCTCTTGATCTGTGCAAGAATCACGAGCGGTGCGATGCCCAAAAACAAAGACGCTCCTTCACCACCAGCAATCACTATCAGCAAGGAACGAAAGGAGAAGTGGACGAGCCAGATTCAGGAAACACTGCAGTCGCTCCATGCTCGCAATGTCATTTGGGGCGATGCAAAGTTGGCGAACATTCTGATAGATGAAGTGACTGACGACTCTTGGATTGTTGATTTTGGAGGGGGAAATACAGATGGTTGGATTGACCGTGATTTACATGGCTCAAAAGCTGGAGATCTACAAGCGCTTGACCGCATTACGGCAGAGCTAGCTGCTGTCTGACTATAACATTTACAATCATGATGCGATGACGAATTTTCTTGGGCATGGTATATGCAGGACATGATTCGTATTTGCTTTTTCTTTCAAGGGCATGCTTTCATAGGAGTAGTCAATATACTTTCAGTAGCTCATTTTCGGTAAGCCTTTCAAATTCCTGCTACACTGGACCTGTTGTAGTTATGCTAGGGAATCAGCATCAAGATTTCAACAGAAATGAATATTTGCGAAAGAATTCCCATAGACTCGGGATTCATTTCTTCTTTCGCTGGTTCCGTTTTAGTCTTCGGACCTGACCTGCTGCTTTAACCTGAGCCAAGGGTGAGCATGCCCGAACACAGCCTGAGTATGCTGGAGTATGGTCTGAGCATCCTGAGCATGCCCTGAGTCAGCTGCGCATTGCTGCGAAACCCACTTTGGTGGCTACAGTTTCATCACCTAGTCTTACCCGTGAATGCGCTGACACCAGTCCAGTACTGTCTAGCCTATGGTCCCGTGATTTCACGTGATTCGTAACACTAAAGTTGTAAAATCTCGCGCGTTCGCGTACCTTTTACATTGAACAAAGCCATAGGATGGAACGAAATTGTTGCCACCCCTTTTTTAACACATAATAGCTGAGACTTAACTAATTCAGGTTAATTGTGGAATGCCCGTTTCTACGATTTGGTGCTCTTGGCCTGTGTGCTGGAAGGTTGAAGAATTGAGGCACGTGGTGATAAGAGATACTCGGTATGCTTTGGCCAGCACACGGATCGGATGTTTGTAGTATTGCAAGTGCGAATCGCGATCAAATTCGATCAATTCAGAAGAATGATTCTAAAAGCTGTATAGAGCCTCCATCTAGCTGGAGTTTACAATTGCGATCTACGCCACTACTAAATGTAATTGAGGTAAAAAGTGTTATCACCACGGTGACGTCGTTTGAGGCCTAGACGCGGACAGTGAGAGTATACTGAATTAGGAAGCTAATCATAGATTTTTAGAGTGACACTATCTTGCCCCGGACTTCGAAAAAGAATTTTTTCTTTGAGACTAATAGAAGTCCGCGTTCTAGCACCTGTGAAATGAAGCCTCGGCAAAGTATAACCGATGCCCCGCACCAAAACACGTCCCGCACCAAAACACGCTCTAGCAATATTTTGAAATCTTAATAATTAAATAACCACAAATCCTTTTAACTTTATTTTTAAAATATAGAGTCTATATATATAGTTAAGTAAATTACTAAAATAATAATAATAATCTTCTTATAACTAAAAAGTTATTATTACTATATTAATCTTTTATATAATTTTAAGTTTTTAATATAGTTTTATAATAAATATATAAAATATTATATAATTATATAAATTATACTTCACTTAATAGTATTAGTTATAATATATAAAGAGTTTTTAATAAAAAGTATTATTTACTATTAAAATCTAAGTTAAAATGATTTTTTTTATAAAAAATAATTAACTTTTTATTATATATAAAATATAGATAAATAGACTATTTATAAAGAAACTTATTAACTATTTTATAAATATTATATATATATAAGTAACTTATAACTATATTTTTATAAAAAAGCCTTTATATATAAATCTTTAAGTTTTCAAAATCCTTATTATTTACTATAATATAAAATTTAATAGAATTTGTAATTATTTATAATTATATATAATAACTTTATAGTTTTAGGCTCATACTATATATAAAGTCTAATTATTAACTATTTTTTAAATAATACTTATATTACAGCTTTACTTAATAATTATATTTTTTAATATATAAATTCTTTTAAGTATTATTAATTATATAAGGATTTATAAGTTTAAGATTAATATTTTAATATAAATGAGACTATTTTCTATAACTAAGTTTAGAAAAACTAATAACTTTATATATTTATTAATATATCTATTAATATATAAATTATAAATTTAATATAAAAAGTTATTAATATTTAAATAATATATATTTATTAATATAAAGCTCTTAAATTAAGTATTTTTGTATATCTAATATAAATCTATATATAATATAGCATATATAAAGTAATATATATCTTTTATATACTATAAATACTTATTAATTTTAAGTTAAAGTTAAGAAATTTTCAAATTTTCAAATTTTTAATCTTTAAATTATAATTATCTTTTAAAAGTTAGAATTATATAAGATAATAATATATCTTTTTCAACTATGATAGTATTAGAGTAATTTTCTAATTTTTTTATTTTATAATACTATATAATATAAAAGTTATATTAATATTTATAAAATTTTAAGAGAATTATTAAAAGCTTATTATATAATAAAATAATAAGTATTCTTACTAAATAATATTAAGAGTAAGTTTAATATATAAAAGAGATCTTATATATAAAAATTTAGGTTATTATATAAAGTAAGTATCTTTTATTTAAAGTTAAAAGTAAGAGCTAAGAAAGTTCAAAAAATTAATCTTTAACTTATAATTATACTTTAACAGATAAAATTATATAAAAAATTAATATATTTCTTAAAACTATTATAATATAGTAGTAATTTTATAATAATTTCAACTTATTATAATATATGATATAAAACTTATGTTAATATTTAATAAAATTTAATTAAAATATTAAAGGTTTATTATAGTAATAAATATTAAGTATTTCTACTATATATTACTAAAAGTGAGTTCTATATATCAAGGGGATCTTATATATAAAAATTAGACTTTTATATAAGGTGGTTGTGTTTTAATAAATTAAAATATTTTTATTACACGCGTGTTTTGGTGCGGGACTTCGGTTACCTCGCTTATAATTCATAGCCAAGCATCATCGTTCTTTCCCTGTACTTCTTGCATCCAATATCGCCTTCACCTTTACCATCGTTATCACCTCCAAACAGACAACACACACCGTCCTCGACGCTGCGCCTCACCATATCGTTCTCTCTCGGCGGCAGATACTCCCTACCCTATGATGGCATGGTGGCGGCTTTGGCGTTCCTTGGAATGGATGACGGAAAGCCATCGCCAACTGGAGGACCGCACAGGCTTCCCAGACTCGAAATCCAAAACGAACACGCTGAAACTCTCTGATCTCCCACCCGAATTGATTATTTTGATAGCAAGCATGCTTTCGACACAATCCGCTGCATGTCTCTCTCTTTGCAACCGAGCTATGAGCCAAATTCTTGGTCCCAATATCTGGCATTGCTTGAACCCTCAAAATCCAGGAATTCGTGCTTCCTTCCTCTCTGACTTGTCAAAGGATCTTCCACAGCACTTTGTCTGCTATCGCTGCGTTCAGCTACATGCCAGGAGTCCAGTCCAATGGCCCCGAACCACTCCAAAAACCCTCACTCGTTGCCTGGGGGAAGAACCCGCTTTTGTGCATTGTTCTCAGTCAGGAATACTGCTAAGATTTCCCCATATCCAATTGGCAATGAATCGACATCATCTTGGGCCTAGCCATGGGTTTCCTTTGGAGGCTTTTCAGAGCACTGAGGTTATAGAGAGCGATCTCTGTGAGAACATTGTACTTCTATCTGTTGACGCCCAGATTGTCTCCAACGAGCTTCTCATGCGATCCCAACAGTGGGTACTGCTGCCACACAACAGGCGCGATGAACTCGTTACTAAACGTTTTCTCCATCATATCTGTCATCATATATGGGCTCTGGGTAAGGCGGGGGACAATCTACCGACCCTGATGAAAAGTCGACTTGATCTTCTCGAAGAACAGGGTCGGTGCTGTACCTCGACTGCGCAGTGCTTGAAATGTCCAATGGATTTCGTTCTGGATGCTGTAGATCTTGGGGAAAGAGGTATTGCGGGCTGTCTCACAAGGTGGATTAATCTTGGTGCAGGCTTGCATCCAGCAGATCCAAAATGGCGAAGCCATCTCGGCAAGTCGCTGCCTCGAGAAGTTACTTATGAACCGCACCCCTTGGGCAGTATTCGCTCGAGCTTCGAGAACCAGGCAGCGATATCGTTTAAAGACTTTACTGCTAGGAACATATACAATCTATTGTCAAGGCGTGAACGCAAGCTCATTACTCGCAGAGCAGATGGGTTTATTTGGAAATTGGTTTGTAGGGACCCGCATCGGTGGTGTCTTGAACATGCAGAGCAGAGCTTGGGATGGGCCCTTGCTCGCATTTCTCGATTCTTGTCAAGTAAATATCGTCAGTAAAACAACCCCCTAAGGATGATGCATCATAGCATCTTTTCATTGCTGATTCTTGTCAACCTTCTTTGGCACTTGTCAAATTCTCTCACAGCTAAGGTTCGCGACTTCCCCATCAGAAGGGGTGCTAGTGACCTCGACACTTAAGTGCACGATCGACTTCCCTCTCCCCTCTCTTCTCTCTCCACCTCCTTCGAAAGTTTCATTGCACGCTCGATAACTTTCTGTACCCATACGCATTTTCATAACCCCAGGAATCTGCGTTACAATTGAGGTCAAGATGACAGCAGCTCTCGTTGCAGCTTGGGTCGGTGCTTTCGTGGCCCCAGTCTGCATCGAATTGCTCAAAATGTTCGCAATTCACAAGGGATGGTACCCATCCCAGCCCGCCACCACGTCTGCTCACGATGAGGAGACGAAAATGATCCTTGAGGAAATTCGTGATGTCCTTCGGGATTTTAACTCAAAAGTTGGCGAGTGCCCCCCAATCCTTACTGACACCCTTGAGGATCTCTCCTAGGGAGTCGGCAGATTAAGAGAACCCGGCGAAGCACCCTCGCGGGAAAGTGGAGTGTTGATTTATCAACGCATGTCAATTCCGTGGTGACAAAGTTGGATTTGTGAGATGCTTTTTCCACCCCGATGCTAAAGGAGAGGACTGTCACCATGAGGGAGTTGGCTCTGGAACGAAATAGTAGGCGGAGAAAGGGAGGTTATCAGTACATGATTGTTTCTTGGCTTGGGGATAGATTTCGTTTTCATACCCACATTTCTACGGCGAGAGGATTCTTCTCAACATTGGCGAAACATAGCCTGATAGGTGAAAAGCAATTTGGGGATTAGATCTTGCTGGTAGTCAATCAAATGCACTCGAGTCTTCTCGTAACATCCACCTCGGCTGATTTTAATTGTTGGTGAAATCTTTATCAGAGTGGCGACCTCTCGGTCTTTTCAATCCGGAGGTGACGGGAAGTTGGATTCTGTCAGGTGAATATTCGACAACTTCGCGAATTGACTTTAGCAACTTTCCTTTGCGAAGGGAATGCACCAAAAACTTCGAGGTCCGAGATCTCCTTTGTCGGCAGTGCACCTCTTTCCCCCGTCAACCAACCATTTTCCAACTTTGGAATCAACTCCAACTTCCGACATCCTCTCGAGCCGCACCAACTGTCCAAAATGGCCTCCGCAACAGATCAATCTGCGGCCAGCAGATCTTCAAGCAGTGCTTCCGCCATAGCTGCTCCCATCTCAGCCCCATCTGCAACAATGCTTTCTTTCGAATCGTAAGTTCTGATTGTTCCAACATCCGCAGTACAGCGAATCTAACACAAGTCTTGGAGTCTTGGCAAGGAGATGGTCACTATTTATGTTGGCCCAGAACGCAAAGGCTTCTTCATCCACAAGAAGCTACTGTGCGAGTCGGCCCAGTTCTTCAAGGGAGCGTTTACGAGAGGCTTTGAGGAGGCACACAAAGGCGAAATTGTAATGCTTGAGGACAGCCCTGGGGCATTTTCCTTGTATGTCAACTGGATCTATCGATCAACCTTGCCCACCGGCAATACCGAAGAGCACCTTCACAATCTCTACGACCTCTACATCTTCGCCGAGAAACTTTGTCTCGTGGAGTTGAAGGACAAGACGATGGACTCGATTCAAGATATGGCTAAGAAGTACGATCTGGGGGATGAACTGATAACGGTGGATCTGGTGTCAAAAGTCCTGCTAAATACGAGGTCAAAGTGGGAGGGACTTCGGCGCTTCCTCATCCGTCATATGTTGTTCGTCTACACCAGCAGATACTTGGATGACAATGAGGAGGATTTGCCGAGCGAGAATGAGTACGATTCCGAATCCTCTGAGTATGAGTTCGGTGACGTGGTCACGACATATGTGATGAGGAGAGATGTGAAGAAAGTTTATGAGATTGCTATCAACTGCAATGACTTCCGTTTCTTGGATATGTTCATAAAACGGCTCATATTTGCCTCTAAGGCAGAGGGACCTAGAGATGTTGAAGATGTGCGCTATCGGGGAATTACGGTTGGCCGTTGTTCTTTCCACTGCCACGGAAAGGAAGTTGATTGCCGGGCTGTGAGCGGAGCAAGCGATTCCTTCCTGAGGAAGTCAGATATGAACAAGGCCTAATCTCGGTGGTTGGAAGTTGCCAATTTGGAGCGGCGGAGTTGGGGTTTAGCAAGGCAGGAGAGCCGATACCCATTGTATGAAGAAAGAGAATCAAGCTGATCGTTGGAGCAATGTCCCGCTTTGGGGTACGTACAATTGATGATTCAGTTCGCTGTGATATGCTTAAATCAATCTTGAAAGCGTTGAAACAGGGAAGTCCAACTCTTTCCGTATCCGCTTACTGTCAAAGCTAGATTCAATCCAGAAAAACACATTGTTGGCAGTCGTTGGGCCCCAAAGGCCATGGCAACATTGTCCCAATCGCACGCTCTACCTTCGCCGTGAAGCAAAGCTTAAGTCACCACGCGTCATCGACTTCACTCACCTTGCCAGAAATTTCCTGCCGCAGATTCACCCAGAAACTCAAGTAGATACCTATCAAACTGCAAGCCCATATCCTCCAACCATCTTCAAGCCTCCTCTTCCCCCCGTCAACCTCAACCTCAACCATCAACAAACCACCGCTCAACTTCAGGGGACCCTCAACTCTTCTAAAACCGCAGAGAAGAGCCCAGGTCAGTGCCAAAGAAATTCCTATTCGAGAGCGCTCGCTGATTAGTCGTAGTCACTAGGATAGCTAGTCTCTTCACCTTTGAAGAGCAACAATCTGTTCACTATGGCTTCCGAGGCACAACCCGTAACAACACCAGTGGCTCTGGAACCGTAAGTTCCGATCGTTCCATAATTTTAAGGTAGAATGACCCTGTGGCTGACAGTAGGCCTAGCAACCTTGGCAACAAGATGGTGACCATTTATGTTGGTCCGAAACGCAAAGAGTTTACAATCCACAAGAAGCTCATTTGCGGATCCGCCGACTATTTCGAAAAAGCCTTTAATGGTGATTTTAAGGAAGGCCGTGAGGTGCGTTGGTTTTGGAGATGCCATTTCCATTCTTAGCAGCCCCATTATTATTTGCTTGACACAGCACTTAGATTCTCCTGGAACGATGCGTTTTGCACCAATGCTGACTTGTTGGAACCTGCAGGGAATCATGTATTTGCCCGAGGACAATTCTGGAGTTTTCTCGTTCTTCGTCGATTGGCTTTACCGATCCACACTTCCCGCTGGACACACTCAGCCGTACTTGGCTAATCTTTATCATCTGTGGATCTTTGCGACCAAGATCTGCCATACAAAACTCGCTGATAATGTCATGGACCGAATCCAAGACACTTGCAAGGAACACCATTGGTTTATCAGCGATGAGCTGCTCAAGGAGATTTGGGGACTTACAGAGACCGAATCTAAGCTCCGGCGCTGGGCCATCGACTTGAATGTGTACCAGATGTTCGAGAATAAGGGTTCTATGGAAGACGTAGACGATATCTTCTGGCACATTGACGACAATCGGTACAAGGATCTGTGGAAATTGCTTCAAAATGACTTCGACCTATTCAAGACTTTTCTCATCAAGTTTGAGTACATGACACAATGCAGAAACGAAGGCTTTCCCGACCCCCGAAGAAGCCGTGAATCGAATCAATGGTATTGCACCTATCACAGCCATGAAGAAGAAAAATGCGTCGCGGCTCGTCTCAAACTAAAATGATGAGTTAGCGATAGCAGAAAGGGAAAGAAATAATGGATATGGCTGGGGCGTATTGGATGAGGAGAGGATAATTTTGCAAGTAACATAATGACACTGGGGGAGAAAGGACATGAGTTTGTGTTTTAGAGGAGTTGCATCGACCATCAAAAGCGGTGATTTAGCATAGAGAACGAGGGGTCCGAATCGACGCTCGGATTCGAACAGAGCAATCAAGGAAATCAAGCACGCCTGCATTGAAAATGTCAAATTCAGGTGGTTGGAAGCCTTGATCCTTGATTATCGAAGGGCTGGGAAGCCCCTTAAAAGTACAAATCCACTCGTCTCCCACTAGTCCCCCTGCCCCCTAGCTGCTTTAGGCCCTCACCTTTCAACAGAAACGAACGTGAACTTTCTTCTCAACTTGCCTGTGAAATGCTTCGTCACTCATGCTGGTAACATGCCCGCCTTTAACTTTCAAAGGCAACCTGAAATGGAAATCTGCTGAACTTATTATACCCAGGTCATTAGGATATTCGACATTCTGTTGGATTTCTAGGAGCTAGCCCCAGCCTAGCTGGCGACTCTCTTCCACTCAGAAAAAAGCAATCTTAACAATTCTTAGCTGGGAAGCTACAATTAAAGCTCTTCTGCCGCAGATGAACAATTAGAGTACGCTCAAGAATCACCAATCTAGACACAATAGGCTCCAATATCAGCAGCACACAGCAATGCCAACCCCCCCCAAAAAAACCCTAGCACTTGCTAAGCTGCTTCCTCGATTCTTGGACCATCGTCAAAGACATATCGTCAAAGACATCATTGAACACCTAGTTCCCGATTCACAACCAAGGAATCCCTCGAGTACCTTCCCAAACCCATCAATCCTCTTCCACTGGACGGCCACCCTCGCCAAACACCCAGCACTTGCCACTCCCCTCACCCCCTCACCCCCTCTCCCCAAACTCAAATATCACCAACACAAACACACATTCAGAACATCCATTCATAAAATCTCTGTATTCGGCCCCTATCTCCACTCTACAAGGTCTATCCTCTCTCCCCGGGCCCTCCCCTCCCCTACCATCCACCATCCACCTACCCACCATTTCCCTTCCCTTCCGAAAAAAGCGAGCCCTCCCTCCCTCCACCCACCCAAACGCCAAAAACACCGCCAAATCTATCCATTTGCACACACCAATCGCTTGCAATGTCGATTCAATGCTCAAGTTCAAAGTGCCGAGTGTATTATACGTCTCCTTCCCCTCCCCCCCCCCTTTCCTCTCCCTTTACCACCCCAGTCAGATGCACGCTCGATCATCAACGTGCGCTCAACAACCCATCTCATCTCATCTCATCTCGAGTCAAAGAAGAAGAAGAGAAAAAAAAAATAACCGACAAAAGGAGGAGAAACGTCATGATCGCTAACAGACAAAGCACGCCACCGTGAAAGTTTGTGGTGAGAAGGAAAGTAGAGAAGAAACCTGATGCCTAGGCCTGGGTATCTGACGTGTCGAAGAAGTCTATGTCGTGCCGTTCGTTTCAATGCATATATGAGCGCCCTGACCGCCCGCTCGCCAAATTCCATATGTAAACCAATATCCCTCCCTTTACCCCAACCCCCACTGAGAAAAAGCTGAACAAAGGCCAAGAATCTAATATTTCAAAACCTGGGTTCGTGAAGGATTTGTGCGGGGAAAGGGTATCAAGGACTAGTCGGCACCATCATCTCCACGTCCTCCGGGTACGCCATATCAACCGGCATAGCGCCCTGTCGTTGAGAGACGACTTCTCGGGCGTAGAACTCGACGAGCATGGTGCCGTAGGCTTCGAGCTCTTCGACGGGAACGGAGAGCCGGAAGTCGTTGAGGAGGAGGAATTGGAGTTCGAGGTGGTTGAGCTCTGCTAAGGGGAGGCCGCCGACCTATATTTTTTATAAGATTTAGAAAATTTGGAGATAGGGAGGAGGGGGAAGGAGACAAACTTTTGCGTAGCGGGAGTTGGTGTAAAATACATCGGAGAAGAACTTGCTTGCGCATGTTACCCCTGCTATGACCAGTCGGTGGATGTTGAAGCTGTCGACCACAAAGAAGTGGGATAGGGGAAATTCAGGGCTATTCTCTGCGGGCGGGGCCTGAGTGTATTGTGCCTTTTCCAGATCTGCTTGAATCTCCGGTACACTTCTCGAAGATGGCGGGCTATCTGCTAAATCTGAACCTTCAGCTGAGTATGCTGAAGACGGTCGAGAATTCTCCTGGTCCATGGGCTCTCTGCCTAGCGCCTGCATGGGAGCCGCATTGACCCGCTCCGTCATACGGTCAAAGTATACTAGGAGACTCAGGAAAACCTCGTAAGTCGTTGGACAGTACTTGTGTATGCGGCTCAAATAACTCAAAATCGTAATGCTGGGTACGTTCTTCCCATGAAATGCGAGCACACTCGAGGAGAGCGGAGTCATGTTAACATTGTCCCCAGACGGTATGGGGCGGTGCAAGTCGTCATGTTGCCGGTCGTTTGTTGTGGTGATCTTTGTAAGAAGCCCTGCTACCATCTCAATGATGTCCGTGATAGGCATCCCACTAATCTCGTACTTCAAAGTTGGATCATTTGCGGTTCGCCGTCGCCCGGAGTGCCCTCGGTACGACAGGAACTCCTCCGTGGCAAAACTTTGGATATGTGCAAGATCTCGGACTTTGATTGTGTTTCCGCCATACTTCTTAACATCATCCAGAGATCTGGCCGATCTCGAATAGGGGAGGTAGGAGGTGGAAGGCGAGGAGGTCGTTCTCGTTCTCTGATCTAATGGTACATTGTGCGGTGGGGGGGATCGCTCAAATGGCGCAGAAGAATAGGGAAGGTTCTCCTGGCTTGTGAACCGTTGTCGGGTGGTGTATGAATCTATGTTCGGACTGGAGCTCGACGGCGGTGAGGGCGGTTCTGTCTTTACGGAACCCGTCCTTTCTGCATTCTCCTCGGCCACTTGTTGAGATATCGCCCGTGCAGACGTACTGGGAGGAGGAGTTCCTGCAGGTACGCTGGTAGGCTCTGGTCGCGGACTTGGAGGAGGTTCAGCTCGTGATCGAGAGGGTTGACGGTATTGTGATTCAGCTGGGGAGAGCTGTTGTCCAGGACCGGCTATCATCGTATGATGATTGTGGTGAAAATGTGAGGAGTCTGATACGAAATCACTGATCACCGCAGCCATATCAGCCTGCTATCTGAATGGACGTTGGTAGACACTGGCAAGATGAGATTAGCGTTGATCTGGAGAATTCCGGCCCGGCGCGCGATGAGTGCAAGATGACATGTAGGCAGCAGGGGCTCGCGTGCAGGTTGGAAAGGGAAATGGAGGTCGAGTAGAATTTGTTGTTTGCCAAAGGTGAATTCGAAGGCAAGCAGTCACATTGATCGATCTGTCGAGGCTCTGCCCACAGGCGAACTTTACAACCAAAGGCCAGCCCGGATCCACTTGACGATTGTAGAACGGTGCCAGGCTCTTGGCTCCTCGGAATCCAAATCCTCTGCAAAAACCTCACTGCCTCAGGGTGCTCGAATCATGAACGGCGCGTGAATTACTTGATGTCGTGGGGGTACCTCCACCGGGCTTATCTCCTCAGCGAGACGGGAAACAGCTTACCTGCAGCATTAGAATTACGGAAATAGAAGATCCAGGCTCGATGCAACTCCTGAAGACGCGAGACGATAGTGTCTGCGGTGGTGGTCGATATCGTGGACTTTCGTTGTTGGGGTGGTGTCGATTCTGGGAGCTGGAGGTTCGCTCTCAACTGCCCAGGGTCCGCCAAGAAAGTTGCGCCTAGCAAAGTCAGTGTCGGTGTCAGTGCCAGTGGGCGGAGGCGCAGGATGACGAACGACGACCTGGCAAGAGGCGAATCGCGGCAGATCTGATCTGCCTCTGGCTCTGGCGCGACGGGCTGGCAGGCTGGCACCACTGGGGAGGACTAATCGCGTGTCGTTGCTCCAATGCAATACAATGATCGGCGGCCTCGATATTGTCCTCAAACGATGCAAGAATCAAACATCACAGCCACGCGGTCAGTTGGCGCACGCGTGGAGAAGGCGGACACAAAAAAAAGTCTGGAAGGGCAGGACATGCTCTGGCAGAATCGCATGCGGTGGTGCACTTGCATGTACCATTTACATTGGGTGCATCCGGGAGGCATGCAGGAGGTCGGGATCCATGGGGGTTGCGGCCTCCGAGTCGAGCCGTTGGATCTCTCCGGCCAACAGATTTCCAGGAGGCTGACACGAGGCACAACGTACAGCACGGAGTGCCTCGAGAGTCGAGAGTCGAGTGCCTCGATTGCGTCGTGATGAGGAGGAGGGCCAGGAGGGCCAAGTTGGCCAACAGACCGAGACGCCCCCATGCTGGACCTGTCCCCGGCTTGGCTCCCTGTCCACGGTTTCTTGTGCGACTCCAAGACGGTGCCGAACCGCGAAACCAGGTGGCACGCCGGCACTTGATTTGACAGCTCGATACTTGATACAAAGATATATTGGCGGTATGCTTGCTTTTGCTGGCGTTTGCTTGCAGGACCATCCGTATCCTCCGGACAGAACACATTTCATGATTTCGTGCTTTCATCCGAGAGCCGTCCCTTCATCTCACCGCTGCCTTCGAAAAGATAGGAGAACGATCCACTTGACCGCTGCTGCAACCCTGCGCGAATAACCATCGGCAGCCAGAACACCGTGCCATTAATGCTTCTGTCTATGGTACAAGTACATACTCTGTCTATTGGTGACGCACGGTGTAATTCGTATCTGGCAGATACAAATGCCTGTTCGCGCCCTTCTTGGTCAAGACCACCATTCTGATAACGCCGCCAGAGCTTCCATCCCATTTGATCGCCTCTTGCAATGCCCCCTTGACGAAATTGACAGCCTCTCCTTCGTCCATTCCCTCCTTCCAGTTGGCGTCGCAGTATCCGTAGATATAGGTTGAGCCCGATCCACCGATGGCATATGATTGCTTGTGTAATGATCCTCCAAGAGGTATCGAGTATACTTGGCCTCCGTGTCGCTCGTCCCAACCTGCAATAATCAAGCCAGCACTGCCCCGTCAGCATCCGTGCATATCATTCTGGTAATTCAATCCTTACCTCAACCTATCCTTATTCTCGTAGCACAACTCCTGAAACATAGCAGCGGCAGTTTGGGTTGTTGGTCGTCTGCCATTCTGGATGTCGTACATTCCCAACTGATAGTGAACGATGTCCGCGACTGCTTGGGTATCTGCAGCAGATCCTGATCTACAGCACCAGATGGTATCGTGAACTTGGGTAAGCTTGTCGGTGACTCGGTTGGCAATGTACGCTCCAGTCGTGGTTCTGCTATCTGCGCCTGCAATTCATCACCATCAGCCTGCTTTTCTGCATTGAGTAGATCTGGGGGTAGAACAAACCCAAAATAACACCATCCTTGAAGTTGATTGCCATGCTGGATTAGTGTCAGGTCGGTGGTTAGGATTTTGTTGTTTTTGGGGCGAGCTTACATCGAAGTACCTAGACTACAGCAGAGTCAGTAAAGCTTAAACTCGTGTTGCCTGCAAGAACTTACTTAACTTCGCCCTTCTTCAAGCGATCCATATCGACGTGAATGCCATCTGGGGAAGGCTTTGGTTAGCTGTCGTGTGCCAAACAGAGCTCCAAGCAAGGTCGAATTACCTTCATTCAGCATGCCTGAAGTACCGAACTCCATTTTGCGAGGCTGGGTATCTGACGAGGAAGATTGCAATCGGTCGGGATCGAGTTGTGAAGAAGTTTGTTGACCGAAACTTCTCGTTGATGCTTGGTGAAGGCCAACTCAGGCAGCATGGGCGACGCGGATAGGTACCGTAGCGCGAGGCTGCCAACACGTGACCTGGCTTTCCCGATTTTGGTGCTCCCCTGAAATTTGTCCTCAGCCTTGGCTATGGACGACTGGTTAGGGGGTTTAAAGAGGGATACGAGAATGGCTAATCAATGTGGCCCTCAAATTTGAAGAATAAGAGTCACACATTCACAGTATTTGCAATAAGCTGTGTCTTCACATTCTGGATTCTGCTCCCTAGTGCGGAGCGATTTTGGAGACCCAGCAATCCTATGATGGGAATAATGCTAGTCCAGCTTCCACCATAAACGCCATGGTGCACAACCCTGTCAATGCTTTCCCATGTATGCTACAAGAAACGGTCAATATCAACCTCCTCTCGTCAATCTAGAACGTGTCAGCATAATTCGTCTCACTACAATGCACCAAACTCACCCTTCCTTCTCCAGCTCCAGCTTTGTAAAACCGTCCTTACTCTTCCCTGGCTCGTCCTCTGCACAACCGCAATCATAAAAGTCTCCAATCTTCGAACAGTCAAACAGGTCCTTCTTCAACCTCTTATTGACCTCGTTATGAACGTGGCAAGCCCACGCAGCTGCTGTCGATCTCGACGTAACCTGCGGAGGAAACTTCTTCAATAGCTTCTGGAAATGTCTGGCGCAGTCTCCGCAGGGATAGAGTCGCGCAAAAAGGTGGACGTAGGATTTTAGCGCGTCGCTGTCCTCTTCTGTCGGTCGATCAGGGAACTTCGCCATCATCGTGTGGAGCACCTTCCATGCTGCGCTTCCAAGCTCCGCCCTTTGAAGAGGTTAGCACAAGCAAATTCCTTTTAGAGATCAGACATACTTCAGGGTGGCGTTCTCGAGCTTCGGTGCCGTTGCTTCTCCATGTAATATCCCATCATCAATCTTCAAGCCGCCGCTGGGTCCGTTGTACTGTGGAAGGTAGTCGGGATGTCGCGTGCCCTCTGCGTTGTTCCGAAATATGGACACGAAGAAGATCCCAAGGAGAGCAGCCACGCCAATGATAGTGAATAGGGTGATGTGCTGTCGCCGAGGCATGTCGAGACGATTGTGCTTGATGCGCGGTCTGCGCGTGGCTCAGTTCTTACTTGCGCAACGTCAGCTCTCACCTCGCCGAGGTCAGCATGTGGTGAATTATTGATTAGTGAGTGAGTAGTGACAAAGAAGTCTGTCGAGCGATCACCACAAAGCCAGCTCGTGGGTCGTTGAAGCCACGCCTCGTCCTTACATTGAATTGTATAGCGCAACAGGCTGTCAGACGGGGAATCCACCGTCCAGTATGGTGGTAGCGTGGACCGAGTGATCGTCCCAAACGGCCTGGCTCCGAGGGAACCCTGCAGTTCCTGCAGCGGCGAGATCCCATGCCCCGCCGATGTCACTCCGAAGCCGCGCAAAAATAAATACTGTCTTGCTGACCACTCCTCTTACTAAACATTCTTCACCTCCTGGTGCCTCCCATTTCTTTGTCTTTTCCTTTCTTTATTCCAGCATCACTTCCCTCCTCCTCAAAATCTATCAGAATGGTCTTCCCACCGCCCCCCGTTAGCACGATTGACTGGGACGACATTGGATTCAAGGTTCGAGAAGGTATGTTCACCCCGCACTCCGCACTCCGCACTCCGCACTCACTGTCATGACTCACTAACCTTCTCCGCAGTCAATGGCCATGTAGAATCCCACTACAGCGTCAAGACTGGCGTCTGGTCGAAGCCCAAATACATAACGGACCCTTTCCTGCGCCTCCATGGCATGGCACCGGGGCTCAATTATGGCCAGCAAGCCTACGAGGGCTTGAAGGCTTTCCGCTCTCCGAACAACGAAATCACCATCTTCCGACCCACCCGCAATGCTGCACGCATGGCGCACTCTGCAAGCTTCATCTCCATCCCTCCAATCCCCGAATCTGTTTTCAACGAGTGCGTACATGTGGCTGTCTCGCTGAACGCTGAATATGTGCCCCCTCATGAGACTGGTGCTGCGATGTATATTCGACCTCTGATCTTTGGCTCAAGTGCCCAATTGGGTTTGAACCCACCAGAGGAATACACTTTCTGCGTATACGTGCTCCCAGTCGGTGTCTATCATGGTGTCCACCCTGTCAAGGCTCTTATTCTGGAGGAATTCGACCGAGCTGCCCCAGATGGAACCGGAAGTGCAAAGGTTGGAGGAAACTACGCGCCAGTCTTGAGATGGAGCGACAAGGCACGGAATGAAGGTTACGGAATCACATTGCACTTGGACAGTAAAACAAGGTCCGAAATCGAAGAATTTTCTACTAGTGGATTCATTGGTGTGAAGAAGGATGGCGAGGAAATCACGTTGGTAGTGCCGGATAGCAAGAACGTCATTTCAAGTATCACTTTGGATTCTTGCTTAGATATTGCCAAGAGCTTCGGGTGGAAGACGGAACGCCGCTGTGTAAGTCCTGTTCGGTGATTTCTCAGTCAAGGCTGACTTTCCAGATCAAATACGAACAACTTCCAAGCTTCAGCGAAGTCTTCGCTGCCGGTACAGCAGCTGCTCTTGTTCCTATCAAGTCAATAACCCGAAACTCCCGCAACGAGACGTTCTCCTACATCCCGGCCGACTCCGAAGAGCCAGGCCCAATCTTCGTCAAGTTGCTTACAACATTGAAAGGCATCCAGGCGGGCAAGATCAAGGATACATTTGGATGGAACAGCGTGGTTGAGCAGGTTGACATCAAGAAATACACTGCTGGCGAGACAACAAACGGCGTTAACGGTAAGAGTGTGGATGCGTTGCCCTAAAAAGTACAGTGGAAAAAACAATGTTGGATTACCAAATCTCGCCTTCGCTAATCTCATGTCATGCATTGGCCGTCATCTCATATCTCATGTTCCCCTTGCCCTGGTCGCCCAGGACATGCTGTCATTATGTCTACCTACAAGTGTACCGATGCCGCTCAATGCCGCTAGAGAACAAACAAAACCATGCCCCGAAAACCAGAGATTATTGCCTCATTATGAAAGGAGCCGAGATTAGTTACCAGCCAGTGTAACGTCGGCGGAAAGTATCTGGCCCGTACCGTTCTGCATCAACGACGTCAATCTCAGTCCAGTCTGACTTGAGGTCTACCTACCATACGAAGAATCCATTCGTATATCCTGCGAGTATCTTCTATCAACATGGCGATCATCCATGTATGCATCCCGGCCATATTGGGTACCGATATATGAAGGAGGAATGTGATTTGGATTCACATGATGAGGATATTGGATGACAGGGGGTCGGCGTTCGCTCACATATCTCTCTGGTTCTTGGCCCCTGCAGACCCGTTAGCATTGGGACAGAAGTATATAGGTCCTTCGAATGGCTGACATACCCTTGAGAGTACGATTCCTCAGACCATTCTTCAAAACCCGGCCTCAACCGCTCAAACGAAATCACATGACTCGGTCCCTGCGGCAACGAGCCCCTTTCCAGAGCAGCATTCCTCATTCTCACTGCATTCGCATCCCGTTGTCCTGCCTCATAAGCCGCACGAATGTGGTACTCATTCGGCTGCGCAGGCTGATATCCTCTGACCGGGTACTGCGGCGGTATAATCGTAGGCTTTTCCCATCTCGGTTGTTCAGCCCTCCCATACGCCATTGGATTTACCTCTGAATGCTTCGGCTTGAACCTCTGAGAAAGCGTCCTGTGTTTCGAGCGCCTTAGATTTCGACTCCGAATACTAATCGTGGAATCCGAATCACAAGAACAATCCTCCGAATCGTCCTCCAGCGCCTCCTTCCTATGTCTCGATCTCGAGCTTTTCCTCCGACTCCTCTTTTCTTCCACTCTTTCGATCTCTTTTCCCTTTCCCTTCGACTCCCTTCTGTCTCTCTCTTTCGTCGATTTCCGCCTCTCTTTAGGAGAGTCTTCAATAGCCTTCTCCTTCTCCTTCTCCTTCTCCTTCTCCTTCTCCTTCTCCTTCTCCTTCTCCTTCTCCTTCTCCTTCTCCTTCTCCTTCCCCCGACTCCGACTCCTACTCCCTTTCTTCTCTATCTCCTTCCCCTTTCCACCCCCTCTAGTCGACACCTCACTCTCCATCTTACTCTTCTCCTTCTCCTTCTCCTCCACCTGCAGCGGGGCCCGCACAAAGAACACCCTAACACACCTCGTCCTCCCCTTCCTCTTCTCATCCCTCACCCTAGCAGCCTCACAAACACTCCACTCCAACCTCTTCCCCTCCCCATCCACCGTACTCGCTGCACTATCCCCCTCGCCCACCAGATCCACGAGAACATTATAAACCGCACCGCTCTGCTCCGTGCTCAATCTCGCGATCTTATCCGCGATACTGGCTTTGTCCTTATCCTGAAGAGAAGAGAGTTCGGCGATGAGTGAGGATTGAGGGAAGTTGGATTCTTTGACGAGGGGCGTTGTCCAGCTTGGTTTGGTCTCTGGTGCGGTGGAGGTGGAGGGAGTGGAGGGGTAGATGGTGAAGGCGCGGTAGATGGGTGGGTCTGGGAGCGGTGGCAGTACACCCATCTTTTCTCTTTGGGTGCTGTGAACCCCCCAACCCGCGAGGTCCTCGCTCCGTCTTCCCAATTCTTTTATATATATATATATATCAGGTTACCAGATCTGAAGCGCAGTACCTATTTCTCCGCTGAACAATAAGAAGGAAATAGAGCAGCGCGCAAGGAAAGACCAGACGGAAGAAAGGAAATCACAAGATGAAAATACGAGCCCGACGCAGACCGACCTTATCACCCCGAGTCCCCAATCAGTCTAGAATTAAATTTTCCAGTGACTGCAGTTTTTGAAGAAAGCGGATTCGTGCGCAGGACATGCATGACATGTGGATCATTGGAGGCGAGGCTGCCAGCAAAGCCCGCGCCGTGCAGACCGCTGCATGTTCGCCGGCGAACAGCAATTCGGTCTCTAAATGCCGGTGCAAACTTCATGTTTCCATTGGAATTTGGAAGACTGGGTGAGATGTCTGGTGATCATAGAGGTGCCAATTGATTGAGTGTGGCGATGGTTGGGGAGCAGGTAGGATGTGGATTGGTTTTGCGAGTGAGGGGTGAGTGGTGAAGATTGAGTCGGAGATTATGCAGGTGTGGTGGTTTGATTTGGATGGGAATGCTATGTGTGGGAGTTGCATGCTTACTTTGCGTAAAGTGTCACGTTTTGGGGTTCGTTGCTGGCAGATTTCAATTCTATTTTTTCTGCTTGAGGTGAAGCTCTGGATGGAGCCGCTTCGTCCGGGAAAATGTAAACGAACCCCGCTCCCCTCGCCCCCCGCCCCCCGGTCTACCGAGGGTGTCGATTAGGGGTGTCATTTAGGGGCCACTAACCCGCGCTCGGACAGGAATACCAAAAACCTAGCTTTAAGTATAAAGTTTTTATAAAATCTAAATCAGTGATAGTTCTTAGAATTAAAGAAGTTAAAATGTTAATATTTTAGGTTATTGCGGCGCCTGCTCTGTAGTTCTGATTGGCTGGCAGAAGCGCCCACCGAACAGAGGGCTGTGCCACCTATCGCCCTTCGTTTTAACTTAGTCTAGTTCTATTCCTTTGTAGCAAACATCTCGAAACAAAAGTAAGTCTAGCATTACAACCTCGTCACCAACATGACTTCTGCAATGAAACCAGTCACTAGCATTAAGCTTAAGGGCCATCGCAAACGCCAACTTGCTGACACCCTACTGAAAATGCATGCAAGGAAGCCAAAGGTTTTGCCTCAGCCCGATCCTATTCGTGTAGTCTGCGTCTCCGACACCCATAATACACGCCCGGTGCTGCCATTCGGAGACGTTCTTATCCATGCCGGTGACCTGACTGAAAATGGGTCTTTTGATGAGGTGCAGGCCGAATTGAAATGGCTTTCGAACCAACCACACAAATACAAGGTCCTCATTGCCGGGAATCACGATGTTCTTTTTGATGAAACCTTCCTTGCAAAACATCCGGAGCGACGTTACGGCCAGACTAAAACGAAGGAGGATCTCGATTGGGGAACCATTACCTATCTCCAGGATGCTTGGGTAACTTTCGAATTCCCATCACACCATCGGGTCTTGGCATGCCAGAATACTACAGCCAAATTTCCTAGCCCCGAGCATAGACCTCGGAAACTCACAATATTTGGTAGTCCCTGGACACCACAATATGGAGTTTCAGCCTTCCAGTATCGGCCTGATGATGAGAGCCACTGGGCTGTTAGATTCGCCTCTCTGGGTCCGAAGCCAGACATCTTTGTCACCCATTGCCCACCAAAGCATCACCTCGACGCGCGGGACTTCCACCGAGCAGGATGTCCATATCTAGCGGAGGAACTCGCCCGGTTTCAACCTCGGCTTGTCGTCTTCGGGCATATCCACGCGTCGTACGGGCGTGAGGACGTCGTTCTAGACAACGTGCAGAGGGCATATGAAGAGGTAATGACTGGGTGGGCTGGATGGTGGCCCTAGTGCTGTGGGCTAGGCTGAAATGGCTGTTTGGAATACTAGGAGAGGAGGAAGGGAAGACTACGACCTTTGTGAATGCGGCGGTCGTCGGTGGGCCAAAGAATGAGCTTAGGAATGATTCAGCTGTGGTCGAATTATGACAAATTCCCCATTTAGAGCTCATGAAACGGTGAAGACAATAATCAAGAAGTCATCGGTGACCAGATTATGCAAGAGATTAAAGCATGGAAGGGTCAGGCAAAAGAGCGGCGGTTGGCATTGTTAGGGAAAGCACCAGCTATCGAGGCAGATTCGTAGTTGCAATATACCCAATGGAACGAGGTTCTAAGTCAGCCTAAGCACAATGTGATCAAGACCCACCATTTCATCCGCCAAGCCGATCCCGACGAGCCTGAATTAGCCCGCGTTCGCCAAGCATAGGGACATATTTTGGAGCGGTGTTTGGATACATTAGCAGCGTCCCATCACAAGGATACGTTGAAATGGTGGAAAACACGCAAGAATAAAGTGGCCGACCAGCATCCGTTCGAGTTGCCACAAAATGCAAATTCTATGACCAAATATAGTGAGATTTGGCAACAGGGGTTGTGTTATTGGATGCGAATAGCATGGGGAGAGGGGAGCGAGACGGAAGTGTAGTTTGCAGAAGAGCAGTTAGAGAGCATCCAGAAGATCCGGGTTATATTACAGACCGATCCACTAGAAGATGAGTTTATAGAGGAGGAAGAGCGAGACCAAGAATTAACGACAGAGTTAATGCAGTTTTGGATGTTGATCTTCTTGCAGGATATGAGCAAGATCAACGTATACGATTCCCCATTAATGCATTCCATGGCCATTATAGACGTAGATGTATGCACAAAGACACTCCAATCGCCGTTCCATTACACCAATTTTTTAGCTGCAGTTTTGTACATTAACCGGTTGATCATGTTGGAGGTGGCAGTCCCAGCTGAAGCATGGCCGATGTTACAGAGCCGCGACGACATTCCAGACGTGTCAGCACGTATCAAGCAGATCCGGAGCAGGTATTTGTGCGAAGGGTCATTTTCACCAACGTCGTGCATTTTGAGCTAGTTAATTTGATAAGATCCACTGTTTTCCCTGTTGTTGCTCTTGAACTGAGAATGGAGGCTGGGTTGAGATGTGGGAGATTTGAAAATTCAAACGTGGCCGAAGCTTGCTGGATCAGGACTGAGATAGTGAACCAGACCTTCTCAGTAGTCAAGAGAGGCGTCTCGTGATATGGATACTCCATAGTGCAGCGGCCCGTTCCGTCTCAAATCCCTGGCATAATTTCATTCATCAGAAAACGGCGTGATCAGAACCAGCCTCCCCTTTCCTCGTCTCCTTTCCAGTCTCTCTCGAACGCTTCAGCTCTCGCACCCTCTCCCACAACTTCTTTTCCTCCCTCTCCGTCTCCTCGAACCCCTTCCTATGATGGGCTGCGGCAGCCCTCAATCTCCCCGCCTTCTCCAACATCCTCTCAATCTCCTCCATCTGCCTCAATGTCTCCAATTCTTTCATCTCCTCCTTCTCCCCCATCCTGTGAAGCACCCACATGCAGCCATACCCCGAAGAGAATAACAGCCACATCATGGAAATTTTGCCGGGCCAGGTCTCAAATAGCCGGTTGATAGCGAAAGCGTAGAGCGTCTTATAGAGTCTGTATGATTCTGGCGGGACTCTCATCCTGGTATTTGCATGGCTATTGAGGGATGGTGGTTGAGGTGATGTCTTTGATGTTTATGGATGGAGGTTGTGAGCGAGATTTCTCGGGATGACACGGAAGCTGCCTCGCCAAGGCTTGTGCAACCTGAGGCCGAGACCCACAAAACCTGAAAAAGGGGGGACCTCGCTTCATCCCACAGCTAGATTTCGACATCCATCCCAGATATCGTCGTTCTTAGACTCCCCGCCTCGGAGCCATCTAACCAGTTGCTTGAAACCTTGATCCCATGTTCTTGATTCGCTGCGAGCGATGCTGACTGTTTTGGCCTTCCCGTCCGCGACGTTCCTCTCCTGATCAGGGGTCAGCGAATCGAAGTCAATCGGAGCCACTGCAATAGCTCTCAAATAGTCGATTCGAGGTCTTAAAAGATTACCCCGCTCAATTTTCCAAAATACCATGGAGGCCGGCAAAGGGAGAATTCTGAGGGCAATGGGTGTCATTTCCTGAATTGCGAAGGCAACGCTTCTGGAAAGGAATTACTAAAAAAATCCAGCAAATTTCCTAGGAGGATAGCTTCAGAAATGGGGGTATGTCTCTCCTAAGTATGCGTTCGAATTCTCCAATGGAAATTGTGAGATTTGGGTGGGTTGCTTTGTTGGGCGTAATCAGGCGTCGTGAATGGATAATGTTCCTCTGGGTGCTGACCAATTGCTGTCGGTCGTCTATAGAAAGAGTAGAGATCCATATCTCTGTAATTGTGAAGCCACTGCAAGTAGGGGAGAAAGGTATTCGAAGTCTATTGCGATAATAGTCACGCCAGCTGTGCCAAGTCTCTCAAAGAAGTTTGATACTCGCAGATCCGCGAAATTCCTGGATGACTGGATGATTCGGCTTGTTTCTGTGACATGCCGTTGTCTGCCTCATGGTGCTTGAAAGGCTGGATGGTAGAAAGTAATGAAGTGATTATCGTTACGATATACAATGGAGTGCTCAAAGTGGGTTTCTTGAGTGGAAAGGAGACTTGAAGAGAAAGGCGTTCTCACATCGGCTAATTAGTCTCGTGATGGAAATTGCGTGATTGTGGCCAATCTTTTGGCATAGCAGAAGCGTGTGGAGTTAGCAATTTCCGCACCCCCAACTAGGAAGTTCAGGTTAAGCAGGGGAAAGCTTAGTCATTACTTTCTAGCTACAAATCTCAGTCAGATCTCGCCATCAGTTCACATAAAAATCAAGATATTTTCGTCCAAATGTGTGCGCTGACTCTGGGAAACTACACTGTTCAAGGCTTACCCCGAGCAGTGGAGAGAACGAAGCAGCCGCTTTGCACTGCATTACTTCCATGGTGCACAGGAAACATTCAACATATTTGTTGCTTTTATAAGCTTTATTTATTTACAAGGGAACTACAATTATGAAGGAAATCGAAGCGAAGGCAATGCTGAAACCGCTGGGCCTCCCCTCACCAAGCCCACTCTGCCCAGCAGCCTCAAATCCACACCAAGAGAAAGGAAACAAGTGAGACCCCATAACATCTGAAACTTCTATCACAGCATTGAAGGAACGAAACACCCTGAAAGTTCGAATCTTTTAATCCATCACTTCCAGGTCCTCGTTCTCAGCGTGCAAAAATTTCTCAGTTAGAGGAGTCATGCTATTAAAATGCAACCATGCCTCGCCTTTGATCGCTGTCACATCGCCTCCGTTGTCTCTTGTTCGCAGTTCTTCACTTCTTGCTCAGAGAATTAAATCGGAGGTGGTCCTGACAGAGGCGTGAGCAGACCCACGGAAGCCATCTGATGACTGGTGCTCTGATCAGATATCTGCAATCGTTCAAAAGCAGCCGTGACGCTGCCTAAATCGAGGTTTGAGTCTTGCTGGCGAATCGAGCCGAGTTGGCTGGAGTATCCATTGAACGAAAATCCTTCCAACAGGGCTGAAATGTCGGTGGCTTTACTCACTGGAAAAGTGTCAACATAATCTCCCGTTTTCGGTGGATAAAGAAGGGCGCATACTTCCAGGAGAGCTGAGAGGCGCAACTGATGCTCCCCTCCTCGGAGTGTAAGTGTGTATCCTTAGCTCCTTCCCTCCGAGGTAATGGACATTTGTAGATTTCTTTGCCTTCTCGCGCTCTACCTCGCTGGTGAAGTGAATTTTAACGAAAGGCCCACCGAAGTTGTACTTTCTTTTGATCGACTCTTGCTCACGGAAGGGGATTTCACACCATAATTCCGCTCTTATCATTCCGGGGAATTTGGTCCTGAGCTAGAGAGACATGTCAGCGTTGACTTCTGGGTGGTAGATAGAAGAGCACTCACAGTTTGTCTTAGTTTACTTTCATCTAATATGTTCAACCCGCTTCCTGAGAGAAGAACAGTATATTCGACGTCCCGCTGCTCATGGGTATTTGCAGTGTTGTCGACATTGTGCTGTCTTCTCAAAGAAGATGGTTGGTAAGGTCTCCGTCTTAGCAAACTTTTACGCACTTCAGCAGAGAAGAGCAATTGTTGATGGCTCACTTGTTGATCATCGACGATTTCCATATCATCGGTGGCGGAGGCGCGGAGACCATTGCGTTGTGTCAGAGCATTCATCTGGTTACGCGGCGGCGACTGTATAATTGTAAGTGAAGAGCTTGTAGAGCTGGAGGAAATTTTACTTACTTTGCGAGGCCTGAAGTTCTTGGTACCTCTTTGACCGAACATTTCAATTCAGTATTCGGTGGGTGAGCAATATAGATACTATTATAAGGGAGGTTGAAGGTGCTGGGGTTGAAGTATTTGATGGTGGATTGAAAGGAAGGAGGAATCCAATTGACGGGACGGGAAAGATGGAGTATATCTGAGGGCTTACCAGAAATCTCCTTTCAATGTAGACTGCTGAGCGGCGGGATGACTTCATTTTGTGAAAGCTGGTGCATTTGAATATGGACTGCGGTGGACGTAGTAGAAATGTACTCTGAGGGGAGGGGCGGGATGAGCCGTTCATAAGCCCTTCCGGAAGCTACTCTGACTCTTCCCAGATGTTCGCAACATTGCAGCTCAATGGCATAACGTAGATCATATCTGGGATTTAGTGGGTGAATATAAGGAGTGATGGGATTCGAAATACACATTCGAGTCTACTCTTTCGAATGTACCATCACTACAGATATTTGAATCGACATTTAGTTTCTCACGCGACGAACGCTCCAACAACATTTATTGCACAGCCATGGCGCTGGGCCACCCAAGAGGTGCACAAAACGTGAGCCAAGCTTTGCGTATGCTCTTGTTTATCTCCTATGTTGAAAGCAGAAAAATTCCTCCTACTAACGATCCAACAGAAATCCAGCGGTTGCTACCTTGCTGATCGGTTCAGGTGATAATCCGCAGAAGTTCACCCTGCATAAGGACTACATCTGCTATTATTCAGCGATCTTGAATGCCGCGTTCAATGGAAAATTTGAATGAAACGTACCGTCTTGATGATGCCTCACCTGACGCCTGCGGCGGCGTTGCCGTCATGGCTCTGACTACATCTAGGAGACCACTGTCGTTAATAGTCTACCCCACGAATTCGTGGTTTCAGAAGTCGCCTGCCTATTCTGCATGAAGTACGAGATTTCCACAAACCCCACCGCATTCCTTCCGAACTCCTCATGGGCCTGGAAAAATACAAGACAGCTTTTGAACCGCCTGAGGGCGCCTTCGATTCGAACGCGTTGGATCTCTTCCTACCTGTTGATTCAGAGGTGCCGAGGATAGATAACGTAATGTTACACTACTCCGCAATTGCGTGATCGTGGGCTAACATTCTGCAGCAATCGCTAGATCAAGGTCAAGGTCGCCGATAATGGGAGTAGAACTGTTGGGCGCGATTGTTCGTTGACGGGTGGGGAGATGAGAAAGCTTCCTTGCTACCAGACCGGGATGGCTGGAGCAGCAGAGCGAAGCATCAATGAAAGACATGCAACTTGCAAGCATATTCTGAGCTGAAGAGTGTCATATCAATTTGCATTAATGTCTCCAGATACGTACAGCTTTATCTTTACCTCCACTACCAACCTTTTGCCCATCTGGGCTCCAATCTACAGCGTAAACTTCGTCCTTGTGCCCCGGGAGATCTGTAAATATGGTTAATGAACGACGAGCCCGACGACGACTTTTAGAAACTTACCAACAGATAATTTGTGTGTCCGCATATCCCAAACCTTCAGCGTCGTATCTTTGCTACCTGTCACTAACAGTCTCGAGTCCGGACTGAAAGCACACTGATATACTGGCGCCACATGACCTCTCAAAGTATTGATAAACTTCCCATCTCTTGCATTCCAAATCTTGGTGTGATTATCGAAGGAAGATGATGCTACCAACAGGCCGTCAGGCGAGAAGGTAACGTGATTGACTTGTTTCTGATGGCCCATCATTCGAGCTACGGGCTTTGTCCCTTTCGAGGGCTCCCACAAATACATTGTGAAGTCATCGCTCGCAGAGACTAATCTTTCAACAACTTCGCCTTGTATTTTTGCCGCTTTCTGGAATCTCTCTCTGGCCTTTTCGATCTTTTCTTTTTCCGACTCGGGGATTTTTCCAGTATGATCGTGGAATGCTGTTCGGATTACAAAATCTGTTGACAATGCTAGGTGGTTGACCCAGTGAGCATGCGCGTTGAGGGAGTGAGCAAGCGTTCCGTCTTTTGCATTCCAGACTTCAACGAATTAGCATTTTTTTCTTCCTTTTTTGGAGGGGGGGAGTCAGAGAGTCGGGAGCATAAGACATGCTTCCGACCAGTGAAATGGGTAGCTCAGGGCATGGGACAAAGAACTAGGTTGATTACCTTTGACAGTCTTGTCATGTGAACCAGTATAAATGAGACCTGCTCCTCCCCACTTCACACATGACACCGATCCTTTGTGCCCGCTCAATACCATCTCAATTGTCTGTTGATTTGTTGACCATATCCTAACAGTTGCGTCTTTCGAGGCGGACGCTAGCCTTGGCTCCCCGGGTTTTTGAATATGGTATGGCTCCCAAGTAAGACTCGTGACCCATTTCGTGTGGCCCTTCATCGGATTTCCCAACTGCTTTCCGGTTTTTGGATCCCACATCCGAACTGTGTTATCCATACTGCCCGTAGCTATTCTGGAATCATCTGGTGACCAGCTTACTGCCAAAACCCAACTCGTGTGTCCTTTTAGGGTGTGTACCGGAGTTCCTGTATCACAATCCCAAATCCTGGCCGTATTGTCTCCACTGCCGCTAACCATTCGTGACGATGACTTTGGGGAGAACTGCGTCGCAAGAATCGCTTCTCCATGCCCAGGAATTGTCGAAGCACATCTCGACACCGCCTGTACTCTAAATACAGCCTGGGGTGCTGCAGATATATTCTGGACCTCTTCCGTGCTGATCAGACCGGGATTTATCAGAGCCTTCCATACGTTTGTAGGAAAGGCAGTCGTGATCGGATCCGAGCTCGTTTTGGTTGGGACTGGAAGCGTAAATCGATATGGGATATATTCTGAAGATTCCTGAAAGGTAGTCAGTTTCAGAGATACCTCTACCAATCATGCGAGGGAGAAGATCACATGGCCTTGCAGCGTGTTCAGCAGCAGTTCGAGGTTCTTGGGCGTTGCATCTGCGACTGGGACCAAAACAGGGCCCTGGCCAATTGGTAACCCAGTCGTCTCATCAAAAAACTGTAGTCGCAGACTTCCTGCATCACTGGGAACCTCCTCAATGTCCTGCTGCGCACGGGATCTTTCTGCCGCCTCGGTGCGCTGTCGTTTGCTTGGGGGTGGAAGAACGGTGGCCATGGCTTCTGCTAATCTTATGGCGGCAGATTTGATATTTTCGTTGAGTCTTTCGAAGATTTTCGAAGTGTCTTCGTTGTCCAGGACTCAATGTCCCAAAAGTTCTTGGGTCATCGAGAGGTTCGAAAATAATTTCGTCGAAGTTTTCTCAGCCTTGTTGGTCCGTGCACCAAGCGGGTAACCCTTTCATCTCCTGAACCTCCAACGTTTCGCAAGGCTGCAAACTTCATACCCATCTCTCAGGATCTGGATTTCGCTAGACTTGGTCTGCGAGACTTGATATACCCTTTAATCCTTCAAGACTAACATCTCCTTCGTCCTCCGCAGACGATGGCCACGCCACGGCCCTCCACTTCTTTTAGTTATGCTTCAACGTCCAGGACTTCCTACCAGAATGGATACTCGACCTCGGCTTCTCTGCCAACTTACGGCCGTCGACCGAGTACTGCAGGCCCTAGCATCATTCGCCCAAGCACAGCGCGTCCAAGTACCGGTCGTCGATCAAGAGCTGGCTCCATCATTGGTGGTCGCGACGCTCAACAGATCATCTGTGCAGTCAGTGAAGCTCGAGGCATATCTCCAACTGTTGGACTTGCTTTTGTGAATATTTCTACCGGAGAAGCGGTGCTCAGTCAAATTTGTGACAGTCAATTCTATGTCAGAACTCTTAACAAGCTGCAGATTTTCGATCCCACAGAAATCCTGATCATTTCAACCGCGGGGCCGCCAAACCCGAAATCCAAGATGTACCAAGTGATTGAAGAGAATATTCCAGGAGCTAGAATCATTACCATCGACCGCAAGTATTGGTCTGAGACAGCCGGACTTGAATATATTGACCAATTTGCTTTCTCTGAAGATGTTCAGGCAATCAAGGTTGCAATTGGCGGAAATTATTTCGCAACATGCTGCTTTGCTGCAGTATGTCCCATTGACTGGTTTCGTTTGTTTCCATTCCGCATATCTGACATTCATTTTTGCACAGGCTCTCAAGTATATTGACCTGGCGATGTCCTTGACCTTCGCATTTCACTCTCTCCGAATTAAATACCAGCCATCCGAAGGCACAATGATGATTGACCTCTCCACGATTCAATCTCTTGAGTTGATCCAGAATATACAAAATTCCAAGTCGAAGGATTGTTTGTTTGGCGTGATGAATGAGACGTTGACACCGATGGGGAGCCGGCTTCTTCGAAGCAACATCCTTCAACCATCTACTCAGAAAGCTGTTCTCAATCAACGATACGATGCTGTTCATGAGTTTACTATCAAGGAGGATATGTTCTATCAGACACGGCTTGGTCGATCCCATGCCCCCTCTGAGAAGCACTGCTGCTGACTTAATTCAGCTCTCAAGTCTACCCACGATGTGGAAAAGCTGCTTACCAGTGTGAGCCTCTTCTTCGTCTTGGCCGTAAATCTACTGACTCGATCAGCTAATCGTCCTTCCCACTCAAGCGGACATACGATACTCAGAACAATCGATCAACAACGTAATGATGCTGAAGAGTTTCGTACAGTCTGTCGGCCCATTATTCGAAGCACTCGCAGGAGCTCGATCAGAAATGCTTGTCAAGATCAGAGAGAATTGTCGACCCGAGATTATCAATCCCACAATGAAGCTCATCAAGGAAGTCATCAACGAGGATGTCACCTACCAGAAGACGCCCCTGGATCTGCGAAACCAAAGAACGTATGCTGTGAAGGTATGAGAATCGTTCCTTCTCACTCGCGAAGTCTGATTGTTTGCAGTCCGGTGTCAGTGGTCTTCTTGATGTAGCCCGTCAAACATTCAAGGAGGCTACTGAGGATGTCCACCAACATGTCACTGACATCAACCGTGAGTTCAATTGTCAAACCACACATCGCCCATGCTCACACTGACTTAAAAATAGAAAGATTTGAGATGCAGGCTGAGACCCGTTATGAGAACGCACGTCATTATTATCTGAAACTTTACGAAAGCAATTTCGACGGTCGAGCAATCCCAAACATCTTGATCAATCGGTACAAGAAGAAAGGTTTTATTGAATGTCAGACAATGGACCTTATGAAATTGAATCAACGAATCCAGGACTCTCATCTAGAAGTCGTCTCGATGAGTGATAAAACCATCCAAGAACTGATAGAGAATCTCCGTGGGGAGATCCCGAGCCTGTACCAAGTTTGCGAAAGCATTGCGTTGCTAGACGTGCTTGCAGCGTTTGGTCATTTGGCCACAAGCAGCGAATATTGCAGACCAGAGCTCACAGATTGTATTGGGATAAAGTCTGGTCGTCATCCGGTTCGAGAGAAGGTTCGTTAGATGCCAGTGATGTAGAAAGCCTTTTGCTGATTCTCGATGGCTCCAGGTTCACCAGCAGAAGTTCGTCCCCAACGATATTTATGCATCCCAGCAATCGCGGCTTCAGATCATTACCGGCTGTAACATGAGCGGCAAGAGTACTTATATCCGTTCAGTTGCTCTCATGACTGTGATGGCTCAAGTTGGTAGCTTTGTGCCAGCCGCGTATGCTTCTTTTTCAGTGATCCACCAGCTCTTTGCCCGCGTCTCCATGGACGACAGCATCGAAGCCAACGTTTCTACTTTTGCATCTGAGATGAGAGAGATGGCTTTCATTCTGAGGTGACTGTTCTTTCTACCGACGTTTCAAGACAGGATTGACCTTCTACCTAACAGAAACATCGACAAGCACAGTCTTGCAATTATTGACGAACTTGGCCGAGGCACGAGTAGTCGAGATGGACTTGCCATTGCTTTGAGCATTGCAGAAGCTCTTGTCGAAAGCAAGGCTTTGATTTTCTTTGCGACGCACTTCAGAGAGCTTGGTATGTGGCTGACTTTATTGCATGAGCTTCCGCTGAACTTGTGCAGCCCAGATTATGTCCGAGCGTCCCGGCGTAGTCAATCTCCACCTTGCGGTCGACATGAGCGAAGATAATACAATGACAATGCTATACCGGGTTGGAGAAGGCTTTGTGAAGGAGGAACACTATGGACTTGCACTTGCTCGGGTCGTTGATCTCCCACCACAAATCCTTGAAGTCGCTGAGAAAGTCTCGAAGGCGCTCGATGCCCAAGCAGCAGCGAAGAAGAAGTCTTCGAAAGCATTCGCACTTGCAAGGAGGAGAAAACTTGTGCTGGGCTTGAAGGAGACTTTGAAGCAGGCTGAGAGTGGTCCGATGGAAGGCAAGCCTTTGCTGAGTTGGTTGCGTCGTCTTCAAGATGAGTTTGTTAGGCGTATGGACCAGATCGAAAATGATGTTGAGAGCAGCGACTCTGATGCGGGGACGGATGAGGAGGGTGGGGGACCCGAAGAAACTTCTTGAAGTGCACCCTCGAGTGATCGCTGTATCTGTAGACAAGTTGCTCTCAATCTCCTTCTGTCACATCGGAGGTGTAGCTAGGTGTCCATATACTACATAAATGGCATAATTATCAACTTCCATTGTAATCTTACCTCACCCCAAGAACTTCGAATGTCTAATGAATTGGAAGCTTAGAAAGGGGGGGGCAAGCAGTAACGAGTCTCAGTTTCAACAATTCCCTCCTACTACTTTGGCATTAATACCAACTGGCCTAGAAGCGTTTTTCAACATTTACAGCGCACATCAATTGACACACATAAAGATTTCATCGGAAGGCAGATGATGCGTACCTCGGAGCAGACGAAGAAAGATCACAAGCTGGACAAAAACTCATGTTATAGGTGCTTTCTTTTTCAAATATACCTCACACTTGTTTTCCCTATTATTCTAGCATATGCTATCGGATTTTGCAAGTTCTAGAAAATAATACTAAGGCTATCCGCGCAAGCGCGACCGCAAGGCACCCTGCACTCCGATGAGAGTGTGGATCCTCCGGCCCAGGCCTGCTCTGGTGTTTGGTAAGGTCCACCACGTCTGTCAGTCTGTCTAAGACGTTGGCTTCGCGACTTTTACAGCCAACCTCGTGAATTTGGAAGGAGGCTCGCATTATGGGATGGATTGCAGTCTGTGAACTTGGAGTGATTTTTCATAATTCAAAACAATAAGGTTAATTGTGCTACGTCAGGAAGCCCGCTGAGTATGCGAAAGCTGTGCAGATTGAGGATTGGCTCTGTTCAAGCATGCGATGGAAGGTTCGGATTGAGTACATGCTAAATATTACTGTGCTACACAACTAGACGAGCACCTCTTGATTGTTCATTTCCTAGCACATTATACTTACAAAGCATGAGGGAAATATGCACGTTAAAATGTTTATGAAATGTCACATTGTGATAAAGTTTGCATTGCTTGACAGATTATTGGATGCATTGATAAGAGAAGACTAAGATACAAGACTGCACCACAGCAGCACCCCAGCCCGAGTCACCATGACCGTAAACCGGAGATGTTTTAAGTTGGCTTGGAACAATCAGAAGTGTGTCAAATTTGAGGGAGGGGAACTTACCTATCTTCTGCTCATCGATGCACCAGCGCCGGCCTGGAATTGTCGCTGCGAGATTTCCTATTGAAGCATCTGTCAGTCAAAAGATATAAAAAAAATATTAAAAAAAGCGCTAAGTGGACGCCACTATGGTTTGCGTTCCACTCTGCATCTTGCGAAAACTTTTGCAGATGCCCGGTACAAGAACTGCTTGAACGAGAATAAAAAGATTTTTCAGAGCTCAAGAGCAAGTGGTATATGCAAGCCAATGGCCACGTTTCCGGCCAAGCTCGTTGCGTACCATTACGCCTCGCAGAAGGGGCAGCTGTCACGTTAAAATCCATTCAAAAAAAAAAAAAAGAACTCTTCAAACGGTAGAAATATCTTTGCATTCAGGCCACTACCAAGTACAGGAAGGGGCTAAAATAACAGTACCAAATGCATCTTAATGACATCCAGTTGGATTGTAGACAGTGATTGAGAGTGAATGCAGGAAATGGATTGAGATTTATGTACTGGATAGTATCAATCAGACTTTGGCCAAGGGGAGAGCCTTCAACTATGAAAGAATCAACCAGGATGAAATCGAGAATGTGTAAACCCATATTGTTCAGGAGGATTTGGAACAAGAGGCGAGGAACATCTTGGCTGACTACAAAACGCTGCTCGGAAAGGAAATTTCAGAATGGGGATTGAGGCTTACGCAAGTGCAGAGTCAAAATAGGCTTTCCGAGCAGAGATCCAGGTCTTGTTTTCGCGACTGACTGTCTCACAAGTTCCTGGTCACTCAAACTCCGAGGAGGAAGTCTTGAGAATATAAGGAAAAGGATAGCATAAAACGTACATCGAAAAAAGTCGGATGCGGCTAAAGGGATCAAACCATGTCAGTCTCATGAAGAGTGGCCAAGAGATAGGGAGCCAAAGAACATACAATACGAGTGGCAGAAATCTTCTATTTAGGAGAGAGAAGAGAAGAGAATTGGGCGGTTGAGAATTAGGGCACATTGAAATGTAGGTTACATGGCGAGATTGGGGGAAGGTGCGTGTTGTCCTTATTCGCCATTCAGATAAATCGACTTGTTCCTGCTAATTTGCCCTTTCCATCTCACCGCCCATCCACACCCTCGCGACTATTTCTTGTCAAAGGGATTACCGTATTCTTCACACGACTTGCCCAGCTCTCCCATCACTAAGCTCAATCCTCAGTGAGCGTAAGAGGAACAGTGAGCAGCAGCTAATTACAAAGTTTTCTGCAGGCCAGCAAACTGCCTTGGAAGGACTTTGATCTAATATGTCTTCGCTCCCATTTATGTTCGCGGCTGATTCACATGTTGGTACCTTTTGGATTTGATGTTGCTTTTGGTTGTTTACTTATTTCCTCTATTGGGCTAGCGGAGAGTGGTACAGCTGAGTCAGCGCTGTTACCCCTGAGTGGGGCTGAACCACCAAGCATTAAAAGTGGGACAAGATCTATCTTGCGATTCCACAACAACAGTGGGGATGTCGCCTCACAGATAATTCAAAATGACTTTAAAAAGAGATTTTATCTTCCTGTCCTTTTCTTAGACCCTTGAAAGGGAGTCAATCTGAAGATGAAAGTTCTCATTATTGGCGCAGGTCGGTGGAGTTATATGAGAGCTTGTGATATATTTGCTGGTTTTGAAACAGGCACAACGGGCCTTCTCATCGCTCAGGGACTTAAGAAGAATGGAATCCCATTTGAGCTTTTTGAGCGAGAAGAGTCTTATGAATCGACGAAACGATCTAGAGATTGGGGGATGGTGTTGCATTGGGGTGTCGATCACTTCAACACGTTGCTGCCAGACGACTTGTTGAAGAGGTTACCGTGGATTCAGTGCGATCCTTACTATGAGGGTGAATATGGACCTGTACCTGACATCAGATTTCTGAATGCCAAGACGGGCGACCTCCTTTCTACTGTTGCGACGAAAGGAATGAAACGAGTCGGCCGATCGAAGACTCGAGTATTTTTCAGTGAAGGCGAGTAAAGCTGATTTTAGTTTTGAGAACTTCGACTAATTAGAGAAGGTCTTGAAATACGGGTAGCGAAGCTCACTAGTCAGAGGTCAAGTGCAGCAAAGCTAACCTTTGGCAGTACGGGAAGAAGATCACCGGAGTCTCAACTGCCTCGGACTCCGTAACAGCAATCTTCGCTGATGACACCACTGCCACAGGAACTCATCTGATTGGAGTCGATGGTGCGAAGTCATTCTTGCGAGCCTTTCCCCTGGGACCTGAAAAAGCAGCGCTCACACCTCTGGACATCTTGCTTCTGAACTTCAAAACGAGCTTTACAGCTGAGCAGGCTCGCTTCCTGAAAGAAAACCCAGCCTTTCATCCCATCATGAATTTTGGCATTAATCCCGACCCCAAGACATTCTTCTTACTCTCTAATTTGGATATCCCGGACAGGAACGATGCCTCAACGTGGATGTGGCAATTCACGTACAGCTTCCCCACTCAGAACGCCGATGAAGTGATCGCAATGACGCATGAGCAGAGATTAAACATGCTGAGAGAAGGATCAGAGAAGTGGATTGATCCTTGGAAGAGTGCCTTGAAGTGGTTGAAAGATGGAACTGAGATTCCGGCTGATAAGGTCAACCTCTGGAAAAACATCACAGGTTGGGACAACCATGGAGGACGAGTGACTCTGGCTGGAGATGCGGCTCATGCCATGCCACCTTGTGAGCTCCTCCAAAGTTTCGTCAGATTTGATGGATATGGCTGACACCAACAGATCGTGGACAGGGTGTCAACAATTCGATCCAGGAGGCAGCAAATTACGTCGTGGCCATGAAGAGGATCAGGGATGGAGAAGATACAAAGCAGATTATCGATGCTTATGATTCTGAGATTCTTGAACGTGGGTCAAGGGAGATCAAAATTTCGATACCCGCTGCAATAGCCATCCACAGTATTGAGCTGTTTGGTGATGGACCTCTAGCTAAGATAGGCGTGAAGCAGAAAGAATTCACACCAAAGGCCGAGAAGAGCAGATTGTAGAATAATTTCAGAAGGCTGAGGAAGATGTATGTTGAAGGCTTCGAGCGGGGTGTATAACTCTTTCTAGATTATCCCAGAGGGGTAATTTTGCGAGGTCCAATTTGATGAAGGCGAACCCCGACTAAATTTAAATTTCGACTTCACATTCACCTCGCGATTGTAGATTATTCTAGGCTGAGCTTCAACTTTAAGGGCTTTCTATAAGTTCAACTTCTGTTCTGGATCATCCATCCTAGTGACTGTACCTCGACTTTGAGAACAAACAAACGCGAATTTCCAGCATCTAAGTGGCATTTAGGAATCCGTCGACATAGCCACCGATCAACCCCTTTTGTGATCGGAACAGCCGCCTGCACCAAAGCTGCTGTCCTTCGAGACCAACGGTCTCAGTCCTGAGTAAATCTAACCTTGCGGCACACACTGATACTTTCTTTGGCGGGCAAAGTCGAACTCACACCTCCCCGTGGTGCCTGCTGGGGACTCTGTATGGCTTTTTCCTTACAGATATCAAAGGGATAGGTCTACTGTAAGCTTAGCTTGCACAATGAATGGAGTCGCAATCGTCGTGGTGAAAATTTTTCACGATTCACGAACGACTCAAAAATCTATCGAAAGATACGACTATCATCCCAAATATCCTCTTAACTCGCGAACCGATCGGTACATATGCGAAGATAGAGGGAACTGGGGCAGGCGTTTGGCGGATCCGCGAGAGGAGGAATACCGCGCCCGAGGACGTCGACGTCGTGTATACGGGGGAGAGGGTTTGGATAGGAGGAAGGGACGAGGATATCCCTCTCTGTGCCTGTCTAGGGAGATTCGGACTACCTGGGACACTGAATGGAATCTGGTGGCCACCCTAACCGGCCGTGGGAGGTTCATAGTCACAAGCCGTATGGCATCTCCGGGGGATAGCAGATGAAAATAGCTAGCCTGCCGGCATGAAATGCTTTCTGGGGTTTATAAGGGCACTGTAACACCCAGTGTGGGCTCCGATAAATTATCGATCGGGATTATCGCTTATCGATCGTTATCGGCTTATCGATCGATAAGCGATCGATATCGATAATTATCATCGATAAAAGTGGGTCCTAGCTATTAAGCGAGCCCTATTATATGAACATCTTGCTTTCTAGTTTAATTATAAACTAATTAGTATAAAGATTAGTATAAACATAGACTATTATCACTATACTATTATATTTCTATTTAATAGTCTATTATATAACGTAGATAACATAATTATTGCTAATACTATTAATGTGATGGGGCTCGCTTAATGGCTAGGGCCCACTTTTATCGATAATCCCATCGATAAAAGTGGGCCCAGCTAGCTATTAAGCGAGCCCCATTACATGAACATCTCGCTTTCTAGTTCAATTATAAACTAATTAGTATAAAGATTAGTATAAACGTAGACTATTATTACTATACTATTATATTTCTATTTAATAGTCTATTATATAACGTAGATAACACAATTATTGTTGATACTATCAATGTGATAGGGCTCGCTTAATAGCTAGCTAGGCCCACTTTTATCGATAGGATTATCGATAAAAGTGGGCCTAGCTAGCTATTAAGCGAGCCCATTAATAATTCTATCGATAATAGTGGGTCCAGGGCCTTGGCAATACTGCAGGGCCACTACAGGGCCACTACAGGGCTAATACGCTATATTTATAGGCTTTAGACCGCCTTTATAGTACTAAATCTGTCGATAATAGTGGGTCTAGGGCCTTAGTAATACTACAGGGCTACTATAGGGTTACTATAGGGCTAATACGCTATATTTATAGGCCTTATACCGCCTTTCCTAAATCGGAATTCTACTATAGTAAAGAAAAGGTGATATAAGGCCTATAAATATAGCGTATTAGCCCTGTAGTGGCCCTGTAGCATTGCTAAGGCCCTAGTTCAATAATTATCATTATCGATAGTCGATTATCGATTATCGATTATCGATAAATTAGCGCGATTATCGATCGTTCGCTTATCGATCCTATCGGAGCCCACACTGGTAACACCGCGGGATCAGGGACCCGGGGCTACTTAATAGGGGATGTTTTGTTCCCCTTGTGGTTTTGACTACTCTATTAAGTAGGACTTTATTGTAAATCCTTAGCTTAGCACGTCCTTATACCCTTCGGGAGGTCGAGAGTATATCGCCTTTCAGGCTACTCTCCCGGACGTAAATAACTATCATCATTATCATTATCATCACTGATACTTTCCTAGGGCTCTTAGAACCGAGACAGTGCCCCTGAATGCCGGTCCTAGACGAAGCCCATTCGTCGAATCGTCCACTGCTCTGCGATCCATGCGCGTATATCTCCCAAGCCCCTAATTCGACCATCGAGGAAGCTAGAACTGGTATCACGAAATCGAAGCTATTATCGACTCGAACAAAAACACTCTCCGAATCCTCATTATGCATTCAGCTACACCACATCATTTGCTTCAGAATAGTTACTAATAAACAGTTAGTAGCTACCTCGCTTACCCTATCCACGATTTTCTTTTCTTTTCTTTTCTTTTCTTTTCTTTTCGTTCCCTAACTTAACACTCGCGCCTAGCATCCGCGCTCTATCCCAGAATCTCTCGGGTCATTTCACGCCGCTTTTCACACCGGTCGACACGTCGTGTGCTAATGAGATGATTGGTGAACAGACTCATCGACGTCTCTCTCTGTAAGACTGTAAATCCGAGCACCCTTCCATTATCCCTCACCAAGCACATCTTCGACGGGATCCGGGCCACGGAGCAAGAAGCGGCGGATATACAAAACTGCTTCTCCTCCGATTGCTTATCCAGAGACAGACATCCAAATCCAAAGTACATGTTTATCGGATGTCGTGCAGGAACCTATTCGGAATCCAGGTTTTTCTCGAGGCTCTTTTCGGTTCCCAATTGCAGAACGGATGGGAGTTTCATGCCCGCTGTGATCTTTGCGAGAGGGGTGTTGGGCAGCGTTACATTAGTTATGTGCGTGTATCTTCCGCACTCACGACGACGGAGGTTTGCTTCTATATTGAAAGATCTCGTCCTACAATCCGAGCCAAGGGTTTTGACACGTAGTTTTCAAAATTGTTTAAACAGAAAACCTGGCTTCGTAGTAGTTAAAATCCTGCAGCTGCTGAGTGCCCGCATCCAGAGACCTCCTCGCTCAGCCAACTTGACACACTTCAAGGTCATAATGCTTTTATTAAAGCCCTGAGCCTAAAAGTAAATAATCTCTAGGTCTGAGTATTTCGTTTCCAAATTACTAATATCTTTATTAGTTTACACAATTTCGTTACCTCGAGGTAATAAAGTGTTTCCGCCTGAGTTATTAAGCGGGCCTCTGATATACTAGATGAGAATTAACTGAAGCGGAAAAGGAAGGAAGGAAGGAAGGATCCGGAGGAAAACGCTACCTGGTTTAGCTCGAGTGGTTAATACTGGACCGGAGAGTGTGTGGATCGAGAGTTAGTACGAGGGAAGAAGATATTTCCTTGCTTCTCTTACTCGTGTAATATAACTAGGCTAATAATATAATTGGGAAGGGTAAGAATAATATAAGGTTTCTATTTACGCTCGATCAGGTCCTTATAATTAGGTCCCAAATAAACTTATATAATTTCACGTGTATTAATTAGGTAAACGACTAGACGGCAAGCCCGCATGCGGAAACCGCGACCCCCGCATCGGGCAAGGCGCGCGCACGGGCCGGCCGCCGCTTTCGCGGGGTATAAGAACGTCGCGTCGTCTATCGCTCGCTCCTTTCCCTCCTTCCTTCCTTTCTAACCGCCGTAACGACCCTCTACCTCCGCGACCTTCATACGTATTCGGCCCTTCTGCCTAGAATCCGACCCCTTCCCACCAGGCTCCCCTAATCGGCCACACCGTGGCTAAGGAGAGGAAGACCGCGCCTAGCGAGGTACAGGGCAGCTTCGACTAGAATCCGCGATCCCCCCCTATAGCTTCGATGCTACCGAGTAGCTATGACACCGACCCCCTCTATAAGTACGCCTCGTATTAGCCGAGTTACGAGCTTAGTAGCGTCTAGACCCTCTCGTAATCTGCCTCGCCGTCGTACTATCACCGCCCCTTACTATAGCGCGCTCCGGAGCCTAAGAGGCCGTGGATACGGCTTGCCCTCGTTATAGCACGATAGCTAGTCGCAGAAATGCCTTACGACGACACGGCCTAGCTTCTATCTAGCTAAGCCCCAGGTGCTATAGGTGGATAACGCGTCGGGAGCTTCCTAGTAAGTCTCCCGCTACTATAGCATATATCGTATTTATCTTAATTATATAGCCCTAGGCTAATTCTAGGTAGTAGGATTATATGAGGCTCTACTAGGAGTATTACTTAGAGGATCCGCTAATTAGACCGTGCTAGCTATAGGATTAGTAGCTAAGACACCGGACGACGGGAAGGACCTGGATTATACTAGTTTACTAGTCTACCTAAAGCCTTTAGACGAGTAGAGAGGGTAATATCCGAAGTCATATACTACCTCCTCGTATAACGATTATTACTCCTTCCTACTTAGTTATTTATAGCCTCGCTAATAATCGAGAGATAATACTAAGATTAACTAATCGTAGTATATAGAGAAGCGGGGGTAATAGCTATAGATAAGCGTATTCCGGTATAAGAGTATAGGATTAGTAGTATTAGGGCCTTATAACTATAGTAAGTCTTTCTATATAAGAGGGACTATATTAATACCGAGGTATTTTTGACTAGAGGGGTAATTAAAAGAGGGGAAGCCTAATATAGCGAGTATATATAGCGGGCTATAGTACGAATTCTAGTTCTATAAGGGTAATATAAGAAGTCTACTTAAACCCTTTAATTTCCCCGTCTCTATTATCTCTTTATAGTCTAGTTATATAGCTAGTAACTAGCCGAGAACTCCTTAAATACTCCTAATTATTCCTATATACTCGAGATAACTACTCTTACCTTTAAACTATATACCTATATACTAACTCCTCTATACTCTAAGAGTATAGTAACCCCCTATAGACTTGCCCCGAAATAAGTTAGTATCTTCGATAAGCTCTAGTAAATTAAGTCGAGTAGTATACTACTTAGTATACTATGACTAGTAGTACTAGTAGTAGTAGTAGCTAATAGTAATAGAGGCTATAGGCCCGGAATTCGAGGTATACTCTAAGATAAAGATATATTTAACTTATAGTAATAGTAACTAACTTATAGAGATCTAACTAGGGGCTAGTACTATCTATAGTAATAGTAATAAAGAAAATAATAACGAAATTAACGATAATAGCTATGACTTTCCTATCATTGAAAAACTACTACTTAGTAAGCTATAAGAGTAGAGCTTTATAGTAGTTAATCCTAACCTAGGCTATAAGGAGCGAGGAGTTAAGGAGGTAGCTATAGATAAGAGGGGTAGTGCTATTAACCGCTACGGGTTAATACTAGGTAATAACTCTAGTAGTAACTAAGGTAAATATACCTACTACTCTCTATTATAGAAATAGAGGGCTAGTTTTATTAATATAGTATAGAAGATCTAATTCTTAAGGGAAATAGTAACTCGAGTACCTCTAAAGCCGAAGTTAATAATAATAGTCTTTATACCGAAAGTGTAATAGTACTAGGTATGAGCTTTTTTAATAGCTCAGAGATAGCTATTAACTCGACTACTCTAGGTACTACTTATAGTTCCGATAAGTAGTACGATATTAATAACTTCCCCGAGATAGTACTACGCTTACTACTTATAGAATAAGGAGCTTCGATATTAAACTCTATATGCCCTTATACCCCTTCTTTACGCCTCTCGAGCTAGCTATTACACGATAGTATTAGTATAGAAGAATCGCGCTATGCCGGATCCGAAGCTATAACCTCCTCTTCGAGCTTACCTCTATATTATTATAGAGTATTACTAGAGACCTAGCTTAGTTAAGAGGGTTATCTTTATACTAGTCGAGGTATAGTAGACGAATATAGACTAATTAACCCTATACTCGACACTTTCCCCCTTAATAAGGGGGCGAGGGAGTAATAAGAGGTAGAGTAAGAGAAGGGTAAATATAATAGTGAGGATGAGGATAAGGGACTATAGTAAGAGCTAAATAGCGTAGTACTAGCAATTATAGCTAAGAGGGCTAATAGAAGTTTAAGACTAGCTAATAGATAATAATCGCTTCTTAACCTCGAACTATCTCTAGAGCTAAGTTATAACGAGGTAAGAAGCCGAAGCGATTATAGTAGTAACGACGAGCTTAATAGCTCTGACTTAGCTAGAGATAATAAGAAGGAACTATGTCCTACTAAGTAGAAGTAACTATCCTTATCTCATAGTAGCCTAGTATATAAGAAGTATAGGCGCCCTCTTTAGTAGAGCCCTTCCTGCTAGTATTGACCTCTCTCCGAGCCCTATTACTAGTATCCTAAGTTATACTCTCCTCTTAACTAGAGGTTAAGAGTCGCTACGAGCTCAAGTACCGAGGGCTAATTACCTTTACTAGTACCCTTTATACTATAAAGTATAGATATAATAATATTACTTGACGACTCTAGCCTTAGTTAATTATCTAGAGCTACCCTACTAATACTAACTAAGATTATGTTCTATCTATACTCTATATATTACTACTCTTTTACTATAGTTATCCGGGACAATTATAATAAGCGAGGAGTCTCTCTCGCCTAGGTTATCCGACTTATCGCGAGTATTAACTATATAGGGAAGATCGACGACTTCACTATTAAGCTAATAGAGTAATATTTGTACCTCCTAAGTATTATAGCCCTATAAAGGGAGCTCACGAATAGAGCACTTATAGGAAAGTTGTTTATTGAGAAAACTAAGCTAAGGAGGAAAGAGAGCTCGAGTAGAGGTCCCTTAAGTATTTATAGTCTCTCGCTTATAGCCTAGCCTAATTAGGCTTAGTATCCTAAATTTCCTAGAGAGTAGATTCCCTTAGTAGTGCGGCCGTATCACGTGTAGGCACGTCAGGTGACTATAGATACTAGATACTAGATACTAGATACTAGATACTAGAACTAGATACTAGAACTAGATACTAGAACTAGATACTATAGGTTAGTATAGTATAGCTATAATATTACTCCTCCCCTTAAAAAAAGCTTGTCCTTAAGTAAGTAAGTAGTATAGAATTGTTATCTAGATTGTTATAGTCCTCTATTCCGTCCTCCTAGGCTTGTACCTAGTTAGCTAGTCTCTTTAGTAGGCCTAGTTATTATCGATTAGCTAAGTAGTAGTCTCGTAGCTTATAGGGAGAGTATTTTAGGTTAGAGGCTAGATACTAGTTAAGGTCCTTATTATATCTAACTTAGCTAACCCTATACTTGAGCTTTCCCCGCTCTACCTTTAAAGCTAGAACCTCTTATACTTCGTACTCGTAGTCTATTGTGACTTAAATTAGTAGTAGTAGTTCGTTCTTCTAGCTAGGTAATAGGTTATCTATAGCCTTATATAGATAGTCGGGTGAGAATATATTATGAATTTTGATACTCTTAGGTAATTTAACCTCGTAGGAGTTACTAATTTAGTATAGAATTAGGTAAGGCTTAGCTATTTAATAGTCTAGCTTATAACTAGGGTATTATATCTTCTAATTCTTTATCGATATATATACCTTATCTCTTACTACGAAGTCTACTAGTCGATACTTAGTATTAGTATACTTCTCTATCTTCTTTTATACTTATTCTATATTCTCTTTACCTCTCTTTATAGTATCCTCTATTTACCCGGTAATCTCTCGAGCTTTCGTAATACTTAGCTTATCTTAGGGCTCGGTCTTCGGAGTTAATTAGTTGAAAGAGGTTTATAGGAGGCGGCTATTAATGAGCTCGTATAAGGATATACTAATAGAGCTATATAGGAGAGTGAGTTATATATAATCGAGTATTAGTAGGTACTTATCCTAATCGTCTTAGTAGTACGTGATATATAGGTATAGGTATTAATCGATATACTAGTTCATGATTTCTATCTATTCGTCGGTCTATAAGTAGTATACTATCAATAGCTTTAGCTTTATACCTAGAATCCTATTAAACTCCTTCTAAAATACTAATATGAATTACGGATTATAGTCGGAAATAATAGAGACTAGGGGGTTATAGTACTAGTAAGCGGTTCGGAGGTATATTCTCGCTATTTCTTCTACTATAGTCGTCTTATAACAAGGTATAGAAATAGCTTATTTACTTAATTGGTCGATTACTATATATATATTATCGTAGCCGGATTTTGAGGGAAGTATCGACTTAAAGTCTATAGCTATATATTACTATAGGTAGTCCGGGACTAGTAAAGGGTAGAGTAGTCTAGGGGTTCTATCTCTTAGTATATTCACTTATCTATAAGGTTAGTAGTTATATATATATTAGGTAATATCGCTTTATATATTTTTCTAATAGTACTATAGTTATAGTAACTTATATGTCTTCTCTTTACTAGGGTATACTATAGAGACTTAATTATAGGCTTTATAGATTAGGTCTATATATAACTAGTTACTAGGGACTATGAGTTGTCTACTATATAATAATAACTTATCCTCTAATATAAAGTCGTTATTGTCCCGCTTAGCTTACTCGTAGAGGGCTTCTAGAGAGGGGGCTTCGCGATTATCTTATAGGATTCGCTTAACTAGTTCACTAGTTTCGTCGAGGTTGTCTTTATTATTCTAGAGGAGGGAGAGGGAGTTAACTTTAATACTAAGGTCTTAGAGTACCTTTAGGTTAACTTAATCTTAAGATAAAAAGGCTTTAGTATAGTATTCCTCCTTAACCTTATCCTATTATATTACCTTATTATCTCGATATATAAGGGTATTAGCCTTCGTATTCTATTTACTAGATCTATATTATATGATAAAGTAGTACTTAGCTAAGGCTTTAGCTTATCTTACTTACTAGCTCGTGAGTTTCTTTATTAATATAAAGTACTCTAATATATAGTAGTTGGTATAGATCTAGATCTAGTAAGTAGTCCCTTGAAATTCAGGGCATTATTAGTCTAAAGACTATATAATAGCGAGTATTTCTTTATCGTATATCTCGTAGTTATATTCCGTAGGTATTATAGTCTTAGAGAAGAAGGCTATAGGGTACTAGTCGTCTCTATATTATTGAGAGAGAATACTAGTAATAATATTGTCCGATGCGTTAGTCTTAATTATAGACTATTACTCTGGATTATAGTAGTAAAGTAGGTCGGATGACGTTAAGCGAGCTTTGAGCTCTTCGAAAGCGTCCTAATAAGCTTTATTAAAGGAGAAAGGTATATCTATATAAGTAAGGTTTATTAGAGGCTTAGTAATAATACTATAGTTACGAATAAACCTCTTATAGAAGTTATAGAACCTTAGGAAAGCTTATATTCCTCTTATAATCTTTGGAGCTTCCTAATTCTTTATAATAGCGACCTTCTTAGGGTCGACTTTAATACTATCTATTAAGATAATAAAGCCGAGGTATTTCGTATATATAATATTAAACTTATACTTCTTAATATCCGCTTATAAGCTTATATCTTAGAGATACTAGAGGACTTTCTTTATATAGAGTTCATACTCTAGTTCGTTATCTAAGTAAATGAGGATATCGTCGAGGTAAGTTATATAGAAGTTATTAAGGTAATTAAAGAGAATATTGTTTATATAATACTAGTAAGTAGCTAGTTTATTAGTTAACCTAAAGGGTAAGACTTTATACTTATAGGCTCTATAGTATATACGAAACGTCGTTAGCTCTTCCGCTTTAGGGTCTATATAGATCTAGTAGAAAGCTTATCGGATATCTAATTTCGTAAAGATCTTCGCCTAACTAATTCTAGCTAGGGTCTCGTCGATAAGTAGAAGAGGGTATTAGTCCTTCCGGGTAATCTAATTAAGCTTCTAGTAGTTAATATAGAATTATAAGCTTCTATTAGCTTTTCTCACGAATAAGATAAGGCTACGAATAGCGATTAGCTAGGAGTAATAAAGCCCTTATTAAGGTTTTCTAGGAGGTATTTCTTTATAGCCTCTAACTCTACTATTATTATCTTATATAAAGGGCTATAACTTAGGTATTCCTCTACTTCTTTCTCTAATTATATCTTATAGTTATATAATTAATAGAGAGGTAAGACGTTAGAGGCTTCCTTAGAGAAGATGTCCGTGAATTTGGTATATTAGTCGGGGATAGCGGGTTCTTCGGCCTTGAGAGGAGGCTCTCTTTATTATTCTAGGAAGCTATTAATTTCGTAGAGACTTATAGTAAAGGCTTTGTTCTCGGGTTACTATAGATTATAGTATATACCTATAGAGCTAATCCTAGTAATCTTAATAAGGGGAGCCTCTATTAGCTTTCTCTCTATATATAGTCTCTTCTAGTAAGGTATATCTATAGGATAGATAATACTAGCTAGGGAGTCTTCTATTCAATAGTAGCTCTCTTAGGTATCTTACTTATAAGAGCGTTTAATCTTTAGTTTCTAAGGGGTAAGAGCGGCTAATACGAGCACTAGCTCTTTATCTAGGTCTAATTCTGAATTAGTAGAGTCTTCCTCGGAGGTAGTATATAGAGAGGAGTTAGTAGTAGAGTCATCTTCTATATCATAGTTCTCTATAGTAGCTTATTTCCTAGCTACTCGTCATTAGTCCTCCTTATTAAATATACGGTTTCTGGCTTCGATATTAGCTTAATAATTAGAGTAGGGAGTGTGCTTTGGGGTAGGGAGTAGAGCTTCTCGAGATATAGGGATCTCTCGTATAACTAAGAGTAATAGGGGTAGGCTCTTAGGCTATATTAAATATCAGTTTCGGACGTCGAGAAGTAAGTTAAAGTATTCTAGCTATTTATAGTTAAGAATGAGATTATAGGATCTGAGTTTAAGGATTAATAAGGGGATATTATACTATTATCTCTTATTAATAGTGAGATATATCCTTAGGAAGTGAGTAATATGAGTTCCTAGCTTACTATTATGTCCCTTAATACTAATAGGCTTAGGTAAGCGCTAGAACTTGAGGTTAAAGAAGGTAGTAATATCTATAGTAAGGAGAGTATTAATAAATATAAAACTATTTACTCCGGAGTTAGTAAGAGAGGAGACGTTAACCAAATATCTATTATAAGATAAGCTATAGGGTATAGTCAAGTATAGTCCTCCTATTAACTAGTCTAGGTTAATCTCTATAAGATTAACCCTAAGTTTATCTAAGAAGGAGTCTTTTCCTAAGCTTCCTCGTTTCCCGACACGTCGTCTATATTAGCCTCCATAAGTTCATTATCTTCCTATAGTTCCTTGATGTCGGTAATATGCTTTGGTACCAGGTAGTCACGTACTATATAACTAGTTTAAGAGTAGTTGAAGTAGGTTAAGGCTAAGGCGAGGGTACCCTCTCTCTTAATAACTAGTTTACTAATAGTCGGGGATACTCGGGCTAGTATAAGGGTATAGGGAGTCGTTATATAAGGTTTAGGGGTAGAGGATATAGAGGTCGAAGCTTGTAGGGTGTCCGTAGCTCGAGCCTTAATACGCTCTCGGAAGTTCTTATAGGCTTATAATACCTTTAGCCCGGAATTAATAAATGAAGTAATATAGTATAAGTCTTAGAGGGTACGAATAGAGTAGTACTAGCTCACGAGTTACGTTTAGAGAGGAAGTATTAACTTGTCGTATAGATTATTAAGGTAGTCTTACGGGTAGATCTAAGCTTCGTTAGCTAAGTAGATGAACTTAGTCTTAAACTTATAGAAAGTCTAAACCTCCTTTATTCGTAAGTACTTATATTCGCGTCTAGCCTTATATACGTAGTATGGGTTAATGAAATACTTACCGAGGTAGTCGATTATCTCTTTAGTTATCTTAAAGGGATTAGTAGTATTAGGCTTATATTAAGTGAATAGGTATTATTAGGTATTACCTTCGGTATAGTTAAAGACGTAGTATATACGGGTGTCCTCGTTAGTATAGTAGTTAGTATTAACTTTGAATTTGCCTATAATCTAGATTTACTAATAGTCGTAGGTTAGGTCTTTACTATCGCTAAGCTTTATAGGATCTAGAACCTTTACGGAGTAGTACTAGCTATACTTAGGGATGTCTCTAGCCGGATGTGCTTGTTCGATAAAAGGAATAGGGGAGTTGGGTACTATATTATAGTACTTAGATTAGGCGTATATACTACCCAGAGTATAGCCTCTACTAATAGAACGTCCTCGGGGAGCCTTGTCTTTATTGAGTAAGTGAGCTAGATTAGTAGCTAAGCTATTTATAGTCGCGTGGTTAGCCTAGGTATCTATCTAGAACTTGATTTAAGCTTATTATAATACGAGTATATTAGTATAAATATCGGATAGGGTAAGAGATCCTCTTAGGGTAAAAGGTCTTACTCTAGAGGTATTCTTAGAACCGGATATAAGAGGAGGAATTATAGGATATAGGTAGAGGCCCTTAGAGGGGCTATTGGCGCGGGAGGTTATATTGAAGGTATTATAGGTATATAGATCGTTCATATAGAGTCGTTCTTTAGAAGTAAATAATCGTCTTAGGGGGGATATTCTAGAGCCTTCCTAGGTAGAAAGAGAGAGCTTAGTTTAATATTATAGCCCTATAAAGGGAGCTTATAAATAGAGTACTTATAGGAAAGCTATTTATTAAGAAAACTAAGCTAAGGAGGAAAGAGAGCTCGAGTAGAGGTCCCTTAAGTATTTATAGTCTCTCGCTTGTGGCCTAGCCTAATTAGGCTTAGCGTCCTAAATTTCCTAGAGAGCAGATTCCCTTAGTAGTGTGGCCGTATCACGTGTAGGCACGTTAGGTGACTATAGATACTAGATACTAGATACCAGATACTAGAACTAGATACTAGAACTAGATACTAGATACTAGAACTAGATACTAGAACTAGATACTAGAACCAGATACTAGAACTAGATACTAGAACTAGATACTATAGGTTAGTATAGTATAGCCGTGACACTAAGTAGCTTTAGCTAGTATACCTCATCCTAGCTCTCTAGTAGTATAGCTCTATTAACTACTACGGAGGTAGGCTATAACTATATTAATATGACGTATACTAGACCCTAATATAGTAGAGCCGCTAATACTAGAGCTCTTATATCGTAAAGGTACGAGCTATTAAGTAGTAATAACAATAATAGTTTAAGCGATAAGGATCCTGATATTAGTAGTGACGATAACGAGTATTCGAGCGAGGCCGAGAAGTAAGGCGGTTTGAGTGTGAGGATAAATATCCTATAAGACCCTATAGACGAGTAGCGCTTAGTAGTATAGAAGAAGGAGGGTAAGCCTTAGGACTAGATCTTTAAAAAGTTTCTAGGTAAGACTTATCCCGTAATACGTATACGCTAGAGTATAGTCTATCCTAGAAGCGAGTAAGCTTCCTCTTATAGATAAATAGAGAGTAGCTCTATAGTATAGGTACAAATCTAGTTTAGCTCTAAACTACTAAGTATAGTATACCCTAGATCGAATTTAGAGTAGGCTTTAATTACTAAGTTCTTATAGTATAGCTGCTTATTATATTATTTATATACTTTTCTAGTCTCGGTTTTCTTAATAACCTCTAAAAGGCTATATAAGGTCGTGGGGTATTGATGTGAACTAAAAGCTTTATAAATCTACTTCCCCCTAGATCCGCCGGGCGAATTTTCAGAAAGTTAAATAAGTAAGTAAATGAGAAGGATTTCGATAAGGATATATAACTACCGAAGCCACGAATTAATTACTATATAACGGCGAGTCTACTATAAGAAGTATTGTCCTAGTCTAATCCTTTAGCTTACTAGTTCGCCGAGCCTTTTATCCTCTCTTAAATAGGAAGTTATTAGCTAATAACCTAATTAACTAGGTTTGTAATTCTATAAAAGTATCGAGGTCGTTCATCTCTAATATAGTCTAGATATAAGAGTTATACTATCTATGAGTCCTCTGAGTCCTTTATAGCGACGCCTTAACCTTCTAGTAGCTACTAAGGTTATTAATAATAGGTGTATTATCCTCCTCAAATATAATATTAGATAGTATAATATTATTATAAATAATACTAAGCGAATAAAGGTAACGAATACTAGCTAGGATATTACCTAGATACGCTTTTGTAGTATCGTTAATAGATAAGTACTTACTTGAGAGAAAGTCGGATTTACTTAAATAGTAGGGGTTAACTTTCTCTTATAATATTAATATATAATACTAGAAATAAATACTTAATACTCGCCTATTAGTACTTCGGTAGCCCTTATAAATAGTAATATTCGGGTAAGGATAGAGTTTCAGGAGTTCATATACCTTAACCTTATAGAGAATTTATTACTCGAGATTAGGGCTAGTATAAGCTTAGAGGTCTAGTATTTTAATATAGTAGTTATTCGGGGAATCTAGTACTACCTAAGTAAGCTTCACTTTCGGGCCCTTATCCTTAGTCTCTAATAGCTCTATATTATAAAGCTCGGAGAGATTTAGCTCGCGATAAGGGCCTTTTATAATATATAGTTAGTTGTCCTTTCAGACGATAAGTTACAAGTAACTGAACTTATATAAGTTATTAATTTTCTTAAAAGCTTTGACTAATTTAATAATCTCTATAATATATAGGAGTACTCGTTGAACTAAATTAATAGGGATATAGAAGTAGTGAGTTAAATTTAGCGAAAGGATATGTGGTATTAGAGAGCTAGTTTAGCTCAAACCGCTTCCCGCTTCTTACCGCTACTAATAGTACTATAGCTTATAAAAGCAAAGATAATAGAGTATTAATACGTCTCTAGTACACATAACTAGTAAATACGTCATAATTAGTAGAGAATAATAATACAAGAATATAAGGTATAAATTATATATAAACGATAAAATAACCTCAATAATGAATTAATTAATTAAGTACTAGCTATAAGTAGTTCCTAGGATAATAACGAGTAATCGAGAACATAAAACTATAAGGAAGAGTTATAAAGTTAGTCCTTATCTTATAATTAGCTAGGAATATTCCGATCTATAGTAGTATAAGTATCTCGGATATTCTATATATTTCTTTTAGGGTTAAAGATACCTAATACAAGTATTACTTTATTTTATAGGGGGCTAATATTTCATAGAGTCTAGATAAGTAGTCGACTTATAATCGAAGGTCTTTCGTAGTATACTATTATCTACCGAAGACTAATAATAGTAGTTAATGAGGTCTCCGCCGGTATTAGCTACTTGGGTAGCTATCTATAAGGCTATAAGGTTAGACGTCGAGCTTTATAAATATACCTATAATTATACCTTAAAGAAATTCTAATAGTAAGTAACTAGAAGACTAAAAGGTATATTTGGGGCTATAACTAGCGAAATCGTATAAAGTATATAAGGCGAGAAAATATAGAAGAGATAACTTAGGGTATATTTAATTAGGGGCTAAGGACTACTCGTTTATGTTTTGGGAAAGCGTATATAGCTTTATACTTAGAGAGGATTATTAGTAGTAGTAGGTATATGTGCCTCCCCCTAAGAGACAGTGATCTATACTACCTATATACTAATATCAAAAATAATAATTACCTAGAGAATAATAATTAATTGAAATTATGACTCGTCCTTTCCTATAGTCCTTAACGAATCGTGGTACGAGCTATTACCTATTCCCTAAAGGAGTCTATTACTAAGCTATTAAATAATAAGGATTATAGATTTGGTTATAGCTGAAGTAACTAGATACCCTTAGCCTATTCCTGTAGTAGAATATAGTATTAATAACTCACGTCACGGTTACTATATCTAGAAACAGCTATAGTAGGAGTAAGGTTCGTCTAATAGTTATCTAGGAATTAACTAGACTTATTTTAAGACTTTCTAAAAGGGCCCGCTATATAGGGGTTAGTAATAGATATTAGCTAAGTAATAATAATGAGGTAATAAAGGATAATACGAAAGGGGGTCTAAAGATATTAAGGAGAACCCCTTACCCTTATAGTGTCCTTAATATCTCTAGACTACCTTTCAAATATCACATTATTATAGGTAGGTATAGCTATAGGAAAAGTGAGTAAAAGTGAACCTTATCGTGAGCTAATAATGAGTTGAACTACTATAGACTACCTAAATATGTGAATCGCTACTAGAATTAATGAACCCTTTATTAGAAAGACTTCTATAGGATACCTCTAGGTCGAAGTAAAGGCGCTTCTACTTCTAGTTAAGCGATGTCTCTTAAAGAACTAGTACTTACTTTAGAATCTCTAAATACTCGAAATCTACTAGTACTATATTTCTGATCTCGGGATTCTATAGTATATTTAGTAGCTATATATCACGATACTCTACCCTATAATCTAATATTATCGTAATAGCCCTACTCGTTTCTATAGCTAAATCATGTCCTATAGCTAATATTAAATCCTTATATACTTACTCGCTTACCTATAATATAAGTAATATGTGAACTATTCTAACCCTAATATTAAGAAAGTAAGGACGAATGAGAGAGATATTCCTAAGATAGACTAGTATAAGCTCTCCTTAAGCTTCGTCCAAGTATTAGTAAACTAACCCTTCGTACTTTAACTTTACTTTAAATACTGTTATAGTCCCTTTAGTAATGAAAGTATATCTATATAATTGTAAAGTTAATCTAAATAAGGTACTATAAGTACCTTACTTTCTAAGTAGCTTATACCTATTATCGGGGTTTTTAGTAAGTTAATATAATATATGTTTTATAAGGGATTTCTGCCCCAAAGTATAGTAGTTACTAGCCCTATAAGTACGATATATATTAATATTTAGATAAGTATTATCTAGGGGACGTTTTCGAATAAGCCCTAATAAGTAAGCTTATATATAATATTATTAGTAGAGGACATCGCTCTCTTTAGTCGCCTATAGTGATTTAATAAAATGTATTTATCTAGTACTAGACTAGTGAGTTCGAGCTCTTAGCTTACTTGGGGTTTTAATGTCTAAGGTCTTATCTAATGAGCTAGACGGACTCTATAGGTCTTTGTGAATAATTATATCTATAGAGCTATAGTTATTCCTTACCTTCTATAACTTTCTGGGTCTTAATATGATTAGAGACTACTTAAAAGGATAGATTCGTGTATGAAATATAGAGGGTAGAGGAGTTAAGGTCTTCTCTTTAGTAGGTATTTGTCGTAAGATTACTTCGTAATTAATTATAGCCCTATAGGAAGTCTCTAGCACGTAATTTCGCTATTTTTGGCTACGAGGTTTCGTGTCTAGTACTATTAAGTAGAAGGTTAAGGTCTAGCTTACTATAGTATAATATAATAAGATATTGACTTCGCTCTATACTTCGGCTTTGATATTAGGTTCTATGAGGTAATAATAAAGTATATATGACTTATCTTCCCTAACCTAAAGGAAAACATTAGCTTCTCTAGTAACTAATTTACTATACTCGAGGCTATTCTTAATTATATAAGTATATGTTTGCGTTAGAGCTACTATTATTAGCTACTTAGAGTAGTAAATAAACTTATCCCCTAGATTAGTTAGTATTATGATCCGATTAATAACTTCTTCTAGAATATTCATAGACCCTTTATTAGCTCACAAAAGTCTAGCCCGTAAATTAAAGACTAATAGCTTATGAGATGATTTATATTCCACGACTATATATAAGCTCTATATATTATCTACTTCCTTATATACGTAAATCTAATTGGCGTTTCGCGGTTTTGGATTCGAGCTTAAGGCTTATCCTTTACTTAAGATATAGAGATCTTATAGACTTTACTAGACCTCTTCGTTACTATTACTAAGGGTATTAGTATAGTTCTCGAAAATAATACTATTACCTAGATTAAACTCCCGGCGAGCCTCTTCTACTTACTAAAGGTAAGAGATAATATACGTTATTAGTCGCTTAATAGCTAGGTACTAATATACCTCTAAATCCTTCTCGTTTACTAATAGTTAGTTATAGAGGTCTTACCCGAGCTTAGTGAGGTACTAGGTAAAGCTGAAAAGTACTATGTCTCGTGGGATGTATTCGTAAGTTCTTTCGAAGAACTACTACTATTATACTAGAAAGTCTACCTAAGGCTTTAATAAGGTTAAGTAAGGCTTATTCTTAGGACTAGTAATAGAGCCCTATATACTAAGGCTCTTGTTTATCTAGATATGAAGTGGTTTTAAGAGAAGTATATAGTAAGTATATATATATTCTTCGAATATTATAAGTCTTATCTTCTTTCCCTTAATCTAAGTACGAGACTCGGCTTCTTATCGATTTCGCTACTCATTCTCTATACGTCTTTATTCTAGCTCTACTCTCTTATTAGCTTCCTTTACATGTCGTCGCTCCTATTCTACCTACTCGTCTACTTCTTATCGATTTCACTACTCGTCCTCTATATATCTTTGTTCTAGTTCTATCCTCTCGTTAGCTTCTTTTATACGTCGTCGCTCCTATTCTACCCGCTCGTCTACTTCTTATCGATTTCGCCGCTCTTCCTAAAGTAACTACTCTAGATATATAAAATCCGAGTCCTGTCGTAACGATATTTCGTAGATATGAGTTTATATCGAATTAATAATTAGGATTAAGAACCTATAATTAGCTTAGCTATATTACTACTTACTATTATCTAGGTAATAGTCTAGGCCCTATTTTGGGCCGTATAGGTACTAGTACTATTTAAGGTATATAACTCTATCCTATTCCCTTTTAGCTCGAAAACTAAGTTATACTTAGAGGGGTTTAATTTAGTATAAATATATATAAGAATCCTAAAGTTAAATTTCTAGAGTTTCTAATAATATTAGAAATAATGTCCTTAGGTATGATATTACAGCCTTAGAGGAGTAAAAACTCGATTAGTAACTAAGGCTAATTTTCACGAAACTAGAAACACATTATATAATAATTATATTCTAGAGATAACTTTAAATAGTATATAAAATAAGTGTTAATTTTCCTAACTACGAAGCTAATCCAAAGGTATTATTAATAAAATGTATGTCCCATATTATAAGTAGAGTAAGAATACCTTCGAATCTTTAAGTTACTATTAGCTATTTATATATCGACTATAATTACTATTATATACTTATATACTCCTTACTTCGTGGGTTTAATATAAGACCCTAAGTAGACACAAGTCATAGAGCCGTAATCCGATATCTTCTAGCGACTCTCTATTATTAGGCCAAATATATAATTATTAATAGGAGTAGTTAGGTTAAAAGGGTTAAGACGATTACATATCCTATAGTATAATTACCTTCTAGTTATTAGATAAGGGGAAGAATAAGGCATACTTGATTATTTACTTAAGTAGGGATTACTCTTTTAATAATAGGGCTATATTTGAGGAATATAATATTATTTGAGGACTTAGAAACTTAGCGGAATTTGATAGATCTCTTAGTCTTATATATAACCTACTCTATATATAGCTCACGGCGACTCGGGCTATTAAGCTCCTATAACCTTATAAATATATAGTAGGTAATAGGTTATAATACGCCTGATTTTGTCTATTAGAGAGGCTATATTAGGCGAGTTAATAACTCTACTTTATATAAGTCGGCAGAATTTTTCTCGTTACTAATTAGCTTTATACTTCAGGAATCTACCTAGGAGCCTTATTCTTCTAATCTTAGTTAGCTACTTATACTACTAGTTACTTAATATATAGAAGGCGATAGAGCCCTATAATTTCTTAGCTTTCATTTTATTAAGTAGCTCTCTATTCGAGATTTTCTCGAGTATTTTCTCAAATTCGAATCCGCCCTTTACCCTAATGAACGAGAGGCTAGTAGACTATAATTCCTGCGCCCCGCGCCCCCCACGAATTCAGTTATAGGATTAGTATCTATCGAAATAGAAATAGTCTATCGGGGGGAGCTATATAATAATATTAATAGGGATAGGGTTTACGAGTACTAGTATACGATAGTTATTTATAAGCTTAAGGATAAATTCTATCGTGGGATCTATTAAACTCGTATTCTTAGGGACTTTAACCTCTAGCTCGAGGATATCTCAGATATTGTCTTAATACCTACTAAAGCCTACTATCTACTAGTCCCTCTAAAATTCACGATAGCTCCTAAAGACTTACCCGAAAGCTACTTTATTAAGAGGCTACGGCTTAGTACCTATATACTATCTAAGCTAATAAAGATAAGTAATAGAGTTCTTAGAGAAGTTATAGTTCTAGAAACCCTTAGAACCTATCTATATCTAAATATCGTAGAATATATTAGTTACTAAGTCTATAATAATCGGATCGTTAGAATTTGCTTTATTAAATACCATAATACCTTAGAGAAGAGGATAAATCCTAGGAGCTATAAGAAGGTCGCCTTTAGATATATGGATTCGAAGTATCTACTTAAGGATTATAAAGGATTCTTGTCTAGAGTCGAAAGTAGTATTCGATATTTGTATTTACTTAGTCTAATTCATAATAATATTAAACCTACTAATATTATATTAGATAATAATAATAACCCTATTATTATCGATTTCGATAACTATTACCTTAATAGATAGGACTTAGAAGGAATTGGTGGCATGTGGCTATAGGCTAATAAGGGTACGAAAATTACCCTATTTAGTAACGATTTGGATACTCTCTAGGATATTCGGGAGTAGTTAAGTAATAGTAGTATTAAGAATTTTAAATTCAAAGAAGGATAAGTAGAAGTTATTATAGTAAGAGCGGAAGGAATATATAAAAAGGGTTTAAGGGTACTAGAGGGATTAATAATAAGCTATTAGTAACTCTAAATAATTAGAACTTCTAGAATCTAGTATATATAATAAAGGTTTATAGAGTTATAGAACTATTTGAGATGAAAAATATATAATATAAGGCTATTAAATCTTATTTGTTTATACCCCAAATAAATAGCTTTTCCCTCCTTAAAATATAGAGCTTCTAAAGGTCTTACCTTCTCGGGCCTCTATTAGTAATAGAGCTAGTGATATTATTCTCAGCTAATTTATATACGTGTTATTCTTACGCCTACTAGCTAATACCTAATACTACGACGTCTATAGTACCCTCTTACTCGTTATAGAGGTACTATATTTTAACTATAGATATATTATCTCTTATAAGTCATTTATTATAGCTCGTAATAGTTATATCGAGTTAGAGATATCGAGAATACTAGGAGTAGAGGCTATTAAATAATATTATAATACTCTTGTGATAAGCTCGGTGTAATCGAAAATGATTATTTAAAGCTAGAAGTCGATAGCGTCGGCGACGTTGATATAGAGTTAACTAAAAGCTTTACTCCTAGTTAGTTACCTATTTAACAAAGAATTATAGCTATAGATAAGGTATAAAGATATATGATTAGGTATACCGGATCCTGATCTCTTTACTATATAGCTCGTAATCTTAGGGGTAGTACTAGTAGATAGCTTTCTTTACTCTCTTCCTAGCTCGAAACCTTTATATAGTAGGTTTTATAAGTCCTAGATACTCTTAATTCTTTAAGGGTACCTAGAGGATTTGATTTGGTATAAGATATATAAGGATCCCAAAGAGTTAAATTTCTGGAACTTTTTACGATAGATACTTCCTATATCTTTTAGCCTAAAGGTATTCCTAGAGGTATTATAGCTTAACTATACTAGGGTCTTTCGGTTAGTATCGGATTACTAAATAAATCACATAGTATTGAACCCTACTAATTATAAAGTCTCGTAACTATAATTTCTTCCCTATAAATAAATAACCTTATTAACCTCTCGAATTACAAGTAAGAGATTAGATATTATCTGAAGTTATTTCCCTATTATAATTAATTTACTTAGTTAATCTACTTAACTAGCCCCACTTACCTCCGCTAATAGACTTCATCCCACTTATACTAAGGGGTAGCTATTATACCCTATTCCGTCGTATATTATTAGTATTCCCCTTAGTAATATATTTTATTAGATTCGTTTCTCCTTTATACCGTGGACTATTACTCGACCTCATTTCACATACTTACTATATTTTATTAAAGGTATAAGATCTAGATTCACCTTTAGCTTTTGTGTAAATAAGCTACCTCTTTCTACCGTCCCCCTAAAGGACATAACTATATCCTCCTTAGCTAAGGTAAATACTAAGATAAGACTCTATATAGTCTATATAGCTACTAATATATATAGACCTATATATACACTAACCTTAATGAACCCCAAATCCCTAGTCTATACTACGACACGTAAATAATCTCTCTAGCCTAACTAGCGCTTAAGACGAGACTCTAAGTAGCCTCTATCGACTATATTCGTCTCTTCCCCGTAAAGATAGTCTCTTAAAGGAGATCTAATTATCGCTATATAGTATAAGTCTATAGGAGTAGGGCGGGCTTACTATAGAGGTAAGAGGACGTCTTAATAGTATATTACTCTATCTATAAGTATAACTCATCTAATTACCGTTAGGCTTTTAAAGCTATAGAACTCGATTCGATAATAGATTAGGAGAATATCGCTACTAATATCGCTATAATAGTTATAGGCTAGGGTTAGATAATATACTAGAAGGGATATAATATTACTATCTATAAGAAAGATAGTAAAGGGAAGGAAAAGATAAGGAAGCTAGTTAGTATACCTAATAGGTAAGGGTAGTTACTATTAGGTACTAAGTTATATATTACTAATAGAAAAGTGAAGAAAGGATAGTACTATATACGGTAGAGAATATGGATTTGTATTCTAGGTATATAGCTTATTCTATATTTGAAGACCTCCTTTTAAACCTAGAGATAAATTAATAATAGCCCTATTCTTTATAAGGATTATTGAGATATATTCTATTATAAGCTTTCTTTCCTCTAATTCCCTCTTATAAATAGGGTTTTCTGTGATTATATCATATATCTTAGGACTAAATACTTTAATAATAGCTTTATCTAGGACCCCCTTTAGAGTTACTTTAGAGTATAGTATAATTAGTGTAATTCCTTCCTTTAAGATAATATATAGAACCTATTCTACCTATTTCACTTTTGTATTAAATAGAGCTATTATAAGTTATTCTACCTCCTATTCATAGATATTTAGACTTATGAGATAATCGACTAATCTACCCTAAATAGGTAAGACCGTCGTTATTATAGCTTTCAAATTACCCTAGATAGTGACTCTTCTAATTATATTATATATGTATTTGTCGAAAACTTTCGTAATCCCTTATAGTAAAGCATTTTCGATTACTCGTTATTCCTATATACTAGTAAAGTTCGGATAGTTCGAGGAGATTTCAAGTACTACTATATACTCGCTTTATGTCTCGTTAGGAGGTGTACTCGTATAGCTAGTCGAAATAATAAGGGATACTATAGAGTTTTATCGAGCTTCCTTATTACTCTTTAGAGGAGTATCTAGGAGCCCTAATCTACTAGGTTAGAAAAAGGAAAGTAGAAAGGTTAGATAGCTTACTACTACATATAAGGGCCTTAGAATATTCGGGCCCGAGGCTATTAGTAGTACCTAATACGTGCTTAGGATATATATTATCTATTAATACGTGTTTCGCTTTCGAGGTTATTCTACTATAAGATATATAGTTAAGTGATTATTTAGTGAGTCGTCGTTTAGTGATTAGTACTCTACTTAGAATTAATATTACTCGTTATTAAAAGAGCCTTCTATACCTAAATAACTCTAGTTTATATACTATCTATTCTCTAAAATATCTTAGTAGATACCTCGAATAAGCGTAGGTGTTTTAGATATCCTTATCCTATATCTTTTAGAGACTATTATTAGGCCTTTTAGGTAGTGTACCCTGTCCTACTAAGCTCTAATCTTCGAGATATAATCACTAAGCTTCGAGGCCCCTAGTACTAAAAGATTTGTAACTAATGTATATAGAACGAAGATATTATAGCTAATATAGTTCTTAATATTATTTAGGATATTATTTACCTTTTTCTTTAAATAATTCCTCTTTAAAGACTCTAGAGCTTCTATGACGAGGTTATTAGCTTTTTAGAGGGCTATCTCCTATACCGTGAGTAATAGACGATATTAATTAGTAAAAGTATATCTTTGCTTCTCGAGTAGATTAATTAATGACTTATCTATAAGTTACGACTTCGAAGATATAATATATAGTATTAGGAGGTAAATGTGACAAGTATTTTATAATATATTTTAGGGTATTATAAGATATTACAAAGTAATGTATTAAAAATCTTAGCGCCTAATCGCATATTTCTATTAGTCTAACTCCTTACCCCCTATATCGTAGCTTCAAATTAGATATACGCTACTATAAGATAAGTTTCCCGAAATAACCCCTCCAAAACCACTAGCTATAAGGTTATATTTAACTCTATAAAAACTAGAACTATAGCCCGTAGTAATATTCTCTACTATTCGTTAGTTGTCTAGTATACTTTAGTAGAGTATATCAAGGTCCTTAGAAATCCGACTTCAACTTCGACTTCGACTTCACCTTCGCCTGTGATATTTCTCTAGTTTCTTATCACAAATTACTTTCGGCGAGTCTACTAATTCTAGTTAATTTAGTATCCTAATTCAAAGGGCAAGCAAACTCACTAGTACCTTCCTCTATACTATTCTCCTCTATTAGACTATTATTCTATACTACTAGCGCTTTAGGAGGTCTGTCTAACTAGAGCTTAAAGGGGATATTATAGGAACTAAAACCATATATTAATTGGGATATAGATATATAACCGGTCGTAATCCGTACTAATAAACTATAGATTAATAAGAGTATTATCGTAAAAGAACTTCGTGTATTATCCTTACTAATATCTAGGAGTTCTGGGTTTATAAGATTTAGTATGAGTCTTATACTAGTAGATTAGGTCCCTATAGAAGATTTATATTAGTATAAGGAGGTCGCTTTTAACTTATAGAGTTAATATAACTACCCTTAAATTAATATTATAATATAAAAATATTATTCGTGCCTGCCTCTATATCTATAGATATATATATAGCTAGTAGAGGAACTAATGAAGTAGTAGAGTCCTACCTCGTAGATTAATTAGCTATAGTAGTAAGAGATCTTATATATGGCTTGGTCTAGCTAGTAAATCCGAAAACCGATTTAATGAGCTCCTTTTGTGATAGAAGCACCGGGAACCTAACTATAAGAGTACTAGAAGAGGTAAGAAGGATCTTCATATAATATTAGTATTATCCCTTTTAGGAGCGGTATTCCGACTCACCTAGAGGACTAGATCTATAGAAATTATAGGTGTCTAGCCTATACTAAGAAGAATATAGGTAAGAATAAGTATTAAACTATAAAGGAAACTATTAGTTAGAAGGAGCTATAGGGCGAATCTGTTTTTCTTTGTATTAGAAGTAAGATATAAATATCTTATTAGTAAGCTAGTATATACTCTATAGGTTATAAAGAGTAAGGGCTTTAAAATCAGTGAGAGCTCATTAGTCTTTTCCCCTAACCTATAGTAATTTTTAGTATTAATTAATAATTTGAGGACTAACCTTATTATACTAGATATAAAGCATAATAGCTAAGAGAAATATTAGAATTTTTATTCCGATATAAACTCTTTGAGCTACTATAGAGATTATATTAAAGAGCTTATAAAGGAACCTAATCTAATAAAACGTTAGTAATAAAGAATATTATCTAATTATAATAAATACCTCGTATATAGGTGACTAGATAAAGTAAAAAGAACTAATATGAGATATATATCTTAATAGCTGTGATTATTTACCTAGTTAGCTCGAGTACTAAAAGGTAGAGAAATTACGTATACCGTGAAACCTTGAGAATACTACCCCGAAAAGGCTTATAGAGGATACGAAGAAGATGTAGTATATCGCTAATTACTATCGCCTAAGTATACTAGGTAGAAAGTATCCACAAATCTAGCTGATTATAGCTACTATAGTAATTAAAGAGAGGGCGAGAGCTACTCTAAAGGGAATAGTGTCTCCTACTAACGATACCAGGGCCATATATATGGTTTAAGAGGCTTGCGTATGTATTTTGAGAGAGAGTAATAAGGGAGAAGTAGAGGCTGCCCTAACTAGTTACCTCGTTTCGTCTATAATAAGAATTAAATAAATCTAATTAAGGGGATAAGGTAGATATAGTAGCGAATAATATAGAGAGCGGGTGTAGTAGGATATCCCTATTTATCTTTTCTATCTAGCTAAAGTTAATTAGTATAATCCGAAAATAATAGCGTAGACTATCTTTACGCTTAGATTCCTATATATAATTAACTAATAACTGGAGTAAGACTAGAGGGGAAGTCGAACCTCTATAGAAAAAGAATAGGGATAATAGCTCTATTATGAATTAAGGTATAGGCTAATCGCTCCCTCGAAATCTCGACTTATTATATTAAAGTATATAGTTATTACGAACTATTATACTTTTATTTCATATATTACCTACCTTCCAAACCCTAGTGTTCTATTCCCGGCTTTCCGTATATCTTAGTAGACTAATACTATAAATTCCGGTTGACTTTTATATATATCGTATTACTTTTTATTATATAATATAGAAAGTTTACTTACTATATATTCTTCGCTTCGTGTAGTTATTTGCAAAAATTTACAAAAATTTATATAATCTTTCTACTACTATATTTTCATCCTCGCTTCGACTTAATCGATTAGTCGGAACGTATCTTGTTATATATAGTAATCTAGCTACGATTATCCGGGGAGCTAGTATACCCTTAACTCGATAGAGATCTTAAGAGTACTTATATAGAGGCGTTTCTATATTTTAGAGAAACTATAGAAGTAATACGCTATATACTCTCCCTCTAATAATATCTATAGTTTAAATACTACTAATACCATATTAGTGTCTATAGGCGTCGTCTATTAATAATTATGTCCTATCGACTTTTCCTATTTCTTTATAGTAATATATTACTTTCTAGTAGAAGCTGTGATATGGATGAAGCTATTATAATTATCTAGGGGCGTATATTATACCTTAATCGTGGGCCGCTAATTACCTCGGAGATAAGGATCCTGTTAGAGAAAGAGTTCATAGTATATCGATTCTATAGTTCCCAAAAATAGAACGTCTCTATATAGTACCTTCTTCATTATTAGTGCCTCTAATTAGTTAAGGTAATACTATAAAACGTCGAAGCTCGTATATAATATCTAGGTCTAAACGCTCTATATTAATGTCTTACTTCCCCTATATTACTATATAGAGAATTAGCGAAGCTATCTTAATTATCTAGGCACTAACATATTATACTATAGCTATAGGCTAAAAGTGTATCTAAGGGATAAAGGAATTAGCTTCCCTAATCGACTATCCTACGCTAGCTATAGAAGAATAGACCTCTATTACGGACTATTATACGAGAATCAAGGAATATTGCCTTAATCCGATAGAGGTCTTAGAATTGAAAGAGTACTAGAGGGAGATATTCCCTTTTTAGAGAACTATAGACTCGATTCGCTATATTAGCTTCTAGTTTAATTAAGAATAAATTAGACAATAAGTAATATTTTATATAAGTAACTACTATTCTTAGGTATATTATAACCTTAATTCTCTCGAGGTTACGATATACTATAAAATTCGAAAAGATATTTAAATCAAAGTAGAAATACTAAAAACCAAGATCCTATATCAATAATCTAGCTTAGCTATAGGTACTTATCTTACTCTAGGACTATTCCTACTCTCTTATAACTAGGCTTCCTTCCCTTAAATCTAAAACATACGCTATGACTATAATATTCTTAATCTAAGTCGACTATTAGCTAAGGAGAATATAGATATACTATAGATAGCCCTTACCTAGGTTACTCCTCGAAGAAGCTCGTCTATAGACAAGTCTATAAGCTTATCCGATCCACTAATAGTAGACTAAAGAATCTCGGTAATAGATGGGTCTATTTCAGGTAGCGCTTCTTCAAGTTTATTATTACCTTTAGACTCGGATAATAGCTAATTCGAGCTACTTGTTATTATGCTTTCTATTAGAGCTATTATTAATATAGAGGATTAGTAAATAACTCGATGAGATAAGATATATAGAAGTATAAAGCTTTAGAAGAAGCTTAAAGAATTAGGAAGGCGAATAATTAAACTTAAAGGGAAATTCGTACCCTTATATCTTTCTTGTAATAAACTATATATCGGTTTCTTATTTAATTGTCTTATTTAATCAAATCTAGCTCCTATTAATCAGAATTAAAATTAATTTATTACTAAGTAGTAAAGACTAGGGACTACACGATTCCTAATAAAGATATGAGTATAGGAAACCTTCTATAGTATTAGTCTCCTAAAATGGACTAGGCTCGAAGATTATTCTTACTATTAATACTAGTATAGAAAGATATATATTACTCTATAGGAGCGTGAAGTATAGTATTCTAGAGTATCCTATTAAGTACTAGCTACTCTTCCTCTAATAATATTCTATTAATACTCCTAGTTAATACATTACTTCCCCTATATTACTATATAATAAATAATTATTCAAGACGCCAAATTATGTAGTAACCGCGGGCTTTTAAGTATATCTAAGGGTAATCGGTATCCTTTATCGAGAATCTAGATACTAGTATAGACGGATATATAAGGGTATAACTCCTTTAACGTTTTTACTATTTGTCTCTCTTTATATTCCCTAGTATCTAGCTCTTTAAGTATCTCTCTATATACTATTCTTCACATTAATAATAGCTTAAATAGAGATGACCTAAGCTAGTTCTTCGGTAGCCCTAGTATAGTAAAGTATACCTCCGAGTAGCCTAAGTTAACTATCGTCCGAGTAACTCGTCACGTTAAATAATGTCTATTAGTTCATTAATATAGTTAAGGTAGTCGTAGTGATAGAGATTACCTCTATACCTGAGAACCTAACCTTATAAGCGTAACCTCTTATACTCGAGAATCTCGAGTAGCTCTTACTAAAGCTCATTAACGCAAAATCGAAGCTACTAAAGGCACCTGAAGGTATTAAACTTAATACTTATTCTGAGGCTACCCGAGCTTCTAAGCTAGAGTATAAGATAGTAACTAAAGTATATACCTCTAATAGCGTAGTAGTAGAATACGGCTAATAACTTACTTAGGTAAGATAATAAGAAGGAGGAATATAAGATCGAGGAATCTCTAGAGGGGAAGGTAAAGACATTTAATAAATATGTATTCGTTATATGAACACGGATTCGTAAGTAGAAACTAGCCCTTATAGATAATCCTCTTACTTAATAGAAATATTATAGACTAGAATATAAAAGACCTAATATCTTATATTAATATTAAATTAGAAGAGCTACGAGATAATTTAAGGGAGGTCTTAAAAGACGTCTATAGAAATAATTTAATAGTTAAAAAGCCTACCATATGCCCTTCCTCCTATTAGAGGGAAATACCTAGTAACTAACTAGATATAAGTTAAGCGAAATCTACTCTATTATTACCTCCCGGAATTTGAATCACATTGAAGCTATATTTAGGCTAATACTACTAAGGTAATATCTATAATATACCTTGATCTATTAATCGACTATATTAAGATAATCTATATACTAATGTCCTAGGATCTCCTCTCGCTCCTAGGCCTTAGTAAGATCATATATGATCTACTTCCGCTACTATTTAAGCCAAATACCTTAGTTTATACTAGATATTTCGGTCCTAAAAAGTCACGGTACGTTATATACGATTCGGCGGAGGAGAAGGTAGACTAGTCGAAGGAGAAGTACTTTAGTATAGTATATTAGTATCTCGATTTTAATAGTAAAATAACTAGTAAAGCCTCTATTTACCTCGCTATTCTAAAATTCCGTAGGACAAAGCGTATTAATATACTTTGAGCCTTCCCTCTCAAGTACTACTAAGACGAAAATCAGGTTAAGGCTAATCTCGTTAAATGCGGCCGGAAGTTCGTTGCCTTAATAGATATTAGTCTTATCTATTATCGGGGTAAAGTATTTTATATAGACGACAGAGATACTATATAGCTATCTATTAATAGCCGAGTTATAATTAATCCCGACTTCTTCTAGAAGATGAATCCTAATTACTCCCGACCTCGTACTAACCTCGATATAATAAGGCTAAATAAGTCTAGATAGCCCTTACCCCTAGGATACTTACCCCTAGGCTAACTTAAGAGCAACGGTATTAAGCTAGCCGAGCTAATAGAGGACGATTTACTTATTTACTATCCGACTATACTAGGTTTCAGTTTTGGTAAGAAGTAGTAGGGTAAGTCTATATTTTTGTATTATATAGTAGGATACTAGGCTAATTTATTAACTTATAGCGGAATTTGTAGTCGCCGATATTAAAGAAATCGAATAGTCCTCCTTACCTTTCAATTCTCTATTAATTTCTAATAAATAGAGAGACGTGATTATAGCTCTTATAGAGGCTCGTGATAGTCTAAGCGATTCTAGTGTGACATTTAATAACGTTATCGTAGGGAAGGGAAAGGGCCTTAATATTCTCTTATAATATAGCTCTATATTATTACTTATATTAACGTACTAACTTGTGAAAAGTAGCGAACTAGGACTAGGGAAGACCTTAATAATAGAGGTAGTCGCCGAGCACTAGAAACAAGTCCTCTATTCGGTAAGTTTTACTTTCTTATACCCTCTTATACCTAGTCTAATTATCTAGATCTCTACTAGAGAACTATCTACTAATATAGCTTAGCTAGAAGTATAGCTCTCTCGAATCTTTAAGATCATTAACTATTAGAATACTATTCTTCTACTAGATAAAGCGGATATCTTTCTCGAGTAATAGTTATCTAATCTAATTCGTAATAGCCTTATCTCAGTATTCCTCTATAAACTAGAATATTACGAAGGGGTTATATTCCTTATAATAAACCGAGTTACCTAATTCGATAAAGTAATCCTTAGTAGAATCCACGTTATATTAAGATATAGTGATTTAAGTAAGGCTACGGGAAAGAAGGTCTAGGAACTATTTATAAAGACTACGAATATATCTCAAGGACTATCATATATTAATACCGACGAGTTAAAGTAATTAGTTAATTATAAGCTTAATAATAGGCTAGTAAGGGACTTCTATAGTATATCTATTATCCCTTAACTAATAATCGGCTCTAGATTAAGAATATTATAGTAATAGCATATACTTTAGCTAAGAAGGAGAAGAGCCGAGTATATTTCTCTCATATCCAAAGGACTATTACTACGAGTAGGGAGTTCATTACTAAGTTTAATAGCGGGGTTAAAGTAAGTTAATTATACCTTTAGCCTTAGTTATAGGGGAGTAGGATTATAGTGAGAGGATATTAATTTATTAGGACTTATTAATATATAATCTTATTTTAGTATTATTTCATATATACTTTAGTTATATAGTCTTAAATACAAGTCTATGATTTTCGAGTATATGATTAATATGAGATAAAGGGCTCAATAACTATACGGCTATAGGGACTCTACTTATATATTCTATTTATATACCCGTGAAATATACTAGCCTAATTAGGGCTATATAAGAGGGTTAACTAGGGGGAGTTCTATTAGGGGGGTTAAAGTAAGAGGTCTCTTAGGGTCTCTTATCCTATTATATATATGAGCTTTCTCTCCTTAAGTAATATCTTTCGAACAAGAGCCCTACCTCTACTCTAGTTCTAGCTAGTATCTTAATTATATAGTCTACCGATTTCGGAGGTAATTATCTAGGTTTAATAGGGTATTAGTATTTCATATTACTTAACTAGCTAAAATAGTAGTTTATTATATTATTATAAGTACTATCTAAGTCCCGGACTAAAGAATACTAATATATCATCGAAGTATTATATACTACTTAGGCCTCATTATTAATACTATTGCTTACTAGTTATATAAGTTAATCTCTATCCTGAAAAATCTGACTTATTCCTATAAAGATATTATAATTATCCTTCTAACTATTTCTACTAATATCGAAGAGCTTCAATAAATGATACAAAGTATATTAGATTATAATCTATCCTAGATCTTACTTATAACTATGACGAGTTAATACAATATTCTTTAGAAGTTTTCTAAATCGATAAATATAAGAAAACTCAAAGTCCTCGAAAGTCCGGTTACTAGTAAACGTCTTCAAGTCTATATAGCTATTCCTTTAGTCAAGACTCCTATTACTATTATAGCTAATAATAATATTATATAGCTAAGTACTATCCTTCCTTAGCTTTTAGTACTCTTCGAGAATAAGAAGATAAGCGGAGTCGGGATATATTAACGAGTAAGACGTCTCGAAACCGGGATATTTATAGAATAGTATTATAATTAGCTAGGTACTATATATATTAAACGATATAACTTCGAAATATTAGTAATATACTATATTAACGGAGGTACTTCATATATATCTAGAAGAATATACGCTCTCTGAACTAAGATCTTATAAGATAATAATTTCTTATTAGGGTTCGTGATAGAGATATAGAGAGGATATCTTCTTAAGGCTAATGATAATAACTTTATTATATACTAGCTAGTTATAAAGAGATAGAAAACCTAGGTTTAGTATAACTAGGAATACGAGATTAAGATAACTTTTAAGAATAATCCCAAATTCCGCTATTAGTATAGTAGATAGATAAGAAGTAATTAGAGAAGTAATTATATAAGTCTATTTATAGAAAGATATATTTAGCGGTAAGTTAAAACTCTATAGGAATGATATTAGTAACTTAACTATTATATAAGTAATAACTTTAGTCTACTTATATTCTATATCTCTCTATATTTACAAATTTTGCTATTATCTATGATCCTTTACTTCTTTAGTTATACTATAATAGTACTTTATCCTTTAAAGATCACGTAAAGATATCTTTATATATTACTTTCTTAATCTAGTAGCTAGTTACTAAAAATATCAAATTAATTGAGCTTTATAAGTGTAATATTCGGGACCTCTAATTTATACTAGTATCTATTTTCTTTACTTACTTCTATAGTTATATTAAGGCCTAGGTACTTTTTACTCTAAGTGAGGTATAATCTATCTTATTAATTAGGATATCTAGAATCTAATCTATATTATAGATAAGCTAGGGAAGCTAATAGAGGTAGAGAGCAAAGACTAAAGATTTAAGGTATTATGATTATTAATAAAGGAATAGAAAAGCTAGTAAATATTAGGTGTCATTTTTATATCTAAGCTTCTAATTATAACTTTTATAGATATTCAAATTTTCTAGTATATAGTTAGAAGGATTACGAGGGGATAATAGATAATTTAGCCCTAGTATCTCATCTATACGTCTTCTATAACTATAGAGGTAGTATAGATTCGTTACTACTCACGTGACTATTTCCTTACTTAAATTTGAAAAAGGGGGGTTAGTTATATAATATATCCTTAATTCTATAAATATTCAAAGAATAAAGTCGAATATAACGAACTTGGATTTCTGTATACCTCTCTCTTTCTAGTACTTTTATCTTTCGTAATTAATATAGTTACATGGGGGAAAGGTTCGTAATTAAGCTTATAACTCTGATTTTAGATTTTACTCTAATTCTAATACCCTAGTTTAAGCTTTATTACTTTATTTTTAGCCTCTTACTTAATTAGATTTTTGCTCGATTTTAGTAGTCTTTCGAGCTATTTTTGTAATTTAATCTAGAGGCTACCTCTAATTCTAGACTATACTCTAAAATCCTCTTCTAGCTACTCCGCCCCGTTATATAGAAGTAGCTAACCTCTATAAATAGCAGGTATTTTTATCTAGAAATAGTATCTAACCTTATCCCTAAATTAGCTTATTTAGGATAAAGGGTACTAGTCTATAATTTTCCTATTTACCTATTTATAAATAGAAATTTGTACTCGTGCTATAACCTTACGAGCTATAATTCAATAACTATAAAGGTTACGCTACTAGCTTCATAGGTAATAATTATAATAGAGGGAGAAGCAAAGTTTACACGTGATTTAATATCCTTATTAGGATAAGGCGATTTATATAGGAAGTGAAAGAAGCTTAGAGTAAAGTCGCTTTAAAAGTATAATTTCCTCGAGAAATCTATTTAAAGATTGAATTATAAATCTATTAATCCTATAATATTATCGCTTATGAACTTTAACCCTAACTCTTATAGCTAGATAATTTAGAAGTACCTTATCCTAAGGGACTATCTAGGAACCCTCGGTAGCTACTCTAAGTCTTTTAGAACTATAACTTAGCTTAAGAATATTATTTAGAAGGCCCTCGACTATCCTCTTACGTTTCTTAGAAAGGGGACTTAGCTAAAGAGTATTATCCTCAAGGAATATCTAATAATCCCCGACTACCTCCTTCGTTACCTAGTCTAGATCTACCTCATCGTCTTAACTACTAACTAGGAGTCTAATTATTCACTACTTAGTATTACATATAACTATTAGGCTATAACTCCGTCTATTTCTCTATTAGGGAGTAAGCTAGCTACTAGATTAGTATACGGTGGTATATTAGGCTATATACTTACTACCTTAATATATCTGAAACTCAAGTACTTAAACTCCTCCTATAGTAGATTAGTACTACCTTTGAATAGTCTATCTAAATCCACTTACCTCTACTACTCGTCTTACTAGGGTAGACTTTGTTTTGTGATAAATAATCCTATAGCTTATTATCGAATTAAAGTAATATATTATCTTTGTTTATTTATTAATCTCGAGTAACGTGAAGTAATTAGTATTAATATTTAACGGACAAATATATACTTATAGGTCCTCGAGATTATTCTAGTCTTCGTACTTATAGTTATTAATCTTCTTCTTCTAGTAATAGAGAGGGTTCGAGAGAGGCGTGACCTCGCTATTTATATCTTTCTTATAGAGTAGGATACTAAGACCGAGTCTCACGAATACTAGCTTATCGGTTATCTCTAGAGTAACTATAATGTCCTAATAATTGAGCTATACTCTAGAGTAGAGCTTATCGAATATACTATATAAAAGTTTAGCTATACTATTTACTATAATAGAATCGTTATTACCGAGTATATACTTACCGAGAATATAGCTAATCCCTTTAACGACTCGGGCGATAGTAGTATCCAAGTAGCCTTATAGAACTAGTTCTTATTATTATATTAGTATATATATCTAATACCTAAACTAAGTACTAGCTTACTCTCTCGAGGCTATACTTAGCTCATAGGCTTAAGACCTCCTCCGATAATATAATAATATGTGATTTAAATAAGTCAAAGAAGCGAGAGAGGTCTAGTCGCCCTTCCTTAGCTAATAGCTCTACCTATTCGTTGAGGATAAATAGTAACTCTATCTTTTATAGATCTACTTGAAATAGTATAGTTATCTTACTAATATTTTCTTTGCTCCCCTTTATATAGCTCCTAGTAATATAGTTAAGATTAATAATTATTAGGATCTATATATTATAGGATATACTATATATCTAGATTAAAGAGAATCCCTAAGCGAGTTATCTAGATTAGTTTACGTAATATTTGCCCTCTATAGAGAATATTATTAAGCCTCTTCCTCCTTATATCAAAAATCCTCTTTTAGATTCTAGCCGAATTTATTAATAAAGGAAGATCTTTATTACCTTTAGAGGCGAGTTTTCCCGGACTCTCTATAATTATAGTATCACGTGCCTCCTTCAGGTATTTATCTAGAGTTATAGTAATTAGACGTTTTCTAAGTATCCCTTATTTCGTAGGAAGTAGCGCCTTCTTAGCTTATTTAAGCTCGGTATTATACTACTCTAAGGTGCTTATCTACTCTATTATATTAAGGATAGTTACTTCCTTAGAATAAGTGTGACTTACTTCTAATATATTAATCTATATAGAGGCTAACTAAGTTATTAAGCTACTTATAATCTATATAGAACCTAGCTATTCCGCTATAGTAATCGTAGCTAGTACTTTATTAAGGCTAGGTTATAACATACTAAGGATTCTTAAATAGACCTTTATTAGTACTTCCTAGCATATACTTATCTCGTAAATAATATAAACTATATTAGTAACTATATTAGTTAATATAAGTACTACTCTAGGTAAGGAAGGGGGTAAGATAATTTAGTTATCTTAAGTTAGAAGTAGTTATTCTCTATCGACTTATTATACTTATATAGAGGTAATACTATATGAGCTCACTTATTACTATCTCGTCCTAGGTAATAACGATAGACTCCTCTCTAGTAAGGCTATCTCTACCTTATCTAGTAGAGATACGGTTCAGTTACCTTTAGTGAGAGGTAATAGAACTTCTCTATCTACTATAGGCGTGAATAAGGCTATATATAGTATCTAATCGTTAGATAAAGGTGATTAGGATCCTCTACTAATTTATCGTATAGGTATAGATAAAGGAGGAGCTAGTTCTATCTCGTATAATAAGGAGGGGGCTAATATAACTTAATTATTAGATACTTTTCCGTCGATTTCTAGTAAAGTTATCTCTTACTATTCCGCCCCGCTTAGCGAGGGAGGGCGGATAATAGTCTCACTATCCTTAGTTAGCTTATCGAGGGCTACTAATAGCTATCTATAGATAGGATTCATCTTAGTACTATCGCTACTATACGTGGGCTTTAGTTAATAGAGCGCTAACTTACTACCTATAGATAATAGGGAGAGGCTATAGGTAGAAGACTAGCCTTATACTCCTTCCTAAGAAACTTCTTCGGCGATAATCTCTAGAATGTCTTCCTCGTATTCTAGAAGGGGTTTCTCTATTATAGGGCTATTATTACTCTAGTTAATAGTCGTACCTTTGTAGCTGGGTTAATATGTAACCGAGTCGTTACTAACTTAGGAGCTACCGCTAGAAGCTTTATATAAATCCCTAGGTCTATCTCTAGAGATATATACCTATACCTTAGAGGGCTTTAGAAGCCGATATATGAGATCTCTCTTCTTCCTTCTTAATAGTCTTTTACCTTAAACTTTAGGTTCAGAATTGTCCCTAGAGTATTTAAGGATTTCTTAGATGAGATATTAAGTAATAGATAATACCTTTATACACAAATCCCGTACAAATATTAAGAACTATAATTAGTAATTAGCTTTCCTAAAGGAATAGAATAGTACCCTTTAACTCACCTCTAACCTAGGTTAGATATCCTTTAAAGAAGTTATAGTAGAGATAAATTATCTAAATAAGTATATAGGATCTTCGATTACTTTATTAGATTTAATAATCTCGTCCTACGAGCGACTTAATAAATCTTACTAGACGTCTATTATTAGAGCGATATCTAACCAAGATTTAGTAGGTGAGTCGCTCACGTCTATTATATACTTAGAAGTAAAAGGTATATTTGAACTAAGGAAAATAGTTAATATAGCTACTAGGGGTTACCTGATATTAAGTACTCACGCCCTCTATTAAGGGCTATTAAGATACCATATCGCCCAGCTTTTAGCTAAATCCTAGATAAGTATTATAGCCTAGCTATTTAAGGTATCTCGGACGTGATACATTCCGTTAGGTGGACGGGATAAGACTATCTAATACCCGTATCCTTAAACCCCTAATAGATAATACTACTTAATACGAGGGTATATAATACTAGGTTATTTATAGTACCCTAAAGGAAGTTATATACTATTATTCGCTCTTTCTTATTATAATCTAGGAGGTAGAGGTATTAGTTCTAGTCTACGATTATACTAGTCAAATTAGCTAAGGTTATTAGATACCCTTATTATTATTGAATAATATAGATAATATTAGATATACGAGGGCTAATAGCCACGAGACCCTATATAAGGAGTATTTTAATCCTCTAGGCGACTGAAATATATAGTAATAGCTAGCCTATTTAGTCCCTTGCTACTAAGCCCAAAACCAGGTAGTTTTGACGCTCTATAGCCTTAGGATCTTACTAATAATCGTTTCTAAGTCTCCTAGATATCTCGTATTAAATATGAATGAAGGACTAGACTCGGTTATTAAATATATATCTAGGAAAGAGATAATAAACCTTTCGATTATCTAGCTTCTTCCCTAATTAGTATACTAACTCTCGGATTAGCTTTAATGTTATACTAAAAAAAATACGCCCGGCCTCGACTAGCTAATATAATAAGGAAGATTACTACTATATATAGTCCTAATAGAACTATCTAGAGAGAAACTACTCTTATACCTCTTCCCTCTCTCTTCTTTTCTCACGATTACTAAACTCCCTCCCTTACTATCGCTATCTTATAGCTATAGTATTAGCTAAGATTCCGCTAACTTATAGTCATTTCCCTAAGGTCCTAACTACTTCTTATTACTACTTCTTATATTAATAGGTACCTTTAACTCTATAATATCTATAGGCCTACCATATACTATTATCCGAATCCGACCCTCCCTAATATCTTTACTCTATATATATATACTTACACTAGCCCCTTTATAGCTATTAGGTAGCTACCCTAACTATATAAGTATAACGTATTCTCTATCTATATTCGTAGACTTCCGTGCCTCCTAGGAGAGCCTATCATTTATATATAAGTAGATCTATATTATTAGGTAACCTCTCTTTACTCCCCTACTAGATATAGTTAACTAATATTAATCGTATAAGATAATATTCTACTAATAATAAGAGAGAAGGTTAATAGTAACTACGCCCTCTACTAGTAGCGGATTTATCAAATTCAGACCCAGGTACCTAACGAGTCTTAGTCCTCCTAGTACTATAAAGGCTATACCTATATCTCTTCGGTATTCCTCTCCTCCCCTCCTCCTCTATATTAGAAAGCATATATAGAACACCTTTACGTACGTATACTAATATGTCCTTAGTATCCTCGAGCTATATATGCCTTAGCCTATAATAACTCTAACGCTATAAACTACTAAAAAAGGTCGCCGAATAGCCCTATAGAGCTTAAGCTAATAGCTAGGCCTCGATAAGTAATACTATTTCTATAGTAGTAGTTAAAGGCGCTCGTGATCTATTCTACTAGACTTACTAGCCTGCCCTATTAGTACGCTTCTCGACCTTTATTATACCTATTATTAGTAGACCATAGCGAGAAAATCGTAGTAGTGACCTAGTTATAGAGATTAGTCGTAGACCACAGAATATTATCGAGTATCCGTTCCGCTGCCGCCAGGTTCGTGTTGGCTCGTGCGCATCTAAGCGAACTAAACTAGCAAATCATATCGCTAGATTCTTTGGTTTAAGGCCTCTGATTTGCTGCAAATTTGAGGTATATTTGATCACGGAAACACGAACCTGGCGGCAGCGGAACGGATAAGCTCTAGAATATCCTCTTCTAGTTTAGTAAGAGGTCTCGCAACGATGAGAAAACAAGCGAGTCGAGATATTTTCGGGGCCAGGAAACCTAGGTATAAGTTCGCTTCGCTCTAGTTAGGTATAGAGGTACCTTCGCCTCCTATTCCCTGAAATCCTATATCATTAAGCTCTTAGTCACATGATTTCGTTTCTCTTCGAGAATTGTTTCTTCTAGCTACATTCTTTGAAGCTAGGAAACTACCTAGACACGAATCCGCTACTACCTTCATATAGGTACAGTATTATTAGCAAATAGCACGTGCCGTTTCAAGCTCTCAATTCTTAGGCAGGAATTAAGTTAGTATCCGCCGAGATTAGCTAATCCTTAAGCAGAACTCCGTATGGGAATTAAGCGAGCGCTAGGGTCTAGAATTAGGCTAGCCATAAATAGTTAGTGCTATATAAAATATGGGTCAAAAATAAAAATCTTTGAGTTTTTGGAACTAAAGCTATATAACAACACTGACGCATATACAGTCGCTTATAAAATCGGTTTCATCCTTCCACCCAAAAAAAAATTGTGAGCATAGACCACCTCAGCTATTTTTGACGCTGACCCTTACCCTATACAATGGGGTGTAACAAGTTTGAACCTATGTCCACCAAGTATTTTCCCTTCAGGGTATTTTCGATACGTATTTTCAGTCCTATATACCTGGATATACGTATATTTTGGTACACTAGGTTAATATGGGTTTAAACTTATTATACCCCACTAATTGTCGTCGGCTTCGCTTATGATTAGTCACTAACGAAATTGGCTCCCGCCTTTTTTTCTTTTTTTAAATCCTTACTCTATTTAGCTACTTATATTACTTACTATATAGTATAACTCCTCTAGTCCTCTCCCCCTTCCTAATAATCGAAATAATAAATGAAACTAAAAATTTGACTCTAGGAGAATAATCTTTTTACTACTAAACTAGAGGTCTACTACCTATTCCTGTGTATCGTAGAGCGTTAAATACTAGCCTAGGAGGACGCTAGACTTTCTCTGTGTAGAGTAGGACGGGCTAATTACTAGGAGAGTGCTATCTATAATTGGGTTAGAGGTGAAGGATGTCGAGGTAGCGAAGATGTACTTAGGCGACTAGAGGTTAGTCTTGTTAGCGTGATCGAGAGGTATACTACTATTATTCACAGAGATTATTTTGTATAGGTAAAATAAATTAATTAGTGATAGAAGGGCGGTATAATAATATTTAGCGCCTACCCTATTATATAGCTTTACGTGGCTCTATAAAAAGACAGTATTAATGAGTATAAGGGCTAGTAGATAGCTATATAATATTATGTGGCTTATATTATTAAGTACTAATAGTGACTAATAAAAACCACCTCTTTGTATTGGGATTACCTATAGTACTTATATAGAGGGACACCTATAGGATTTAAATCCAGAACTCACACCTTCGTTCTAGTGAATCTCTACCTCCGCTTAAGCTCGTTTAGGAGGGTTATAATAGCTAGAAGCGCTAAGACTGTGGTGTCTATTAATAAATTTCGAGAAATTATACTTTATTTTCTGACCTCTAGTACTAAAGCCTTTCTAATAGCGACAAAATCTTCTTATACTTCTGATAGCGGGGAGGATAATAGTAAATATAGAAGAGTAAGTACTATAATCTGAAACGGTATCTATTACTAATAATGATATTAATATAGGAGGTAAGTAGTAGCTGGGCCTATATATGAGAGAGAAGAGAGTCGCTAATCGGGCGTCTTAGTGGTGGTTTTAGGATATAAGTAATAGCTAGGCCTATATACGAGAGAGAAGAGAGTCGCTAACTAGGCGTCTTAGTAGTGGTTTTAGCGGGTAAGTAGCAGCTAGGCCTATATACGAGAGAGAAGAGAGTCGCTAACTAGGCGTCTTAGTAGTGGTTTTAGGGGGTAAGGCTAGTAAGTAGTAGCTAGGCCTATATACGAGAGAGAAGAGAGTTACTAACTAGGCGTCTTAGTAGTGGTTTTAGGGAGTAAGGCTAGTAAGTAACAGCTAGGCCTATATACGAGAGAGAAGAGAGTCGCTAACCGGGCGTCTTAGTAGTGGTTTTAGGAGGTAAGTAGTAGCTAGGCCTTTATATGAGAGAAAAGAGAGTCACTGATATTATATCTTAGATAATATATATTATTATATTAACTTAATAATAAGGCTAATTGGTATTTTTTATTATTCTCCTAGTAGGTAAGTTAGCTTCTATAGTTTCCTGTGGTATGTAATACTAATATAGATGAATAAATCTAGGATACCGAGGATAAATAGACCTACTCGCCTAATACAAAAATTCGGTTAAATTTATCTTTAGAATTATATATTTACTATTGTAATATTAACCTAGAGACTCCTCTCTCTTTACTACTTATTCTAAAGGATAATAGTTATGTTCTCTATTAAATCCTCTCTAAATACCTCAAGGAGGCTAGGAACGACGAGCTCGAGATACTACTTCTTAAAGCTCGGTAATATATAAGGATCTACGCTATACCGGGTCTGTAAAAATAGTCCACTTTATTAAGGGTACTAGATAAGATAGCTAATACTATTTAGAGCTATAAGATAACTCTATACTATTAAAGCTAATATAATATAGACTTTCCGGATTTCTATAATTGGGTAGGTAACTCTATTTCGAGCTAATTAAGGAATGGATTCGACTTTGTAACGAAGGCGAATGCTCGCGAAGGGATAGATGCTGTCCCGACCGTGATAGAGTTTAAATGCTAACCCAGGTTATTAATATAGGAAATGGCGATACCGTGTACCTCGTTTTGACTAGTAAAATAGGTCAAGTAATATAGTACGTTACTCTATCCTATTACTAGGGTAAGCTAATAAAAGAAAAGCTATACTAGAGTACTACCCGCGAGAACGAGAAGAGGAGGGTGTAGGGTTTCCTAGTTAAAGAACTACTATGGATATTTCGAGATATAATTATAGTTACTTAAGAACTTAGCTAGCGATACCTCTAGATCGATTCCCTTTATATTATTTAGGATAATTATAGGGACTAGGAAACCGAATCTAAGAAGATAGAAGCGGTCTTCTAGTATACCTACTATATGATAGCTACTACTTCCGCCGAATACTTAGACGAAGGATTTCTTAACTAGCTAGAAGAGAAATATTCGTAATATATGATAGTGCCTGAGTCCTTAGATAATAAAGTCTATATTTATATATTAATTAATAATAATTTCGATAGCGACGTGATGAAGGGGATTTTAAATACGTGGGCATGGGTGTTATAGGAACGAGCCTTATTACGCCGAATGATCTATTTCACGAAGAGGTAAACGTATTAGGAGTATAGCGGTGGGGTATGGTACGAAACGCTAACTCATATAAAGAAGTAAGTCCCTATCTAGGGCTTAGTTTAAAGGTACCGCTTTTCGTCTTAATAATTCGCTTTTCTTTATTTATTACCGAGTACTTACCTAATAATAATACTAATTTCTAATAAAATTAGCGCGAAACTTTCTTTTAAAGTGACCTAGATTTTCCTTATTCTATCTATAATTATTCTCGATTAGTATAAGCTAAACTTTTTTAATTTCTCTTTACGGATTACTTAAAGTTCAGTATTATAAAGGAGGAAGATAGGCCCGTGGTGATTAAGTCACTAGCTAAGGCGCTAGCCAAAGCCCTTAATACTAAGGTTAGCTACGGGATCTTTGAACGCCTCGTCCACCGAAGTCTCCTGTGGTAACTAGTATAGAATACCCTAACGTAGATACTTTATAATAGTAAGGCGCCTCTATTATGGTCTTAGATGGTATACTACAGGCAGATTAAGTATTTGTAAATAGGGTAGGGAGGCGTTAAGTAGGATATTAGTATTCGATTTGTGGATACCTTATAATTTGCGAAGGCCTTACGATTTATAATTCCGAGTAATTATGTCTTAAAAGCTCGAGTAAGATAGCTTCAAGATTTCAAGATTAAACTCGAGGGTATTATATTCGATGAGGGGGATAATAAAGTCGGCCAGCTATACTTTAATACTTAACCAGGGAATATCCTATTAGATATACGGTATACTATTATAGGAAGAAATAGAGGAGTAGAGGATAGGAACCGGAAATATTATATACTATTTATTACAGAATACGCGACGTCTTAGGGGCATAAAAAATTTAGGAGGGTTAGAATAGGTTTAATCCAGAAGCGTTTCATACTATTTAATAGTTAAGACGATAAGGTATAGATCCTCTAATATTTTCTTCTCGTACTTTGATTTTTCCTTTTTTTCTTTTCTAACCAAAGGCTAGATTCCTTTCTTCTTCCTTCTCTTAGTAAATTAAATATATTTAATAAATATGAAGTAAGTATAGGTCTTAATAAGGTATAGGGCATTTGAGCCAGAAGGCTTTTCACGGGCTTTAGGAGCAGGGGGGGGGGGGTTAATAGAGC